>JAAIXI010000127.1:0-10765 GCA_013403645.1 Heliconius nattereri | reverse complement strand
CACACACTTACCTGTCAAAGCGGCAACGTCGCATACGTATGTGTGCGTCACACGAAATACAGGTATAGATAAAAATCGTGAAATGAAAAAAAAATCCTACGTCCAAACTGTTGAGCTACCTTGATTAATTTTGTTAGTTCTGGGTTTGAAATATTTTATCCTATATGCAGTTTCAGTAAAAGAAGCGCTGCCTCTTCCACCCTGTATAGATGTTAGCAATAATTCATTTTTTTATTTTTATTTGTTAGCGTCAAGCTGTATCCCGCAGGGTAGGTAGGTAGAGGGAACCTAGTGCTGAGACTTTATACTCCTGCGAAATAAATCGAGAAAAGGGGGGCCGCCTACGAAATGAACTGTGTCAGTTACATAATGCGCTAAGTAAATACTCGAAAAGCAAAGCGATTTTAATTTTTTTGTTCATATCGTTGAATTTATTATTGTCATATATAAATTCAAAGTTTGTTATATAGATTTAAATGTAGGTACTTATTTGCTTTATAGGTTTTAGAAATAGATAACCTGAAATACTTACATGAAAAAGTAACGACTATATAACAGACACAACTATATTTACTACATAAATATGCCTATGTCTAAGGAGAGAGATTGCAAAACTCCACTGTAAAAAATATGTTTATAGTTAAAATTATATAGTTAAATAGATATTTTCTACGTACACAACAATATGCAATATTTTTTCTTTATCACGCAATACTTCCAGAACTAGGTAGAAATTTGGGTACGGAAAGTGTCTTAATAAGAATGGAGAGTTTTTAACACTAGGTTCCCAAGTTCCCTCGACCTACCCTGCTATGTACGGGATACATCTTGAAGCTAAAAAAATAATACTTTTGAATGAAAATATTATTTTTTAAAATGATCAAGAATAATCTCTCACAAAAAGTAGTTGTAAAGACTACAATTTCATAAACCAGTGTGAGGCGAGCGGGTCGCTGGTCTTACATAAGGTAACATTTAGTGGAGACCCAATTAGTATCTTGGGAGCGATTACGCTGCAAGGTTGGAAAATTCTTTTTCGAACCTTTCCTTATTTTTATGTTATATACACCATTTTTGTCTAAAACGTTTCCAAGGACGTCATCATCTACAGTTTCAAATAATATATTTTTGTATATACTCGTATGCTTTAGTATTTTGCTTTACGTGAAATATTTGTAATTTGTTAGATATCTATTATTTCATTCTAGGATTTTCGAAACAAAAATATATTAATTTAAAAATATATTAAGTAAAAAAATAGTAATAAAAATCAGAACTGTTTTATTCTTTTATATTTAAGATTCTTATAACTAATTATTAGATTTGTCTGTGCAAAAGAAACAGATTTTTCCACAACTAATTAATAAGGGTGCAAAATTGCTCTGAAAACAGCAAGCTCATATCGTAATGTACACCATTGGCTGTTCCTATGGCACATTAAATCCATTATGAAAATGAAAACAGAATATTGCTGAGATACTTAGTTGATTCAATAAAGTAGCTTAACAATTACTGACGACATTTAGATTTTCTAAAATTCAATTTATTCAATATTTTTCCTTCATTTTTATTTCTTCGCTTTGGTATCGTGGCGTTGAGATTGACAACTCAACACCCAATGTCTCCAGAAATCGGTGGATAATGGAGAGCGGAGTGACTTAACACAGAAAAAACAAAAACAGAAAAAAAATCAATACATTCAAAGGAACAAAATTCTATGCTATATATTTGACAGTTTATACTACTTTATGTTAAATATATGTATTTTTTTATTTACGCTACTGTGTACGAGATTAAGCGTGAATCAGATTTTATTTTCAATTTTAAAATATATATTTTTAACAGTACATATTTTAATAAGTCTATTTATAATACGTTACGAAGCTCTACTACTATAAAAGATTTTATTAAACTATGTATTTTGATAAAATTTTATCTATATTTTATTGGCACGAAATTAAAGTTCGTGGCGCAAACTGCATTCGACGTAAAAACTTTTCTTGTACCTTGACAGTTCCTTTTTTTATAGAACGTTCTGGGCTCGGAAACGTTGAACTTGTTTCGAATAAAAAATTATTAAAAATTTAAGATTATAATTTGTTTTTTGTTTTATAAAATTTTTTGCAAGCTAAGCTAACATAAACGACAATTATTTACAGCTTTTCCTTTACTATCCATCAAATATATAAATAAAAAGCCCGGCGTTAAGTTAAGCCACTCAGCAAGCAATGCTTCGAAAAAATTGGCGATCAAGGCCCCCCTGCCTACCCTGCTGTATGCGGGATACAGCGTGAAGCTGATTTATTTTTTTATAAACTTTCCGTACTTTTTATGCAAAAAAAACCTTTATAAGTTCACTTTGTTATCAATCCGTGTATCTGTCTGTCAGGACAGTTGTTTTTATATAATAATAACATTTTTTTCATATAAAAACTGTATAAAAATATATTTTCTTTTAGACTTCTATTTATAATCATAGCATTCACTACAAGCCATACTGGTCAGACGCCACTGAAATGCGGTATGACGGCTCCAATTTTATAAAATATTAAATGTTTACATAAGGTCTATATTTTCTACCTTGTTAAAATTCAATCTTAAAATATGTAATAACGAAAGCAAGCTAATGAGTCTACGTCTATACGATTTTTTTTAAAAAGAAACCTCAGCAAAAGTATCCTTCGTTACCGCGCTTTGCTGCGAACGCTTAAAGGATTAATATCCTGCAATATTTTATGCACATTTTTTTTAATACTTCTGATTTCAGTGATACGTTAATAAAGAACTCACAAATATATAAAAAAAATAAATGAAAAGTTTAGTATTTACTTTGTAATAATTACGACATTTTTTAAAAAAAATATTAAAAGTACCTAAGCATTTGAAATTACTTTAATTTATAAATTTAAAATAATAGAATAGTTACCATTTGACAAATTAACACCGATTTTAACCACTTCTAGAGATATATATTTATCATATACATACATATATATGTATTATAATTTATAATTATAACTAAATATCAAATAGAAAATAATTGAAAGCAAAAATTGAATCAGTTTATTCTTATAGTTTATGACTGCAGGCGCGAGTAATAGGAAATCTCCTTCCGTAATCGACTAAGCGAATGAGCGCGTTTCTTGGCTACGTGATTGGAAATATGATATCTTTTTGTATATTAACTGGTTACATTTACGTTTCTTTGCAATTAATTCTAAGTTCTAGTTTTCAGATCTTTTTCTGAACTAGTTCTACTTGTAGATGCTAACTGACATATTTCATAATTTTAGGTCAACTGGAAGTACCCTATTAATTTTGATTCCCTTTTAAGTGTAGAAATACACGTTTTTTGCGATATAAACGACCATATGTTTTTAAAAAGTAAATGTACAAATACGTTTTTTGTAGGAAATCAAGGGACCGTAGACCGTATATGGTTTGAATTTAACTCGATATCTCCAACCAAACGTTCCTTAGATAAATGCTCTTGACAGACAGACAGACTAACGCACAACAAAGTGATCTTAAAAAAAGTATTGTTCTTCTCTAAAGAGAATTGTAATATACTCTATTTGTTTCATTTACAAAAAAATGAGCGGACTTTACTCTACTCTCTCTACTTTACTTTTTCCTTCAGAAAAAAACCGCTCTTTAGCGAAGATTTACGCAAGAGGTTTAATTAAAGGGAACAAGAAACAATTTGGATTTTTATAAATTCGTTCACGCGGCCATGTTTCATTATTTTATTTAGATTGAAAACTGTGTTAAAATTGTATTATTTTTTTACGATATACGTAAAGATATACATGTAAAAAAATATAAAATTTATTATGAGGTTTTACTGTGGTTATACAACGCAAATACAAGATTCTCAGTATAGACATCCGTCCAAGGTCTAAAGATTAAGCACACATTTTCCACAAACACTCTTCCTGATATAATCCCAGTTTAAACACGTATTTTAATGCATTTCATTATACTGAGTAGAAAGCAAACTACTGACGGCGTACTCGACGTCTGTGGTTAGAAAGCTTTTATGAATTTGGAGGTTGGACTTGAAATGCCGCGTTGAATGAAAACAATCTTGCTGCAAATAAGAACCAGAACGGCTTACCACATTTCTATTATTTTTTGCGTATTATTAAATCAAATTAGGATGGAGATTTTTGCAATAAAATAATATTCTAGACTTATTAAAATTGCAATTACTTCTGCAATTTTGCATATGTGCATATCACCATGATAGTATGTTATTTTTACCGACAGAATTTTGAAAGAGGTTTTCAATTCGACGCGTATATATATATTTTTTCGTTTAAACTCGATTTGTTTGAAACAGCAGTTGGTTTAGATAGTATTTTTTGCACTGGAGAAAGGAAAAACATCCGTATAGGTGGGCGTATTTAAATGTTTGTTTTACTTTTTGAAAAAAATCCTGAAAACACAAAATGTCTAATTTAAAATCATTTGGCATATATCACATTACATTATGAACTTCATTATTAAGATTAATATTTAAAAGGTATATTATTTTACAATTTTTTTTAGATTCACTTTTTTAATAAAAAAATATATTTTATATATTATATGATATACACCTAGCTCGATTAATTTAGTTAATTGGTAGCTTGTTCTCTTATATGTAATCATTTTCGTTTGGAAACTACAAGCTTTTACTTTATTAGATGAAGATGTATATTCGTAATATTTCTACGTCATACAACATACATATATATATACATAGGTACTGTGCATATAGTTGCTCGCTTGAGGCCACTCGCAGCGCAGCACACACTATAAACGCGACAGGTTATGGGTTTCACCATTCAAGGAAATTAAATATTTAATATTTTTATTCTATCGAGGCACACCACGGCGTTGAGTTCTGCCTCTCAACACACAATACCTTCAGAATTCGGCGGAATGTGGGGAACGGAGTATCTTAGCAGTGGGTTCCCTCCGCCTAATCTGCTATAACGCGGGATTGTATCGGTAACCATTAGAATGAGACTCTAATGGTTACCGATACCGAAGAAGAAATTATACAATTTTTCTTGCAAAAGCTCAACGAGATTCTTAAAAACTGTTATTTAAAATCCTCACAAGCGTTCTTTCTTACAAAATGGTACTGATCCGAGGAGTTTGCTATTTCATTAAAATTGCTCGTCGGTTCTATCGTTAATCTCCAATCAAATTTGAACTGAACTTTCCAGCATTCTCTTAATCTAACAATAAAATTGGTTACCACAGTGTAATAACACGGCATACTCGTAACTTTGCAATTTATAGCTTTAATTACGAGAAAATCATAAGAGCGGTTTCTATTCCTGTAAAAGCATTAGACGTCTAATATTGGTTTTTCTCTATTACAATACTTCATTAGAAATGGCGGGAGCTGTTTTCCAATTTAATCAAATTTTGAAATAAAATTCGATATCTTAAAATTTACCTTTCCTTTTTCTTAGACTTTTATTTCAAAAGTTTCTTTATTTCATTTCTAAATATGTATATTTAATGTAAGATATAATAACAATAAAATAAGTACATATATACATTACATATTTAAAATATTGAAAGTCTAATTAAATGAGCTGTTTTACAAATTTTTAGCTATACGCTGTATCCAGCAAATAGCAGTAGAGAATTTTGGACCTTTCCTTGTAGGAAATGAAAATATTAAATATTTCATTTTCTCGGGTGAGAATTGAACCCACATCCCGTCACGTTTTCAGTTACTCAGTACACGCTATATAGTTTACTTGACTTAATACCACATCTACTTCTGAGAAAGTCACTTGTGTTCGGAAGCGTTGTTACAAGTGTAATAACGTGATCCCAAAATACTTTACATTTGAGGACATTCAGGATGAACTGCTAACTTGAGAATTTATGCGGGAATATAAATTACAGTACGTCGTATAAATGTTTAGAAACACCATTAATTTTGTTTATTTTGTAAAGCTTTAGCTTTAAAATCATTTTTATATCTATCTATTAATATTTAAATTCTAACTAAGCTTTCTTGTTTGAAATCTTCATCTTGGAGTGGCACAAGCATATGAATGTAAATGCAACGATTGTGGGTTCCATTTCCACTCGAAAGAAATAAGTTATTTAACATCTTCATTTTCTTACTCTGATAACGAAGAAAAACGAGGCGTTGAGGTCTGCTACTCAGCACGAAATGCTTCAAGAAACCGGCAGTAAGTGGGGAACGAAGTGTCATAACACTACGGTTCCTAGAGTCCCGGTCCCCCGACAAATACAAGTACATTTTTATTTTCAGATTTCTGACTGCAGTTACTATTTTAGACTTGGTGGCAATCATTTCCTTGACTATGCAGGAAGAGGAACTTGGACAGTGGAGATGAACATTAATTCGCGTTATAAAGGAGCTTAAGCTTAAACTGGGTTTGAACTCCGAGGCATTTCTCTGAGCTCCTCTTACTGCAGCGTGATAAATCCAGGGTATGCTTAGGAGTTTATGATTATGATATGAGGCCATCTTGGCGCAGCGGCACAAGGAAGGAAGGGACTGTAACGCGCCGGTTGTGGGTTCGATCCCCACTCGAGGAAGTGAAATATTTATTTACGTTTATATTTCCATTTCCTCGCTCTGGTGTCGAGGCAAAGCGCGGCGTTGAGTTCTGCCACTCAACACGCAATGCGTCCAGAAATCGGCAGAAAGTGGGGAACGGAGTGTCTTAACACTAAATGAAGCGTGAAGCTAAAAAAAAAGTTCAAAAATAGCTAACTGAAATCCATTTGAAAAGGGTATGCTAATAGAAATAACAGTAATTCCAATTGCTTAAGTACCGTAGGTACCTTTAATGTCGCCGGTTTAGTAATTCATTGTACAGTTGTTCCCCACTTACCACAGATAGCAGCTTATACGATGTCGCGGTCGCACTAGTGCTGTAACTAAGAGTTAGTTTACGAGAAGAGATTGATGGTCTTCTTTAATTACGTATACAGTTATATATGTGACGTAGTATGTTTTGGGAAGTTTATAATAAACTATATTACTTATATTAAAAGAATTTCTTGTCTTCAAAGATGTTTTGCATGCAAAATTGACCTTTAGTAATGAATCCTATTCGTTTTAAAAGCATTGTATGATGAGTGTTGAAAAAATTTATAAAAAAAAGTAATAATAATATTGTAATTAAGTATTTAAAAAAAAAAGTCAAATATTTATTTACGTTTATATTTCCTTTTCTTCGCTCTAGTGTCGAGACAAAGCGCGGCGTTGAGTTCTGCCACTCAATACGCAATGCCTCCAGAACTGCAGAGAGTAGGGAACGGAGTGTCTTAACACTAGCTTCCCTCTGTCTACCCTGCTGTGTGCGGTATACAGCGTGAAGTTAAAAAAAAAAGAATTTAAAACAATATAAATGGATGGATGAATGGTTGAGTTCCATACTCACAATCACTGTAGCGGTGGCATCTATCATAAAAAATATGCACTCTATTTTATTTGTGGGAATAACTATTAAATGTTATTAACTTTGTATTGGTCCAGATTTGGCCAATTACAACGTTTAAAACCAAGAAACATTTTCTACTTACAGATTGTGTATATTCAATTGGAAACAAAAACCTATCAATTTAGAAAAGGCAGTATTTCAATAAGTATAAAATAACAGTACTATACGTTTTGTAGAAACCGGAACAAATTCATTCGAATGAAAACTTTAGATTCAAACACGTTATTTGGTCATCGTTAGAATATTCATTTAAAGTCAGATATTTTTAGTAAAATTAATAGAGGTATAAGAATATGCTTTTTAATAAATACAAATTTCTCCATAAATTATTTCATCATAAAATCTGTGAATATTATATTAATTTTTATTTTATTCTTTAGTGTTCCTCCCCAATAAGTACAGTATAAATATGTTCTACATTAAATGTGTGTCTCAGTGTTAATATAACATAATATATACAATAGTAAATACATACATAATACTTCTTTTTAACCGACTTCTGTAAGAAAAGGAGGTTATCAATTCGACTGTATTTTTTTAATGTTTGTTACCTCATAACTTTTGACTGGGTGAACCGATTTTGATATTTTTTTTATTTGAATGGTGAATTTGAACTTCCCGAATGCTCTCATTTTTTTTAGTCCATGTCTGACAATGGTATCCATGAGAAAATCACATAAGTCTTAAATCTGCATTAGATATATGCGCGACAAATAGAGAAATAAATGAAGTTTTACATAGGACAACCACAACCACTCGTTGACAACCACTACCACCACCATCACCGCTCGTTTAAGAAGCATCATTTTAAGATCTACCCATCACTTAAAATCGTAAATTAAATCAATTTTAACAAAAAGAAAAACCGACTTCTAACAACGAACTAAAAAGGGAAAAATAATTTTGTCAAGATTTTATAATTTTGAAGTCAGTGTCAAGCTAATGCTACAACACTCGTACTACAATATCTAATTACTAAGCCTGTTTGTTTTACTTGGCACCGACTTCACTTTTTAGTTCGTTGTTAGAAGTCGGTTTTTCTTTTTGTTAAAAAATATTTTTTAGCTTTACGACCCCTTTCATAGCAGCGTAAGAAGACATAGTCAATACCAGTGATAAGAAAATGAAAATATTAAATTCTTTATATTAATTACAATAAAATAGTATCTATATGGGGCTCAGGTAATATTTTTTATTTTTTCGTATATGTTGGTCTGTTGAGTGTACTAACGACCACTTGAAATATATCTGTATAGAAGTCGAGTCTAGTGTGGTAAAAATCCTATAAAGAAATATGAATATGAAAGAAATACTTTTGTACATTCTAATTTTAGCCTATGTAAGATATTTTTAATGGAGTAAAACAAACATATTTCAAAATGTTAACCTAAAAGCGCATAAACCTAAAGCACTTAGTTGTTTTGTTAATTAATATGACCGAGTACAATTATATTTGAGGGTGCTTGACTTACTGCGGCTCGCGTCATTGTGAATACAAGACCGCCGAATAGACATACCCACAGAATAGACTTTGCGAAGTTTAGAATTAACGCAAACTTATCTATGAACATTCGTGTGTGTGGCTTCGCACGCTTCGCTTCGCTTCGCAATAAATATACATGATACAAGTTTAATTTAAGTAATGATTAGCATATCATAAGCTTAAGTCATATAATAGATAGCGTATACTCGTATTGTTTACAAGTACATATATCATAATACTATGTATGCTTAAGTAATTAATATTTATTTGTAAATTAATATGACACCCCGGAGGACATGTATGAAGAGGTTGATGACAATGGATGGAGCGAAAAATGTATGCAGATATTGGCTCTCCGTTCTCTCTGCTACCCCGGTAGGCCTATGTGAAGCTAAGTTAAACTAAGAAATAACATTAAACGTTGAAACTATTATGTGTGTTCAAGTAGAATTTGGCTTCTGTTGTCATTCTCTAAATATATCTTAGGCGAATGCTCAACAGAGCGAGTAAATTTATGAGCGCCCGAAGAAACTTATCATAATAAATGTGTCCTATGTTTGCACAGGAAACAGAAAATGGATTACAATGGAACCACACAAGAAACCAATAATGTTGTATGAAGAAATAATTTTGTGGAATGAATGAGATTGACTTTTCGATATAAAATTAAGCTTTTATCATAATTGAACTGAACTTGTTATATTGGTACACTGGTGTAGTGATTTTCTATAGAGTTTGTTGACAGAGAGAGAAAATGAAAATTATGAATTCCTCCGAATGGAAATCGAATCCTCGACTGACGCCACTCCTTTCCCCACGTTCTGCCGAATTCATGAGTGGCAGAACTCAACGCCGTGCTTTGCCTCGATACCAGAGCTAAGAAATGGAAATTTAAACGTAAATAAATATTTCACTGTCTCGATTGAGGATCGAGCCCACAACCGTCTCGCTACAGTCACAGCCGTGTGCCGCTGCGCCGCGGCGACCTCATCATCATTTCGTCTATCACATGATGTCCAAGTACAAAGAGGAAATATAAGGTAGCGAACAGTTAAGTGAAACATCTTACCTCCGCAAGCCTGCCTTATACTTACTGTGTACAAAGGTTTCAAATAATCCGGCGTAAGGCGAGAGTGTGCCTAACTACTGACAGGGCGGTCTGAAAGGGAAACCTTAAATAGCGAACATTTGTTCCTCTTGAAAGGGCAATCCAGCTTTACATAAACACTTCTATAGAGGACGTAATGTACAGGCACTTAAATATTTATTGCTTTATATAAGAGTCTTCTTTGCAATGTAAATAAAGCCTTTAGTTGCTGACCATGGTGAAAATTTTAGGGTTTTAATTACAATCTACTTTTAAAAAAACAGGTTAAGTGCAAGTGGGAGTTACCCACCAAAGCTTCCGTACTAATTCCAGGATTGTAGGTCAACGTTAAGTTGCAATTAATAAGAGTTGACAAACATCATTTGCGGGTCTATGCACTCATTTTGTATGAAATCAACTACAAATATGAGTTTGTAATTACTTTGTTTATATAAAGTACTCATTAATTTACATAAATTACATGGAAGTCCATGTATAAATCTTTGTGTTTTTATTGTGTGTGACTTAAATGTAATTATTTTCTGTGTATGGTTTTGACAGATGAACAATAAAGTGATTCTATAAATTCCGTTTCTACCTTTTGAAGCACAAAACCCTAAAAATTAAAAGGGAAAACATTACAAGTATATTTCTATTTCCATGAACCTCACCGCGCTTCACAATTTCAATAAATACTATTGCTTC
>JAAIXI010000098.1:0-44452 GCA_013403645.1 Heliconius nattereri | reverse complement strand
TCGCAGGAAACGTATAGCCGCCCGACGCCCGACTCCCGACTCCGACTCCGACGTTTATCTAAATAAAGGTATTTTTACCACAATTATATTTATATAATTCTGATTACGCGCAATGCGCATGGTGTTTGATCTTGATCGCCAATCAGAATTCATCGGATCAACCAATCAAATCCCTCCATTATCACGTCATACTTTAAAACATGTACGTTATTGGTTAGTTAAAACATGTTTCTGATTGGTTTATATTTTTAATTTATTTCCCTATTTTATTTAAATTACAAAATATTGTAATTTTTTATGATTATTTTAATTATGAACGAATGATTGTTGTTTAATATGTGGGCTACAGTATTATGGCGATGTTGATAAGACGAGACTTTATATTCAACTCCTTTATTGTATATTTAATTTGGTTATTTATACGCTGCAAGACAATAGTGGAACATAATTTCACACTTGCATTTGTATTCGTATTTATTTGTATAAATTGAGGGCACTGATATAGCTTGTTTATAAAGAATATAATAAGACTTGTGCAATACCCCTACAAATATTATTAATTTTAAATTTGCTTCAAATATATATCTTTGCTTTTAGTAGGTAATGTCAATATATATAAATTAAAACAGAAAATTTTGTCTATCATAAGCCATATTATCTAAATTATTTTTAGTATTAGAAAAAAGTACACAACTATATAGAAATAATACTGTTATTTTTTCAGGTAAATATTACTGATGAGAGTGATAATATTATACTACGCACAACTGACGCGCAACTGACATTGTATGATAACGCGCAACTTTATGATAGTCAATATAGTATATTTTAGGTTATTACTTGCATTAGACAGATGACTTTTGTCTGATATTTATGTTATTCAAATATTATTCGTATAATTTATTTATTTTCTTATTGAATTATTGTCCGCAATCTGGTTTGGTTTCATTGTTATTACTATATATTTATGTTTTTTTCCTAATGTATTTTCTTAATGTTTCTTTAATGCAAATGGAAGGACTATTCTTTTCTCATGTTTTGTAAATAAGTTATAAGTTTTATTTTAGCTATTCATTTGTTATTTCTTTGTTGATAATTTATTTATCGATTTCTTTTCAATAATTTATTTACTGATTTCTTTTTCTCTTTTTTCATTCTTAAGATTGACAGTGTGTATACACTGTGTATTTATTTATATTATTTAATTATATTATTATATAGTAAGAAAAAACAGGTGGCTAAGAAAAAAATTGCGGCGCTTTTGTACCTGTCACAGCTAGTCGTTTGGAACGTATGAGAGTTAGTTTACTAACTAATTTACTAGTTTTAGATATAACTTTACCTCCCAATTCTTTGTATAATTCTTTTTTTTACTCTTTTATTAATGAATTTCATTCAATATTTACTCCCAAAGAGATTACAATTACTGATAGTCCTATCTTTGGAGACTGGGCCACAGCTCTTTTACTTGGCGTATAAAATTAAACCCCCAAAAGCTAAATCAAGAATCATTCTGCAGCGTTATTTTGGTGGTATAGATTATAATTGCTTACGTGAAGATGCACTCTAAGAGATGGCAGCAGCATCGTTTTGTCATGTCAGCAATGTGTTCTGTGTACAAAATCAACTCGAGATGCGTTACACAGCTAATTTATACACCTCTTCCCACCCTCCGGACAATGAAACGTCAACTGTCAATGTCAGCATAGGCTGGCTGACATGACCGGCTGGCTGGCTGGCTGGCTGGCTGGCTGGCTGGCTGGCTGGCTGGCTGGCTGGCTGGCTGGCTGGCTCGCTGGCTGGCTGGCTGGCTCGCTCGCTGGCTGGCTGGCTCGCTCGCTGGCTGGCTGGCTGGCTGGCTGGCAGGCAGGCATGGCTTTGGCTAACATACACGGCTTAACGTTATAAATGATTTTAATCGATTAACATCGATTTATTTTTGTTTATTAATAATTAATTGATATTTTATTTATTTATACTGTAATTATGACACTACACTACAATGATAAGTACGTTAAAATACTTTTACTTAATTCAAATTTACAATAATTTTATTTCTATAATACTGTAATCGATTATTTATATCGATTGAGGTTTTAAAACTATTTTTCTCATTTATCTTCGCTTCCAGACTGTTTTTTAGAGATTAAGGCTAACAGCATTAACCTCATAACCACTTTAAAAATAAACTCATGTTTTCTATATGAATCGCACAACATTTGAAAGAAAATCGCATAAGGAATTGGAAAATTAGGGGTTACCAGCTCTCAGTCTGCCGCAAGTCCAGGGAAGTCTAGTTTAAACAGACTCATGAGTTTTTTTAATGAATTATATTATATCGAGACTTTGCTGAATCTGTTTTCTAAATATTAATATTTATATAGGATATTACCAAGTTCAAACGACTCAATTATCGTGTTAAATAAATGCTTATAAATATCGGCCTGCTATAAATTAATTACATCATGTTTCCTTAATATAATGAAGGGTGACAATTACTGCGGATATTTCTTTTATTAATTAAGAAAATATGAAAAAAAAAAACATTTCAATAAACTCCCACAACCCACTGGCACAAATGTCTAGATTTTATTATGTATTTATTATGTATTATAATAGTAAACATTAAAGTATACTTACGTTTTGCATTAGAAAATAATAAAAAAAATTTCTTTATATTTTTTTTAGAACAATGAACTTTTTGTAACACTGTAAGTGATAAGCGCGCCTTGTGTCGCTATTTAAGAAAACGTCACTGTATTTATCATCATTTCATACGTTCACGCCGGCCGGCATTGGGTTGTGCTAATCGACACTGATAATTTAACGTACATATATAAAAACGTTTATTTTGAATAAATTTTATTTAATAACGTATTATAAATATAACTTTTGCTCAATAACTTGTAAAATTATAAATGTAACTTAAAATCTATAAAATCAACAGAATAAATCAATATTATTTTATTTACAACTTACTGATTCATTATTTATTGTGTAATTTGTTGAAACATTCCAAGACGAAATTGGCGCGCCGCCAGATGATGGGCAACATAGATTTACGCGCCGATTTACGGGAACGTGTTAAATCATTTTTTGGCGAAACTATAAGATAATTTTACATTTTTGGACAGATTCTCTCGTTAAATTCCATCACATTTTCACTCTCGTCGCACAAAAAACAAATGTTTATTTTTGTCAAATTAACTAAAAACGTCTTTACTCCAAAACGAAAGGTAAATAACTAAAGAATATGCTTAAAAACATCTCATTTGGCTATCTGCACTTTTATTGCATTAAGAAACAATACATGTTCGAATATAACTTTATTGCATTTGGTTTGTTTCGTATCGCGCCGCAAAATGTTTATCTATAGTAAAAAAAAGCTTTTAAAATAGCAAACTAATTGATACTTGCCGACTCCTGGTCATAAGCTGTAAATAGCGTTTATTAGGCGGCATTACTGTCGAATTTTCTTAGAATTTATTTATTTATTTTAGTTGTTTGCTTAGACAGATGTTCATTTTCATAATTTGGACATAAATAAGCGATTTTGATTTATTTTTCCGATTTTATTGTAACCCTAAAGGCATAAAATAGCGATTGATTTTATTTAAATCGGCACCGATTTTAGTAAAATTTTCAATTAAAAAGATTTCGTTGAGCACGTGTTTCGTGATTTTATTTAATTCACCCCCTAAGGGTGCAAATAAAGGATTGAAAATCTTTAAATTGGCACCGAATTTAATGAAATTCGAAATTCAGACTCTTAAAAGTATTTCATTGAATACATGTTTCATGGTTTCTTAGACACCGCCCTAAGGGTGCAAATAAGCAGGAAGCAAGGAAGAAAGGAAGGGTGCGACGGTGCGTGCGTCCGCTAGCGCTTATTATATAAGTTGAAAGGCATCGAAAGATTTTATTTTTGCGTATTAAAACATAAGATATATCACTTTGCATATAACAACAATTACTAAACTTCATACTCGGTCGTAGGTCCTATGTAACGCCCGATGTTAATAATTAATCCAAATACATAAGTAAATTGCAACCATAGTTTGCAATATCAATATATTCTTTTAGTTTAGCTTGCCAATAACCAATCGAAGTAGGTACTTCATTTTCAATCTTTAACATTAATCTATTGTTGGGAGGACTAACTGGAGGTTAAGAGGGAACTTTGTATAAAAATCACTGCTTGTGCGTGTCAATAAATGATCTGTCGATTTTGACATTACGTTGGATAGCAAAAATGACAGCTAATTGCGATCCGACATATTTGGGGGTTTGCTTTATCATATCCCCGCATTGCAAAATTGCATTTATAATTTATATTATATTTTATTTATGAAGTAAATAAATATGCGGAGTGACATTTCTTCGAGTAATAGTAATGATAGTGTTATATAGTTACTATCAGCAATTACAAATATATGCAGTGAGGATGTATAAATATATCAAGAGAGTGCTTATAACTTCTATCAAGTTAGTGGCTTTCCTGGAGTTATTGCTGCAATTGATTGCAATCGCATACCTATATGTTTAATCGCCATGTAAGTATTGTTAAGTTATATAAAGTTTTCTTTACAAAAGCAGGCAAATTATGGAATTTTTTTTTGTATATTTAATCTCAGTTACTAATTACCATTTCATTTCTTAATTTGAGCTCTGGACTTATTAATTTCAGTTGCTGATTTTCTAAATTACTATCTTATATATTTGTAAAATAATATTTATATGTGATTATAGCAGCTAAATGTGATGCAAGACATTATGGTAATCAATGGAAGTAAAGTACTAAATAGACCATATTTATTAACACAAGTTTTTAATCCAAGTGCTGAAGAAAAGCTGCAAGCAAGCATATATTAAAACCAGGAATATAATAGAAAGGTATTATATTAACCTATTATTAGTAAATAAGATGTACCTATAAGATTTAAAAAATTAACTGGTTTAAGTATATATTATTTAACCTTAGGTTTAGAGACAGTATACAAAATTTGAAAAATGCTAAAAATAAATGGTATGGAAAAAAGGGTACAGACCAAATAAAAAAAACTTATTACTATTTATTAGTATGATGTGTAAATAGTATTAAACTTATTAGTATTCATGAATTATATACCTAATATACAAATTTTATATTTTTAGAACATTTGCAAGACAATTTCATATTATGGCACTCCGTGGCACCGTATGGCAGATCTTAATAAGGAGGAAGTACCAGGAGCGGAAATACCTTCATGACATGATAGATAATGAGGACTGCACTGCAATATAAGATATCACAGAAAAGACATAAATAATTATTTTATAAGATTAATAATTATTCAAATATTTTATATTTATTAATTAAGTCAGAAGATTGCTAGTTAATCATAGTTTTACTTGTTTTTGGGGGTGTGAATAAAGAAAACAATGTGTATTGTAATTTTTTTATTATTAAAAAAATGTAACCTACTTATATTTTTTTATTCATCTCTTTTTATATAAATATTTTTTATTTCTTAATTCTAGCTAGCTCCAGGTTTTGTAATTTTATCAGCTTTATTCTCCATACATTTCTTATAAGCTACACAATATTTAGTGAATTTCTTGCAATTGTGACTATCACAGTTTTGTTTTTACTGAAAAAAATAATGTATTTATTAGTTCAATGTTCAGTAAAGCATTCATCAACATAAGTTAAAATAATAATCTAGCACTTAATCTCAAATTTTATTCTTTGTTATCCAATGTTACAATAAACAATATGAAATTGAAATAGCCAAACAAAACGATATTAATTATAATTAATATTATTATGAATTCGAGAAATTATATAGAGACGTTACTCGCAAAAATCATGTATATTTAAACTTAATAAACAAAATGATGAATACATACGACACTTACCTTACTATGCTGGACTCCATCGTAAAAGTATTTTAGTAATTATCTTTAGTTCAATTTTGTTGTTATTTTATGGCGTTTCAAGTTATGCCATTTCTTTGAAGGAGAAAATTGTGGAAGCTCTATCGTTTAGTTTAGAACAGCTGTTAACTGTTATCTTACTTTAAAGCCAAAATTTTAGAATTTCTTATGTTTAATAATATTCTTGAATCTCTTTATGGATTCTGAAGTTATTGTGCAGGAATGTTTGTAAACTCAATATTTTTCAGTGGAACGCGCAAAGTCTTAAAGCAAAATTAATTGATTTTAATGTAACAGTATTATTTAATGAAATTCAAAATTTTCAAAAGCAAAATGAAATTTCAAATGAAGCAAAAGACTAGAAATGTTTAGGTACTATACAAAATTACAATATGAATCTCCCACCCAAGTCAGTGCAATCAATTCCAGCAGTAAGTGGTTTAAGATATTTACCTATTTCTCATAAGAATATATTGACTTACATGAGACAATACTACAATAATAATTTGTTGGGTACATTACGCTAAGTTAGTATATTATGCTTATACAAATGAAATATAGGGTAGTTATTATAAGATAGCAACGGAATAAGATCCACTGGAAGTGCCGCTTAGTAATGACAGTATTAGTAGATATTTTATTTAGTCGTTTTACATTATTCACATATTTTTTTTAGAGTTTTTATTTTAGTATTTTTTAAGTTTATATTACTATTGTTGTTGTTATTATTATTTATTTTTTATTTTATATGTTTTTTTCAAATATATATGTACTAGCGGACGCGCGCAGAAGTGCGTCAAAACTAAAAAAAAAAACTAAAAATAAAGTTTAGCCCCCCATTTGAATCGATTGCGCTGGGTCCCAGAGCTGTATCTCTAACCGTTCCAAAGATAGCTTTTCGATTAATTAAATGCCACTAGTCGGTTCTCTTATCAGTTACCCTCATTAAGCTCCCGCCCGGCCTTGTCGCTCACTTCCCCGAACTGCTAACGATGAACCCACGTCACAGTGCAGTGTTGCTGTCTATTTCTTGCATTGCATTACTCATCACCTAAGGACGCTATAGTGCCTGCCTCTTTGTCGCTATAAAAACTTCTCATTTAATATATATATTTTTATGAAATCTAAATAGTTCTATTGTATTTTTTATTATATAATGTTTCAAATAATAGTGCGCCGGCGAAACAGTATTTTTTTATTAAATAGTTCTCGATTTAAGATATATTTTTGATTTATTTTTTAGTTGTTATTATAAACATGCTCAAATTTGTAACAGATTTGCTATTATTACTAATACCATTCTTTCTTTATTACTCATAAGTCGTAACAAAACAGTTCGAATATTATTATTATCACTTTTGGTATTTTAATAGGTTTGCCCCTTTACATTGTCTAAGTTAGTATAAAACGACTGTGTACGCATACGCACCTCCATCCGCGGCAAGAACAGTTTGGCTTCCGCAGCGGCCACTCAACCACCCTCCAGGTGGCCAGGGTGCTCCACTTCGCTGCTGCAGCCTTCCTGGACGTCGCCAGCGTGTTTAACCGCGTCTGGCATCCGGCGCTCCTGTTGAAGGTGCTCCGCGCCGGCACCCCGCATCACATCGCAACCATCATCGCCGCCTTCCTCCGCGGACGTTCGTTCACGGTGAGGGTGGAGAACGCCCGCTCCTGCTTCCACCCGATAGCCGCCGGTGTACCCCAGGGGAGTATTCTCTCCCCTGCGCTCTACTCCTGGTACACCGACGACGTGCCAGCCGCCCAGGACACATTGGTCGCCCTCTACGCGGACGACGTTGCCCTGCTCACCAAGAGCCTCAACGCCAACCACGCCGCCGTGAAGCTCCAGCGAGCGCTCGACCTGCTGCCGAACTGGCTCGCGGAGTGGAGGCTCTCGCTCAACGTGGCCAAGACCCAAGTCATCTCTCTTGGGTGCCACAAGAGCCTGCCTCCTCCGCCAAGCCTGCAGGGGCAGCAGATCCCATGGAAGCCCACCGCGACGTACCTTGGCGTCGTGGTTGACCGGAGGCTCCTAATGACGGGGCAGGTGAAGAAGGCCGCCAACGCGGCAAAGGTAGCGCTGCATTTGCTGCGCCCCCTCTTCCGCTCCCGCCTCCCCCTCCGCACGAAGCTCGCCCTCTACAAGACGTACGTCAGGCCGCACCTCACTTACGCCGCCCCGGCGTGGTACGCCCTCGCGAGTCCCCGCCAACGCAACATCCTGCAGGTGGTCCAGAACGTTGCCCTCCGGCGCGTTACCCAGGCTCCCTACGTCATCAGGAACGCCACCCTCCAGCGTGACCTGAGAATAGAGAGCCTGGAGGACCACATCCGCTGGCTCGCGTCTAACGCGTTCCGCCGTGTGGATGTCTCGGACCAACTGCACCTTCGCAGCATCGCGCCGTGGCACACGCGGCCCCCTGACGTACGTCGCCTTCCGAGGGATCTTCTCTCCCCCCCAGAATCCGATCCCGAGTCCGACTCCTGAGCTGGCACCTCGTTCGCTGGTCGCTTAAGCTGGGCCTCCCTCGGGTCTACCGAGGGTCTCACCCGGCTGAGCTTGGCCGCCAAGGTGGCATATAGCTCCTCCCCCCCCCCCCCGTGCCCCTGTCACAAAGACAGGTGCAATCCCCCGCTTCACAGGCAACAGAAGTGTTGCCACTCCAACGACGCACCCATATTAATGGGTGGAGAATAGCAGCCGCGAAAATAGGGCTAACGCCCTAGCATTGCTTCCCGGCTCACGGGCCGGAAGAAAGAGGGCTTGGATTCATCACTAGGTTGTTCAGTGTCTTCTTGCTAAGACTATTGTTCGAGTGTTGTCAAGTAGGTGCTAACCACATGGAAACCATTATGGATGTGAGTATTACTTTTTATTGTTATTGTTCATGTTATTTTGTATTTTACTGTGATTTTTTACAACTGTTTACCACTCTCTAACGTTTTTTAGATAGCGTAGATATTTATTTTATTTTATACTCATTTTCCTTTGTATTCATTGTTGTAGCTTACGCGCTGCGTGGGTGGGAATAATGCAGAATACGAAGAAAACACATATAAACAGTATTACTTCTCAACATCTGACGATGAACGTACCTGACCATACTCTATCAAGAAACGAGAGAGATCAAAGAGCAGTGATTCTCTAAACGAGTTCTTTCAAGAACCTCCGAAGATACTAAAGACAAAACTACGTCGGTGGGGCGAGCGACGAACGATGGTACATCTTACTACCAGCGAAGATGATGGATCCAATGCAACACATCTCATAAAAATTGAGATATTTGAACTAAACAAACTGGTTGATGTACCACCGGAGAAGCACTGGAAATATGCAAATGTGAAATTAAATATTATAACAAGAAAAACAACAAAAATAACCACGACCAACTTACACGGAAGCTACATACATAATATAACCAAAGAAATTTCTAGTGCAGCAAACCTAAAAAAATATCACTTTAAACAAAAAACCTACATAAATTATTTTACTAAAATTTAACTTTGTTTTATTTTTATTTGAAAGGAATTTTAATAAAACCAAACAATATTTTTTTACATTAGCATTTATTACATAATATCATACATCTATTTTTTTAACATAATGTTATTCTTGTTTAAAATATTATAAAAGATTGAAACATATCGTTTAACAGAAGATCGTTATTATTTGTATCTTGATTAAACATTTCAACAAAGTTAGTGAGAAACATACCACCTCTACGCTTAAGATATATATATATACAAGACAGTATTCACCACAAAAAGAAGTAAAAACATTTTGAATTATCTTATTGCTATATCTACTTGTATTTCGCTTTAAAAATGATAAATGATAACTATTTGGTTTTCGACCAAAAGTATCGAAATATTCTCCAATTCCATTTGTACCTATGTAAATTGCTATGCAATGTGAGCCTGGTTTTGTATCAGGATCTAAATTACTGATCAAATAAACAGGAGTTGACATATGAACCGGCAATCGATTAGCAGCAAAAAAATTTGATGTTAACTTATTGCTAAAGTATTCATGATATTTACGTCTATAGCACACAAAAGTTATCAAATATATGGAACATATGTAATGGAGAATGTTATTATATAAGAAGACCTACAGTCTATTAACTACTAAAATCTACACTTACGTTTCTGTTCTTGTCTCTTTCAATTAAATTATCAAACTCAGCATAAACAATGCAATTTATTGTTTGAGTGAGAGCATTTTCAAACCTTACTCCTAACCTAACACTCCCGTGTTTGATTAAATTCCAATGCGAAGAGGTGTTTGCAGCTAAATCAGGAGTTAGATCAAAAGCCATCAGATAATATCCTTTTGTATATCTATCTCTGTTGATGCCATTACCTTCATTCAAGAAGTGAATACCAATTCCCGTATATAGTGTATGATACATAAGAGTATGAACTCCATTACTAAACGCTGGTTGTAAAGTTTTTGATGGTATTTGCATACCATCGATATATAAACTAAACGTATTAATACCGATGTTATCAAAATCGTATGGGTTTTTAGTTAAACTACCGTTGAAAGCTGTGTTATTAAAAAATCCAATAATACACCGTTTAGGTATCTGTCCAAGTGTTTTACCCTGAACACCAGATGGAATTGTTAAGACTTTTACTTCCGCTCTTGTGATTGGATATTTTGCAGTTGTAGATGCTAAAACTTTTTGATGAGCAAGCAGTTGACCGCATACAACGTAGAGCTGTTCGAATCATTAAGGACCGAGTAAGCTGTGAAAGGCTTGACACTTTGGCTCTGCGTAGAGACGTCTCCTCGCTGTGCGTTCTCTATCGCATTTATCATGGTGAGTGTTCTGAGGAACTGTTTGACCTGTTACCTGCCGCCGAATTTTCTAACCGCACAGCACGTCACAAACTTAAATATCATCCACACCATCTGGATATGTGGCACTCCACTACTGTGCGGTTTCGTAGAAATTTCCTTCCACGCGCCACCGAACTGTGGAATGGCCTACCCGCGTCAGTGTTTCCAGGTCGGTACGATATGGGTGCCTTCAAGAAGCGCGTCTATCTCCACNTAGTATAACTACCGTTAAAAGCTGTATTATTAACAAATCCAATAATACACCGTTTAGGTATCTGTCCAAGGAAAACATTGTCAAGTGTTTTACCCTGAACACCAGATGGAATTGTTAAGACTTTTACTTCAGCTCTTGTGATTGGATATTTTGCAGTTGTAGATGCTAAAACTTTTTGATGAGCAAGCAGTACACTCGGATTTATTCGAGCTTTACGAATCATAAGAGTAGCATCAGTGATTGATATTTTTACTTTTATATCATTTGTTGAAGCCATGAGGTTAAAAGAATCTCTTGATCTAACTAGTTTAACACACATTTCAACACCGTTTATCAAAAACTTTTCTTGATTAAAAATATCTTCATGCAAATGTCCAATCATTTCCACTTCTTTACTTTCCTATACATATTTTTGTCTTTCTGTGAATCCTTTATTTACTTCATCAGTATTGTTCATTTTCCCAGCAGTGTCTTCATACCACAATCCACATGTAAGATGTGATTGTTTCGCATGTGGAGCATAATTTAATAGTTTCTATGTAAGCACGATATCCATATGTATTATTTGGCGGAGACATAAGTTTTTGATTTAAATAGACATCTAATTGACTAAAAAGAGAGTGAAGCCAATAATTGACTGGAGCTACAACAGTTGTATCCTCAAGAGGTGTTTGGTCTTGAGTTACTATTTTTGCTTTGACATGAATTAATGTATGTGACAAATCAATGTAATCATCACCAGATACAGGAATTGGAAATTCTAATGGCCCATCGTCGCTGAGTGATGAAATTGGTTTGTAGTGAATCCATTGTCCATTTTCTATGCTTGTTTGAGTTGATGGTAAAACGAATAAGTCCAATTCGGATTTGGCACATTTACAAGAATCATTATGTAAAAACGACATTATTTTTAATTTGTTGAAAATATATCGTTGTAATTTAATTGAAAATGTCTTTTAGCTTTTTTCAATGTTCTTCCTTTTAGATTCTCCGACTGAATGAGACTTTCTAGGCGACGTCTACTGTTTTTGTTAGCTGATCCTGTCATCACTCGATCTATTTTATCATCAGCTTTTCTTTTTAAATTTGAAGTAGCTTTCTTAAAACGTTCTTGCAATGATTCGTTTAATGGCTTTGCCTGTACCATGTCTGATAAAAGTCCTACACCTGCATTCAATGCCTCTTTTCCAATCACTCTTGCTCCATTTGACAATAGAGGTAGAACTGATCTAAACAATCCACCCAAAATACTTCCAATACCATAACCACGCCGATGCGCGGCCACGCACCTTTATAGATAACTCCAATACCAGTTCCAGCTTGATGGATGTAATATTGTTGATATGGACAAATATTATCACTACGTATTTCGTACGTCATTTTATTTAAATTAGTTGCGTTTGAAATGTAACTTAACACAGCTCGTTCCAAATTCAAATGGTATATTTTCTCGGGTGTTATATCTTTTTCAATTGTATCAAACTCTCTACGCATTACTGGGATATAGTGCGATGGCGAAAAAGGTGCAATTTGTTAGATCCATATGCATATTTAACTGGATCCAAAGAAATAATCCGTAACAATGAACACATTACGTCTCCCACGATTTGATTTGTTCCCACACATACCCACATATCCATCATGACCACAGTCTCCATACGTTTATACTTATTACACTCCAGTGAACTAAAGCAGTGCACCCACTTGGGATTGTTGGCGTTGCGCGCCGCAACCTCATCGATGACGGCGTGCACGCGCGCGGCGTCCAGGGCCGGCAGCGGCGGCTGGTGGATGATTTGATACAATATCACAGTAAATTAAAAGTTGTGATGGTAAACCTAAGTAAAGGTTAGCTGGAAGTTTACCTGTAGTTTTAGTTCTTACATCATACTTGGATCAAAACCAAGCTGAAGACTTAACTTTGAACTTTCTGTTCTTACACAGATAATTAAAAACATTGTTATAATTGCCATTAACTAAAATACTTATCGAACATACTATTTAATTTTTTATTAATATTTTCATTATTATTTATATTTGTATAATTATTTTCATAGAAAATCGTACAAAAATTAAATAGTAAACGAGTTTTATACTGTTACACGAGAACCTACGAAAATTCAATACGAAATAAATTCATATTTAGTAATTATTTGTATATAGTATTGATAATTTTATTAATTATTTAAATATCTAATCTACATTTATTGTGAACTATAGTGTTATATTAAACAATCAATCAATATTAAAAATGAATTTTGATATCTGTACATAGACACCCCAGCTCACGCCGCATCGATTCCCGGGGATTTCAATGGAATCGATGCGGCGCATGCATTCTGCGCAATAGTAGTTGGGTCGGACTATAACTGAATGCTATCTACTAAACCATATAAATACAACGGGCCCAGACCACGTCGTAACAATAATAAAGAAGATTACATCAATCGTAGAAAATTAGAAATACTGGCGAGATTAAAACTTCACGCGACGCTTCGGCGTTGGTATTGGAATTTGGAGGTTAAGTTGCCGGGAAGGAATAAAAAAGAAAAACGAGCAAAAAAACAATCACGATGGAAGGAAACAGTTTTGGAAAATTGGAATGCTTGGAAGTTCCAAGCCATAATACTACTTCAGGGTGAAATAGTGTCATCATCATCATCTGCATTTATTGTAAAAAGAAATGGTACAATTAAAAGAAATACTAAATGTTTCAAGTGTAATAATATGGGTCATTGTCGAGCTGAATGTAATGTGGACAGAAAAGGTAATATTTATTGTTAAAAAAGTGAGAGAAAATGCTATTATTGTACTAATTTTGTAAACATGTTAAAATTGAGTGTTAGTTTAAAAAGGGAAATTTTAAAAATGCGTTTGTAGTGCAACAAATGTAAAATTAAAAACCTAATAAAAATAATTCAATAAAAGTGTGTGTAAAGTGTATTCCTAAGTGTTACGTTAATTTAACATCAGCTCGCCGCTGTTGCCTACATACCTACGCTAGTTGCTGCGACTCGATTTCTTGAATGAAGCGTGTGCGACGTTGCCGCTTTGACAGTTAAGTGTGTGCATGTTTATATTATACTTTACAAATGGCGTTTTATTTTAAAACGCTAATTTTATTATTTATTTTGTTTGAAAATTAACTTTTTTATTTTTGGGAATTATTTTTTTTCTGAATTATATGAGGCTTTTATAGAGTTGTTAAAACTGTGGTTTCATTAAAAGTGGTGCTGTCAATTCCATCCTGTATAGTATTATAATACTCACGCTTTCATGGACGCCACCATTATCTAGTATTGTAAATAGCTACCTTTAAATCTTCATAGAGTGTGACTGTAAAACCGACTAGTTGTGGGTTCAATCTCCATTCGAGGAGATGAAATATTTATTTAAATTTATATTTCCAATTCTTCGCTCTCGTGTCTCTCGCTAAAATCGCGATGTTAAGTGCTGCCACTCAACACTCAATGTCTTCAAAATTTGGTAGAAATTGGGGAGCAGAGTGTCTTCCCTCTGCCTACCCTATTATTAGTCATTTGCACACAAAATGACCTACACGAATATTCAAATGATATTTTAATCACGCCCTCAACCAATTTGAAAAGTCTATACATTTGAAAGGTAAATAAAACTTATTCAATAAATAAAATCAAGCAGATCAAGCTTGTCCGTCCATGCTGATATTTTTAAAGCATTTAAGCCTGAAAGGATTGTCCTTATAATTATAATAAAGCGCTATCACTCCTCACGTCCCTAACTTAGTGTAATTAAAACTGAGGCATCTATCCCACTGCGACAATTATCTGGGTTTTGTGCTGGATTAAAAGATACATAAAAATATTGTTATATCCTATATCTTATAAAACAAAGTCGCTTTTCGTGTCTGTCTGAACTTTCTNAATTATATTGCGGCGGACGTTTGTGCTTTTTGTTCAAAATTATCCACGAGAACAACAAATGTAAATAGCGAAAATAGTGTTTTCACGGATAATTATTAATATTTATTAAAAGACATTGTCACGCTATATCCCGCACACAGCAGGGTAGGGCAGAGCGTGCGTGTAGAGTGGCAGAGCTCAACGCCGGGTTATTGTCTTGGTGCCAGAGGGAGAAAGTAAAAATATTCATAAATAATAATTCATTCCCTCGAGTAGAGATCGAACCCACAACCTAATGGCCTAAGCCACGATGGCTTCAAATATTTATTAAAGCTTATTAACACATAGAAAACTTATTCAGAGCTATTGAGGGCATCCATTAAAGCATATCCTGATTTATGGTTAAATCCTAAGAAATAAAGGCATTAAACAGCAAAGAACGCGTGTTTCGACACTATACAGGCAATCATTAAATGAATGATATAATAATTAAATAACTGACCTTGATTCAATAATATCACATTAGAATCGATATTGTACTAAAATCAGCTTCACGCTGTATCCCGCACACAATCACCTCCCACCTCATAACCTACTCTTTTAACTTATACGTACGCAATAGCATCATCACTATAACTCTGTCTTGCCGATCTAAAATAATCACAATAAAAATGTTATTCAGATATACATATATAAAAATACTAAAAAAACCTACAGTTAAAAAAAAATAGTACATCTGCTCAACTTACTGTATGTATTTAGTTATATTATTATTATATTACTAGTGGACCCGGACGCGGCTACGCCTGCTTGAACTATAAGAATAATTATTAAATATATTATTTTCAGTTTACAATAGAATTAGTAAGAAAATATAAGCTTACGTAATCAAAAATAACAATAAGTAGAGACATAATATTATTAACATAAGAAGTAAAACTAAATAAAAGATATTCTTAATATTAGAAAAAGTACCTAAAACCGTACCTAAAACTGCCTAAAAGGATAATTTTTGCCAGCAATATCAAATAAAATAAGAAGAGAACCAAAGTGTGTTTTAAATTTATTATAAACAGCAAATAAAGTTCGAAAATGTATGACAATTTATAAAACTGAAGGCTAGGTCAATTCGAATCAGTCTTAATTATTTATTAGAATGTNGGTTACATCTTTCGTTTAAGTATTTTTGGGTAAGAGAATAGTAGGTAGTCTGTTGTTTATAATTTCTTTCGTTTAAGTTTACTGTTGTTTGTGTTATTTGTTTGTGTTTATTTTAAAACAATTGGAAAATCTTTATTGGAACTACGAAAACGCGGGTTGCATTAGTGTTTAATTAATTTTCACAATTTCTTAAGTGCTTTGCAAACATACATTATATGAATAATTAAGTAGTAAAAGCGGGCAAAGCCGCGAGGGGGCCGCTAGTTAAACATAAAAGTATACTTTAGAAAATAATTTTTAGTTTGCATTGGAAAATAATTAAAAAATTCCAAGATATAACCATCTTTGTTTTAGAACAATGAACTTTTTGTAACATTGTAAGTGATAAGCGAGCTTTGTGTTGCTATTTAAGGAAATGACAGTGCTTTTAAAATATTTTTTTTCGAAACAACAACATAATTTAACACTTTTCACATTTTCACTCCTGTCGTACAAAAAACACATCTTCAATTTTTAAAGTGAGCTTTTTAAAATCAATGTTAACTAAAAACGTCTTCACTCCAAACTAAAGATAAATAAATTACTAAGTAATATAAATTACTCAAAAATATCCCATTTGGCGATCTGCTTATTTATTGCATTTAGAAACAATACAGGTTCGAAAATAGTTTTATTGCATTTTGTTTGCCTTGTATCGCGCCGCAAAATGTTTTTCTATAGTAATAAATTGACAGCTATTTGATATTCGCCGACTCCAGGTCATAAACAGTAAATAGCTTTTATTAGTCGGCATTACTGTCGGTATTTCTTCGAATTAATGTTTGCTAAATTAGTTTTGTTTCTTATAATTCTATTACATACAGGAAGCGTCAGCGCTTCTTTTACGGGAAAAGCATATTGAGTAAAATATTTTAAACCCATACCTAAAGAAATAAATCAATATGCCAATAAAGTAAACACGCACAACTACAAAAGTACCACTAAATGTTAAACAATTTTGAACGAGTGCGGCGGTGTGATAGGTTTAGGTATGTGTGCGTGCGTCATCCTTGGCGTCAATAAATGGCGTTTTATTTTACAACGCAAATTTTATTATTGCGTAATATTGTCCTTTTTTTACCGTACCATCCAGGGCTTGTTAACGATACCAACTCACTTTTAAATTAACGTTAATTCCGTAGAGCGTAGAGATACTTAGGTATCGATACAATTTGGTAGCGATACTTGGTAACTTAACGAAATAATAACGTTATAATAAGCGTAATTTTGCGTTAAATTTTGTGTTACTTCGAAAGTAGCGATATAACTCATCCTTTTATGTTGTTACCTTTATGCGATGTTGCCGTTATATTTAATTTCGCTACAATTGCTCGTTTTGTTAAAAATAAAGATGGGGCGTACGTATTATGGGCTATACAAAAGGAAAAAAAGTGTAATTCTTCAATAAATATTTTTTCATAAAAATAATTTACGTTAAGATTGAAAATAGTATGCGAATTATAGTTTAATGCGGCGGCTTAACTAAAATAGAAAATTAGTTTCATGGCGGAGTGGCACAAGGGTGTGACTGTAACGCGACGGTTGTGGGTTCGACCCCATTGAAATATTTATTTATGTTTATATTTCCCTTTCTTCCCTCTGGTTTCGAGGCAAAGCGCGGCGTTGAGTTTTGCCACTCAATACGTATTCATTCCAGAGTTCGCCAGAAAGTGGCGAACGGAGTGTCTTAACACTAGGTTCCCTCTGCCTACCCTGCTGTGTGTGCAATACAACGTAAAGCTAAAAGAAAAAGAAACAAAGAAAGTTTTGCAAAATATTTTGTATAATGATAATAATTTTATTAAAATTACCATTTAAGTTTTAAAAAATTATATGCTTAACGATTGTAAAACCAACGATGTACAATGATGATGTATATTCACAAAAACAAACAAGACTCGGAATCAGACGAGAGCGACAGTAACGAAACTAATAATAACAAAACTAATAACTAATGTCGGGTAGGTCGAAAAGAGTACAACAAATTCGTGTTACGTTTTATTATTTTCGTTAAAATTAAAATATATTAACAAATTTTACATGTATTTGCTATAAAATTAATTAGTCAGGCCTACATTACCTGGTTTACATATTCTCCTCACATTTACTGTGCAAAATAAGAAGTTATCACAGGATGGATATCCACAGCCAACTTTCTAAGAACATGGACGACATCGTGGCACTGTTTCAAGCACGTCAAGGACACATAAACCGACAAAACCGACAGACATTTTAACAAAACATCTTTTATTTATTGATAGATTTGCTCGTATTTCTTTCACTCAGCGATAAGTCACAATTTCGTTATATGTACATATGGTTAAACTTCTTAGAAAACTCAGTCTCCTGGTCTCAAAAGTAATTATTTTTTGTAAATTAATATGTTAAGTCTAGTATTTATTGCACATGTTGTTTGATAATATGATTGTACTAGCTCCATAAGACGCAATGGTTTAATTAGTTGTATTTGTTGAAACTAGTGATGTCAAGTAGGCTGCGGCAATATCAATACATATATTATTTGTAATCGACCGAATGTAATGAGTTTATAATACATTGTTGATTTTTACTGTTTTTGTTGAGTAATCGTGTATCGGGAGATTGCACGAAGTCGGATGGCCGATAATGATTTTATATAAATAGTTTTTATATTCACGATAATTTGTTATAACAAAATGTAAATCAACCTCTTTGCTTAATGAAAAGATATATTTAAAAATTTATACATAGAACTAGCGCGAATTGACAATTTAAAAAAGACGCTTGATGTGATGAAAATTCTGATGCGCACTTTTAGATTTGGAGCTGAAGAGGAAAGTGGTCCTCTAGAATAAAATATTGTATTATAATTTAAGATTGTACAAGCCTAATGGTATCTAGCCCTGGAAGAAGTATAAGTTCGGTAAAAGTCCTGAGATATACATTGTACAAGCCTAATGGTATTAAGCCCTGGAAGAAATATAAGTTCTGTAAAAGCCTCGAGGTGTTTGATTTCTTTACACTACAATATTAAATTATTTTAGTAAATAAATTCTGAAATACAGTTAAGGAAAGGAAAAAACATATGTTACGCTAGAATATCATTAGTTTTTACTACCTATAGAAAAGTTATAATTTTTTATAGTATAAAGTATAAACGCTGTGGTCATTAAAAATGAAATTAGAATGTATATTTATATATATATATAAAAAATTAACTTGTAATTTTAATAATTAATACTTATAACTTAATCCTAATTAATGACAGAATAATAAATTTTGTTTTTTTCACTGACCACAGCTTTTATACTTTATAATATAAAAAATTATAAATATATATATATATATATATAATTTTTAAAATGTAATATATATTTCTTAAAAGAATCTTAAAAGAAACGAATACGAAAAGAAGTACGTAAAAGAAACGAATACAATAAATAAAAAAGATTATTTTTTGTTTATTTAAAGGTAGGAACATTTTAATTTAAAACGTAGAAATGTTAAAAACTGGGCGAATAACACCGCGTTTGACGATTTTGGTATCGTCAAACGCGGCGCTATTCGCCATTTAAAATTATTTTCGTCACTTTCAATAATAATTTTTAAATACTTGACATGTAAAAACACCCAAAAGCCAACTTCTTCTCAAATTTGAGACATATAGTATATAGTATTAAAATAAATTACATATTGTAATTACGACTACGATAATTATGAGGAGCGAACATTTTATATTGAAATATTTTGTTTTCCGTCAGATTATATTCGCCATTTTCAATGAATTTTCGTGATTCCGTTGTTACTTTTGTTGTTTTTTTTAATAAAATCTATAAAAGTAGAAGCTTTGGCATTGACCATGCGATAAAAGAAGAGCAAAAGATGTAAAAAATTGACCATATACTTAATTGATAATATGGTGAACCGTTTCGTCATTAATGTAGCTCCTCAGAATCCCCCGAATTCAAATATTTTTCAGTTTTTATGACAAACACCTAAAAGTCATTGTTTTGTTGTACCAATGTGTTTCAAAGAACCAAACACAAATATTTGCGTCGGTCATTTGCACACAAAATGGCCGACACGAATATTCAAATGATATTTTAGTCACGCCCACAACCAATTTGTGAAGTCAACAAACCAAAAAACCTCATAATGGGATATTTTTAAACGTATAATAACGCCTAGTATCATGACTTCAACTTTATCGAGGTCTATTATAGAAAACATTACATCGGAAAATAGCATAATATAGAAGCTAATAAAACCAAAGTTATAGAGAAAATAAATACAGAACAATCGCCCGACAAAATTTTTATAAATTCTAAATTAAAAGTATAAGTACTTAGGAAAGAGTAAGGTAACTTGTTAAATAATTTAAAATAGTGTAGTAATATTTAATAAGTAAGTACTAACACTAGTACGTAAATCTACATATTCTAAGAAACACATTTTTAAGAATCATACCATTATAAAAAAATATATTACTCACATAGCACTTCCATCTTGTCGTAGCTAACATTTCTAAGACCGCCTTCGCGAACTCTACATAATACACGGTCACTAATTACACGGACAGCAAGACGGCGCGGACGACCGAGTCAGTGGCGAGCACTGCGAGACCTTGCCACTGAATGCAACAGTGATGCTAGCCGACGAGAGCGAGGATGGAGTGCTCGTGTTATTGCCTCAACGCCGGGTTATTGTCTTGGTTCCATTATTATAAAAAAGATACATTTAAAAATATGAAAAAACCACTCTTCCGTGGGCGGGACAAGGATCCAAGCCATCGGTGGCTAGGGCTCCAGAGAGAGGAACCTCCGCACAATACGCGCCGTCTCAAGTAACACTGCCTACTGTATCCGGTCTATGCAAATACTCACCATTAGCAAGATGAGAACAACCAGAGACAATATGTCTGAGGGACTCCCCAGGTCGAGGACACGCCCGGCAGATGTCGATAGTGCCATCTTTCATAATATGTCTCTGGTAGTTCCGTGTCTTGATAACTTCGTCCATAATTGCACAGACAAAACCTTCAGTTTCTCCGAAAAGATCCCCGAACTGTAACCAAGATAATGATGAAGCAGTATCCACGTCCTGGCCCACTAGGGCTCTATGGAATCTACCATGCAGCTCCTTGCTCTTTCATACAGCCATGCGATCAGAAGTAGTAAGTACCCTAGGCCGACGCCAGTTCTCTTTGCCCAATGAAAGAGGAGTAAGGCCTTTGTTAACTGTTACCACATCCTTATGCATATCCNCTTAAAGCCGGCCCTTCCGACTCTGACATTCCTCCCTCCGAACCCGCAGTCGAAGCTGCAGTGCGATACTCGTCTTCTGATGATGGCGGTTGCGGATTCGAAGGGCAACATCTCCGTCCATGGCGTTGGGAGTGCTTTTGTCCTCCTGGCATCCGTCACTACTTTTTATTCTTGTGTCATCTTTTACCAATATTTGTTTTAATTCTAGTACTCCAGATCATATTTTTGTATCCCATTTTCTTATTGATATGTACTATTTCTAAATTATTATTATTATATTACTAGTGGACCCGGACGCGGCTACGCCTGCTTAAACTATAAGAATAATTATTAAATATATTATTTTCAGTTTACAATAGAATTAGTAAGAAAATATAAGCCTACGTAATCAAATATAACAATAAGTAGAGACATAATATTATTTATAACATAAGAAGTAAAACTAAAAAAAAGATATTCTTAATATTAGAAAAAGTACCTAAAACCGTACCTAAAACTGCCTAAAAGGAGTGTGTGTACACAAAAGTGTATTTTAAATTAATTATAAACAGCAAATAAAGTTCGAAAATGTATGAAAATTTATAAAACTGAAGGCTAGGTCAATTCGAATCAGTCTTAATTATTTATTAGAATGTTATACAGTAAACTATAATTTCAATCTAGATAAAATGCTAAAAGTGACTTTTATATTTACTTTCATATGGATGAATGTCAAAATGTCGCGGTAACGGTCGCGTAGCGACGACGGTTGTTGCTAACATGGCAGAATAAATTGCTTGTCAAATTAGAAAGTATTTTAATATATTAGTATATATGTGTAATGTAATGTTATATAGCCTATAGCACTTCTGAAGAATGCAGCTTTCATACAAATCAAAAACATAGTAAATCGGACCAGTAGATCCAGAGATCTTAGCGTTCAAACAAACAAACTCTTTCGCTTTATTATATTAGTATAGATTATATTAGCCGACGCGTGCGGCTTTGCCTGCTTATTTGCACCCTTAGGGGTGAATTATAATAAACCTTGAAACACGTGTTTAATAAAATATTTTTAATAGTCTCAATTTCAAATTTTATAAAAATCTGTGGCGATTTAAAGATATTTCCATACAAACTTTCAACCCCTTATTTACAACTCTAGGGGATGAATTAAAATAAACCACGAAATATGTGTTCAATGATATATTTTTATGAGTCTAAGTTTCAAATTTTATAAAAATCGGTGGTGATTTAAAGATTTTTCCATACAAACTTTCAACTCCATAAGGAGTGCCAATAATGGCACCCTTAGGGGGTAAATCATAATAAAATAAAACAATCTTACTACTTTGAATTTGAATAAAAGATTTGTTATTTTTAAAGCAAATAGCGTTACCTACAATATGNATATTTTGGTAGAGTAAAGTGATTGCAATTTAACAAACTAAACTAAAAAAAAGTAAATATTATCCCCAAAATTACACACTATTTTTATGTTACAAATTATGTAGGTACATTAGTTTTGTACTTTTTACACAATAATTAAATATATAAATAGAAAAACAGATAATAATTTTAAAATTAGATTACATAGATTTAACCATCCTTTATCTCCAGAGCGCCATCTATTGTGCGAATAGCTAAACTATAACCGTTCGATCGTAGTCAAAACATACCTTTTCCTGAGTATAAATAATCAAAAACTATATTTTGCTACCCTTTATTTTCTTTATATTTAATTCAGTAGTTTTTGATATGAAAAAATTTGCTCAAAATATGTATTTTTTTATCAACAGTCATGTAATTAAAACGTTTCCATATTCTTTTTTTGGAGAATCTAGCCAAAGGGCCATCTATTGTGCTAATAGTAAAACTGTAAACTTTCGATCATAGTTAAAACATACTGTTTTTTCAGTATAAATAATCAAAAACTATATTTTGCAAAAGTTTTAAAATTAATAATATTTCTCCCGAAGTAATTAATGCTTAACAAATAATAACTTGTTGAGATATGTTTTATTCGTTATCAAGATTTGTTAGTACTTACTATTTGTTGTCAATAGATCTCCAATATTAACTTCTTAAAAACATTAAATAATAAATACTTATATCTTTTGATAGAGTAAAGCGATTACAATGAAATAAAAACTAAAACCTACTCTGACTTAAATGCATGCATACTATATATATTTTGGTAGAGGAAAGTGATTACCCTAAATTACGCACTATTTTTATGTGTAAAAGTTATATAGGTACATTAGTTTTGTACTTTTTACACAATAATTGATTATGTAAATAGAAAAACAGATAATAATTTTAAAATTAGATTACATAGATTTAACCATCCTTTAACTCCACAGCGCCATCTATTGTGCTAATAGCTAAACTATAACCGTTCGATCGTAGTTAAAACATACCTTTTTCTGAGTATAAATAATCAAAAACTATATTTTGCTACCCTTTACAGACTATTTAATTTTCTTTATATTTAATACAGTAGTTTTTACTATGAAAAAATTTGCTTAAAATATATATTTTTTTTATCAACAGTCATGTAATTAAAACGTTTCCATATTCTTTTTTTTGGGAAATCTAGCCAAAGCGCCATCTATTGTGCTAGTAGTTAAACTGTAATCGTTCGATCATAGTTAAAACATACCGTTTTCTCAGTATAAATAATCAAAAATTATATTTTGCTAAAGTTTTCAAATTAATAATATTTCTCCCGAAGTAACTAATGCTTGACAAATAATAACTTGTTGAGATATGTTTTATTCGTAATCAAGATTCGATAGTACTTACTATTTGTTGCCCATAGATAGCGTTGCATGTACCTATTTTTACTATCTTAAATATTAACTTCTTGAAAACATTAATTCTTGTATCTTTTGATAGAGTGAAGCGATTACAATGAAATAAAAGCTTAAACCTCCTCGGATTTACTTGTAATTTTTATATATAAAAGTTGCTTAAATTTGTTGCGTACTTTTTACGTGATACGTGTACACATAAACAGACAAACAGACAAAACGACAAACAGACAAAAATTCCAAAAATGCTGGAAATGGATTCTGTTAATTGTCCTTTAACACCCTAGCTATTTTTTTTGTTATATTTTCAATGTACAGAAATGACTTTTTTACAGATTTACTATAAGTATAGATTATATTAGCCGACGCGTGCAGCTTTGCCTGCTTATTTGCACCCTTAGGGGTGGTTTATAAAAAAAATTGAAACACGTGTTCAATAAAATATTTTTAATAGTCTCAATTTCAAATTTTATAAAAATCAGTGGCGATTTAAAATTTTTTCCATACAAACTTTCAACCCCTTATTTGCACCCCTAGGGGATGAATAAAAATAAACGACGAAACATATGTTCAATGAAATATTTTTATGAGTCTAAGTTTCAAATTTTATAAAAATCGGTGGCGATTTAAAGATTTTTCCATACAAAGTTTCAACTCCATAAGGAGTGCCAATAATGGCACCCTTAGCGGGTAAATTCTAAAAAATCGTGAAACACGTATTTAAATAAATATTTTTAAGAGTCTGAATTTAAAAAAAATATAAAAATCAGTGTCGATCTAAATTTTTTTCCATACAAACATTCAACCCCTATTTCACCTTTTTAGGGTAAAAATTTTTCAAAATCCCTTCTTAGTGGATGTCCAGATTACGAAAGTACACATCTGTCCAAATTTCACGTTTCTACGCACAGCGGTTACGGCTGTGCGTGCGTCTTTAGTCCTTTTTATTTATATAGATAGATTATATTCACTTATAAAACAATCTTACTACTTTGAACTTGAATAAAAGATTTGTTATTTTTAACGCAAATAGCGTTACCTACAATATGTAACTAACTAGATAGGTTAAGTTACATTACAGTTTTAAATAAGTAGTTTTAAATAGAATAACATAAGATAGTTATTATTATCCCTACCCCAAATTGACATAATATTACTAGTTAGACAACAAAACTTATCTTTCACATCGCATTTTTACTCCTTGCATTTCTGCGGCGATGAAATCACTACTATTCGATAAATAATCGGCTCTATAATTCGATTTGGAATCCCTCATCCATTTTAATTAATTAGATTAATACTTTAGCACATGCAAGTAACGCTGGCGACTAGCGAATTGTCTGACCAGTGACGTCACCGCCGGGCGCGGGACTGTCAGCGGCATTTGAAATATTTGCAAACTTCAAATGCCCATAAACAAAAACTAGTGTATTTGTATACGTAAGAATTTTACTGTAACGAACTTTGAAGCATTATTTCATTCCTATTACCATTCCTCATTGACTACGGGATATAGTATATTCTATAGAGGAATTACACACTCTGTTTATTCTTTCACAATAATAAGCACATAATTTATTTTTCAGATGTCACTATATAGGTATTATGAGATGGCGGCCCCTTTAAGTCCGACATAAGTAACTCTAACAGTTATTGGAATTGAGAAGTTTTTTGTAGATATGGATGTCTTCTATTAAACTGTAGTAGGTATATCACTTTGCTCTATTGTCAATAATTTCCACAGTGTATGCAATATAATGATTTTGTTGTATTTGTAATTTCACGACGAATGCGTTTAGAAGCGTACTTAAGGGTTATGCTATTAAATAAAACTTTTACTTTGAGATTAGTTCAACAAGTTTGTACCTACGAGTACCTACTACATAATCAGCACAAGAATATGGTCAACTGTAGAAAATGTGTAATACTTATTATTCTCTTATGCGTAAATTTCTACATGTACGTACCTAGCGTAATTGGCATATGACACTTAAATGTTATATCTATCCTTTTGAAATTAATATATATATACATATAGATTAATATAATGATACAAACAAAAATGTGAAAATAATAATTAGGACATTTGTCTCGGCATTATATCATAGGGACAAGCGTCTCTATTACATTTTTGTTCAAACGTTTCGTATTGGTATATTTATGCTTTTCTTTAATATGGAGGACTTTAACTCCTCCATTATTACGCAAGTTGAAAGACATCGATAGATTTACGTACTACGATTCGCGTACTAAAACTTGTACAAATTAGGTTTTGATTAATATTTATTGTCGCAATTTATTATGAAATATTATTTTGCAAATATTATAACAACTTTTCCTAAACTTTATACTCGGTCGTACTATGTAAATGAAGTTTTTTGGAAATCCAGGAATGTCAATATTTTTTATGTTTTATTTTCCATAGAACCGAATATTTCAGTTCAAGTATGTAGACGTGCTTTTAATATGTATGTTAAACGCGTATACTTAAAATACGCAATAGGAACACAATAACATAAATGCATATTTCCTCACGAATATTATAATTGTATTCGAAATTAACATATACCTATGGCATTCTGAAGAAATAATTTATTCCGCTTGTACACAAAAATGAGTCATGTTTGTAGAGTCGAAATGGCAGAGCGTTGTTATTGGGTAGAGGCGACTACCGAGCTAACCAATGATAATGCACTACGATATTGGAATAGGTTCTTAAAGAGTCCCGCGAGTTCACAAATTGTTTCTTTCAACAATTGCTCAATTATATTTTTTTTTATTGTTAGTAGTTAAGATTTTACAGAAATATAAGTAAAATAATTATTTTGTTTAAAAACACCTAAAAGCCATTATTTTGTTCCACTAATGTGTCAAAAAGACATATTTCATCGCTGCGTTGGTTCGAATTTCATTTAGCTCTCTCATAAAAATTGATATATTTGAACTAAAACACTGGTTGATGTACCACCGGAGGAGCACTGTAAACATGCAGATGTGAGGGTCAAATATCATAACAAGAAAAATAACAAAAATAACCATCACCAACTTACACGAAAGGTACATAGTATCACAAAAGAATTTCTAGTGCACCAAACCTAAAAAAATATCACTTTAAACAAAAAACCTAAATAAATTATTTTACTAAAATTTTACTTTGTTTTATTTTCATTTGATAGGCATTTTAATAAAACCAAACATTATTTTTTTACATTAGCATTTATTACATAATAAATAATGTTTGATACATATATTTTTTTCACATAATGGTATTCTTGATTAAAATATTATAAAAGATTTAAACATATCGTTTAAAAGAAGATCATTATTATTTGTATCTTGATTAAACATTTCAACAAAGTTAGTGAGAGACATACCTCTACGCTTAAGATATATATATATATACAAGACAGCATTCACCACAAAAAGAAGAAAAAACATTTTGAATTATCTTATTGCTATATCTACTTACTTGTATTTCGCTTTAAAAATGATAAATGATAACTATGTATTTGGTTTTCGACCAAAAGTATCGAAATATTCTCCAATTCCATTTGTACCTATGTAAATTGCTATCTAATGTGAGCCTGGTTTTGTATCAGGTTCTAAATTACTGATCAAATAAACAGGAGTTGACATATGAACCGGCAATCGATTAGCAGCAAAAACATGTATGTAGGATGTATTGTTTTTAAATATTACTACTTTTTTTTTACTACTTTTTTTACTTATCTCTAAAGTATTCACGATATTTAAGTCTATAGCACACAAAAGTAATCAAATATATAGAACATATGAAATGGAGAATGTTATAATATAAGAAGACCTACAGTCTATTAACTACTAAAATCGACACTTACGTTTCTGTTCTTGTCTATTTCAATTAAATTATCAAACTCAGCATAAACAATGCAATTTATTGTTTGAGTGAGAGCATTTTCAAACCTTACTTCTAACCTAACACTCCCGTGTTTAAATAAAATTCCAATGCGAAGAGGTGTTTGCAGCTAAATCAGGAGTTAGATCAAAAGCCATCAGACAATATCCTTTTGGATATCCATCTCTGTTGATGCCATTACCCTCATTCAAGAAGTGAATACCAGTTCCCGTAAATAGTGAAGACACATGAGAGTATGAACTCCATTATTAAACGATGGTTGTAAAGTTTTTGATGGTATTTGCATACCTTCGATATATAAACTAAGCATATTAATACCAAAGTTAACAAAATCGTATGGGTTTATAGTATAACTACCGTTAAAAGCTGTATTATTAACAAATCCAATAATACACCGTTTAGGTATCTGTCCAAGGAAAACATTGTCAAGTGTTTTACCCTGAACACCAGATGGAATTGTTAAGACTTTTACTTCAGCTCTTGTGATTGGATATTTTGCAGTTGTAGATGCTAAAACTTTTTGATGAGCAGGCAGTATACTCGGATTTATTCGAGATTTACGAATCATAAGATAAGCATCAGTGATTGATACTTTTACTTTAATATCATGTGTTGAAGCCATGAGGTTAAAAGAATCTCTTGATCTAACTACTTTTACACACATTTCAACACCGCTTATCAAAAACTTTTCTTGATTAAAAATATCTCCATGCAAATGTCCAATCATTTCCACTTCTTTACTTTCCTATACATATTTTTGTCTTTCTGTGAATCCTTTATTTGCTTCATCAGTATTGTTCATTTTCCAGGCAGTGTCTTCATACCACAATCCACATGTAAGATGTGATTGTTTCGCATGTGGAGCATAATTTAATAGAGTTTCCATGTAAGCACGATATCCATATGTATTATATGGCGGAGACATAAGTTTTTGATTTAAATAGACATCTAATTGACTAAAAAGAGAGTGAAGTCAATAATTGACTGGAGCTACAACAGTTGTATCCTCAAGAGGTGTTTGATCTTGAGTTACTATTTTTGCTTTGACATGAATTAATGTATGTGACAAATTAATGTAATCATCACCAGATCCAGGAATTTGAAATTCTAATGGCCCATCGTCGCTGAGTGATGAAATTGGTTTGTAGTGAATCCATTTTCCATTTTCTATCCTTGTTTGAGTTGATGGTAAAACGAATAAGTCCAATTCGGATTTGGCTCATTCACAAGAATTATTATGTAAAAACGACATTATTTTTAATTTGTTGAAAATATATCGTTGTAATTTAATTTAAAATTTCTTTTAGCTCTTTTCAATATCCTTCCTTTTAGATTCTCCGACTGAATGAGACTTTCTAGGCGACGTCTACTGTTTTTGTTAGCTGATCCTGTCATTACTCGATCTATTTTATCATTAGCTTTTCTTTTTAAATTTGAAGTAGCTTTCTTAAAACGTGCAATGATTCGTTTAATGGCTTTGCCTGTACCATGTCTGATAAAAGTCCTACACCAGCATTCAATGCCTCTTTTCCAATCACTCTTGCTCCATTTGATAATAGAGGTAGAACTGATCTAAACCATCCACCCAAAAAACTTCCAATACCATGACCACGCCGATGTGCTGCACCTTTATAGATAACTCCAATACCAGTTCCAGCTTGATGGATGTAATATTGTTGATATGGACAAATATTATCACTACGTTTTTCGTACATAATTTTATTTAAATTAGTTGCGTTTGAAATGTAACTTAACACAGCTCGTTCCAAATTCAAATGGTATATTTTCTCCGGTGTTATATCTATTTCAATTGCATCAAACTCTCTACGCATTACTGGAATATAGCGCGATGGCGAAAAAACGTGCAATTTGTTAGATCCATATGCATATTTAACTGGATCCAAAGAAATTATCCGTAACAATGAACACATTACGTCTCCCACTATTTGAGGTTCTACGATATCACAGTAAATTAATAGTTGTGATGGTAAACCNTTTGCCTGTACCATGTCTGATAAAAGTCCTACACCAGCATTCAATGCCTCTTTTCCAATCACTCTTGCTCCATTTGACAATAGAGGTAGAACTGATCTAAACAATCCACCCAAAATACTTCCAATACCATGACCACACCGCACACCGATGCATATTTAACTGGATCCAAAGAAATTATCCGTAACAATGAACACATTACGTCTCGCACTATTTGAGGTTCTACGATATCACAGTAAATTAATAGTTGTGATGGTAAACCTAAGTAAAGGTAAGCTGGAAATTTACCTGTAGTTTTAGTTATTACATCAGTATTTGGATCAAAACCAAGCTGAAGACTTAACTTTGAAGAAAACTTTAGAGAAATGAAGTGATGTATTTTGAAATTTTATCGTAGCGTGGTTTAAATGATTCTTTAGAATTCAGTGCTGATAGGACATCGTCTATATTTTCATAACTACATGCTGGGATATAATCTTTATAAGTACCAATCTGTAGTTCAGCTTCATTGGAAAACTGCTCTCTTTTACTTATGTACATTATATTTTATTTTCTTTGAACAGTGAAGAGTACATGGATACTGAAATTCTACAATTCCTACCGACCATTCTCCTTCTAGTTTGATAGATTTTAGAAGTTTTGTTGAAAAGTGTGTCGTCTTATTATCAGGAAAGTATAAAACTGACCTGTTACTAAGTAGTGTTAAATAAAAATCTTCGTTATTCACGACTCTAAGCTCGATGCTAATATCCAACTGTTAAATTTATTCGGATAACCTTTCCACTTCACGAACAACTCCTTTCTGAGACCTGAATACTGAGTACGAATAATTTTATCTATTTTGTGTTTTGCAGTGGGATCATATGTTACTTTTTGTAACTCTTTTTCATAGAATGTTCCTATTATAGGTTCATCTTTTAAATCTTTTAAAGTATACACTAACCACGGCGATCTCTCTATGACTGATGTAATTATAAATATTTCATCACTCCAATTTGTTTCACATCCTTTTTGAAATATGTGTTTATATTTTGTTATTCGAACATGATCTCCAATTTGAAATTTAGGAATGGTTTTATACTGACTATTTGTGTTACCATACAAATTACGCCAAACTGTCATTATATTATTATGATTAACATCACAAGGACGCATCTTAATACTTCAATGAATGCTATGGTTATATGAATAAAGCAAATCTTGTAAAATGTCAACATATCGATAAGTACTTATATGTGTAAAATATCGCCACATTTTCATTTTCAATGTTCTCTGAAATCTTTCAACAATATTGGCTTTGATATCAGGATTGTCCGTCGTATAGTAATTAATATTTCGCGTTTTTAAAAACTGTTGTACATCTTTCGATATAAATTCAGTACCTTTATCAGATTGTAAGTGTTTGTGAATAGTGTTAGCTTCTAAAAATATACTTGAAAAACATTATTTTATAGATTCAGAGTTCTTTTTTTGCAAAGGTCTAGCAAATGCGTATTTCCTAAAAACATCGATAACACAAAAAATATATTTATTTCCATCATTATATTCACTGTTATTTCTCATGTCACTTAAATCAGCTTGCCAAAGATCGCTAATATTAGATAAAACATATTTATTTCTCGAAAGGTTTATGTAAAGGTAAAAGTTTCTTGAGACTCCAACCATTTTTTTGTATCTTCTTTAGTCATTTTACTTTTCATTGCTTCGGATAATTTATTTAAACTACTTTAACCAGCAGGATTAGAAACATCATCATAAATATTTTTGATTTCTAATAAGGGGGACCCCTTCTCCGGGGGGGACGGGGGAGAAAAAGTAAAATTAAAAATTGCTTGATCTTTCCCAAGCAATTTTTAATTTTACTTTTTCTTCGTTCGATTTTGGATATGTTTGGGGATTTAATTGATTTGCGGTGCTTGAAGATTCCGTCGCAGCTTGTGACGTTTCCCCAAAATCAGGTGTCTTTGACATAAAACTTATGAAAGTCGCTCGTCTTGGATTTCCTATATAACTCAATGGTACTTTTAAATCCTTCAAAACTTGCGAAAATTCTAGCCAACTTTGTGCCGATCTGTTTTTGAGTGGTCTTACAACATCATTGATCAAGTGAACAATATTACTTTTATAAACTTTCTTGTTGTCTATAAAAATTGTACCATTATCGTTCCAATTAATCTTATTTTTATTTTTCAATAAAATATCATTTAACAGCTCACCTTTTATTTGAGTTGAAGCAGTTGAGATTTAGTGTAATAGTCATTACTTTTGTGTGGAGTATTCTCATTAATCGGTCTTTCGTGTATATTCAAGGGCTCTTCTTTAATTTCTACAGTTTTTTTTGTTGTTACATCTTCTTTTATATAATTTTTCGACTCAGCAAAATTTACTAAGGGTATTCGTTTTCGATCTTTAGCAATAAAATACAAGTACTTCTACAGAGTTTGTTGATAAAGTGACCATTTCTCTCTGTCGTCTAACTTAGTTTTTAAAACTTTACTCATTTCTTCATCAAGTTGTGATAAATAGTTAACGGTAGTATTGGCATTATCTTTCTTAAGTTTCTCCATTATTTCAGGTTCAATTAATATCATTTTCTTTGCGTTGTCCATTTTTATTCTAAATCAATGAATTAAATAGTGCACCCTAAACTGTACTCAAGATAATTGGTAAGAAAGTTCCACCTTTTTCTATTATAAGATTTTTTCTAGCTTTGTTCTTTGTCTTTGAAACAAGCTTTCTTAAAACATTATCATACTTATCTAATTTATTTTTGTGTTCGTCTTGCAGCGGAATTTTACCTTTCAAAACATTGTATATGCACTCACAAACACAATCGATTTCTTCTTTATTACAAGCGCCAAGTAAAACTTTGCTATATGTTGGGTTTAAGCAATGTAACGCTCTTAAAAACTCTTTATGTGTCGTAACTCTATGTGTCATTGTTTAATAATCATGGAATTGTCTTTAGAGTGATTGTATTTATATCCCTTCTTAGGAATGTAACAAATGGTGTATTCATCAGGAAATATGTTAGTTTTCATTCGGTAAATATCATCTGTATTTAAAACAAATCTATCATTAAGTATCCATGTGGTTTACTAGTGGCATCTTTGTATGCTTCTTCAACATATTTAGGATTCTCAGGTACTATTTGACGAGAAAGAAAACGTATTTGAGTTTTGTTTCTAGGATTTTTAAAGTAAATGATGTAGCTAGAATTTAACGATATATCACGTTGTCTATTTCCTTGATGAAACATGTTTTGCGTTATGTAGAATACACTCAAGTTTCTATGATGACTTCCTTTAGTAAAAATATCAACAATGCGCCCATCACATTCTCTCATAAGGTCGTCGATTATAATCAATTGAGGATACTTCCCATCAAACATGTTCAAGTCAGGAATTCCTTGATAGTAATTAACTCCACTTAAATTGTATAATGGTTGCATTTCATCGTAACACCATAAGATAGTGTTAAATTCTTGATTACAAACATGATTTATGTTTTTCAATAAATCACATACGAACTTTGATTTTCCACAACCACTAGGACCCGCTATAATAACAGTGAAAGTGTGTTCAAAATGAAACATGGTAAACATAGTAGGATACGTCTATTCAGTTAAAATGTAAAACTAAATATGTACATATAAAAAAATACATAACATTTTATAGCCCAAGCTAATGTATCTATTGAGTTATGCAAATATGTCGCTTGGTGTCGTTGTATGACAAACAAATTTTATTATTTTTTTGTGTAAATATAATATGTTTGATGCTCTAAATCTATACATTTCAGCAAGTTGTATTTTTTTATTAAACAAACATGACTTGTAGTCACTAACATTTAATGTCTTAGTTACACTTTTATTAACCCCCTTAGCTTTGGTGATAGTACGATCTTCAACACTCATTGCATACATTTTTGATCGCAATCCAACAAATTCAGTTAGAATTTTTCCGTTGTTCTCGTCTTTAAAAAATCCTCATTTCTTTTTATTTACTTGAGGAAAGTGAAACTGATTATTTGAAGTATCGAAATATGAATTTAAATCTTCCTTAATTTCTTTGTAAAAATCACCGCAAAATATTTGGTATATCAGANCCTCTAAATCTAATTTTAACACTAACTTACAACAAATACAAATAATAACTGATACTTTAACAGTGAATAATATAATAATATTTTAACCTAATACTCAGTTATATTTTATAAATCATGTAACCTCTAAATCTTTTAATACTTTACAAATAGCCTACAGAACACAATATATAATTATTACTTATCAATAAATTAATTTAAATTTTTATTTCTATTATACGCTCGCAGAGCTCGCGCGGAAGCGTCCGGTGGTGGAGGACTCGGGGAGCGGGTTCTATTACGAATCGTGTCTTTTTCCCCATCTGAACCCGATTCCTCTCCCACGGCATCTTCAAATGTAGCTTCCTCATCCTTGTTTGTCTCTTTTTGTTCCGCGTTTAAATTTGGTTTAAATAAAGACAACCTATGTTTTTTTTTAGTGGAATAATCTGATCTTGGTGTCTCCGCCATTGTGAATCGTTACTCACTCTTACTTTATATGATACCGGACCTGTTTTATGCGTAATATTTCCTTCTACCCATTTAGGTGTCTTATCAGAATATCCACGAACGAGAACTGGCTCGCCTACCTCCCGGTCCGAGCCACCCTTGTTCCGTACCTGTCGGCGCTGAGCGGCGCGCACTACACTCGCCACGTCGGGCCTAATGGCGTCCAGGCGCCCGCGCAATCGACGTCCTAACAACGCAACCGCGGGAGCGACACCCGTCGTCGCGTGCTCCACGTTACGATATTGAAACAAAAAAATCGATAACGCTTTCGATATATTTTTGCCTTCGTGAATCGCCCTCTTTATTACTTTTTTTATTATTTTAACCGCATTCTCCGCTGCTCCATTACCTTGTGGTCTGTACGGTGCTAAAGTTATATGTCGAATACAATTTTGTTCACAATATCTTTTAAATTCAAAAGACAAAAAAGGCGGACCGTTATCCTTTACAAGCTCAGTAGGTAACCCAAATCGTGAAAATGTGGATCTTAACACTTCTATCGTAGATTTCGCGTCCGTCCTGCTCATTGTCATTGCTTCAATCCATTTCGAATGTGCATCCACGAGGATCATATATTTTTTTCCGCCATGTTCGGCAAAATCCGCATGAATACGCTGCCAGGGTTTCAAAGGGAACTCCCACGGATGCATAACCGCTCGGGGAGGTGCGTCACGCACCGCCCCGCATGCCTCACAAGATCGACTTAAGTTCTCAATTTCCCGGTCGAGGTCTGGCCAATACACATAATTTCGAGCCAAATTTTTCATTTTATTCATGCCTAAATGACCTTCATGAATTTCCTTTAAAACCCGAGCTCGTAAAGATGGAGGTACTACTAGTCTATATTTATACAATAAACACCCTAATTTAGGTACTATTTCATGCTTACGCGAAAAATACGGCTTCTTCTCCTCACAACTCGCCGTCGAGGGCCATCCGAACAAAATATAACCTTTTACTTAACTTAATAATTTATCTTTTTCAGTTTCAGCCCTAATTTCAGTAAAATTAACCGGCATAGTATCTCTCACTAGATCTACGTAGTGGACGGTCTCCGTGTGACGTCGCTCGCTCGGTAATGGTAGGCGCGACAATGCGTCTGCGGGAGCATTCGCGGTCGATCGAACAAACTGTACTGAAAAATTATAACCCGATAATCGAGCAGCCCACCGTTGTAACCGGCTAGCTGCCGTTTGTGGAATAACGCCCTTCTTACCAAATATAAAACTTAAAGGTTGATGATCCGTACGTAATATAAATGACCGCCCAAACAAATATTGATGGTGTTTAGTAACACCATAAAATATAGCGAGTGCTTCTTTGTCCAATTAACTATAGTTTCTCTCCGCCGAGTTAAGTGTCCTCGACACACAGCTGACTGGTCGCTCGCTACCGTCCGAGTATACGTGGGCGAGCACCGCTCCTAGCCCGTACGCGCTGCTGTCGACCGAGAGGACCAATGGCCGCCCTTCCTCGTAATGAGCTAGCACTTTATTACTTGTGAGTATATTTTTTGCTGCCGAGAACGCCTCTTGACACAATATACTCCAATGCCACGCCGATTCTTTCTTTAGTAATTCGTGCAATGGTTGCAATAGAATACTTAAATTAGGTATAAATTTCCCGTAATAGTTTAACATACCTAAAAAACTTTTTAATTGAGTAATATTGATAGGCTTTGGAACGTCGCGAATAGCCTGGAGCTTCTTAGGATCCGGCCGTAAACTGGTTTTATCAATAATGAACCCTACATATTTAACACTAGATTGTAAAAAACTACACTTCTCAAGTTTAACCGTAAAACCCATACTACGCAATCGTTCGAGTACTGCCCGCAAATTATTTAAGTGATCGCGTCGGTTGCTTCCAGTTACGCACACGTCATCTAAAAAAACCACCGTCTTAGGTATACCCCGAAGAGTCTCTTCCATTATTTTCTGAAATTTTTCGGGTATACACGACAAACCAAATGGAGTGCGACGACATACAAACGTACCTAAATGTGTCGTAATGGCCGTATACGGTTGGGAGTCTTTTGATAAAAGCATTTGTTGGTAACTATTTTTTAAATCAATTTTCGAGTACTCCTCTCCCCTACTGAGCGTAGCGAACAATTCCTCAATACGGGGAAGCGGATACGGATCGCGTTTTAGTTTAGGGTTAATTGTTATTTTATAATCCCCGCATATCCGTATATCGCCATTCTCTTTAATTACGGGAACAATTGGCGTGCCGTAATCAGACGTCTCAACCCTATAAATTGTACCTTCTCGCTCTAAATGCCCCAGCTCACACTCAACGCGCGCCTTCAACGCTAACGGAACAGGTCGCGCGCGCACGTACACCGGCGTATTGTCGCACACATACAAACTTATTGTTTTCTTACAAGTTCCGAGCTTATCAGTAAACACTTCTGGGAATTCGATCATTAACTGACTTACAAATGGATCATTACTTAAGTTCGATATAATTTCTTTATTTTTAATTCTAATATTATATATTCCAAGAACGCGGATCCATTCTCTGCCTAATAATGGTCGACCTCCCTTTTTAATGACATACAATTTGCACGATGAGACAGACAGACCATTGAGCTTAAGATTTACAAACATAAAACCCATCGAAGATCGAGATCTTTGAACCTACGTAACTACGTATATTTAGCCGATCGGCGGTAATATTATTTCCCTTAAAGTACTGTCTGTAACAATCTTCGCTTATTGTAGATATTCTACTACCTGTATCAACTTCAAAGTCCATAGGTTTGCCCTTAACCTCCACTGTTATTATATAGGGTACATCACCTGATCCGTCCACCTGCACATTGTAAAAGTCCTCGCACTCATCATCACTAATATATTTATGCCCCGACTCATCTCGTCGATTCGAGCGCACCTTTTTGCACATAACTTTCAAGTGGCCCCGCACACCACATTCGTCACAATTATAGTTCGCAAACCGGCACCGGTCCGCCCGATGGAGCTTCCCGCAGCGCCAGCAACGCTGCCCGCCGTCAGCCACGGCGGCGCCGCGCCCGCCGCCCGCGCCTCCCCTCGGTCTCGCGCCCCGACTTTTGCCTGATGCAGGCCTTCGCCCGCCGCGCCGCTGCCGCCCGCAACCAGCTCGCTCGAAGCCGCGCCGACCGCCGTGGCCGCGCTCACCTCCGCGTGTCGCTCGGCTGCCTCCAGCGCCAGAGCCAGCTCCACCGCCTCTTTATATTTAATGTTTCTTTCGGCAAAAATCCGCGACCTCATCGCCTCGTTCGCTAACCCTGATACGAACTGATCGCGTAAATTTTCTTCTAAATTCACTCCGAAATTACACGTTGCAGCAAGATGTTTTAAACTTTGCAAATACTCGGTGAGTGGTTTGCCGCCATTTTGTCTACGCAGACGAAACACGTGTCGCTCCGCGATCTCTGAGCGTTGCGGTTCTAAATATTCGGACACTAGCTTATTCAATTCCTCGAACGTTTTTGACTCCGGGTGTGATGGTGAACACAAGTCGCACATAAGAGCATACGTCGCTTCGCCAACCACCGTAATGAGCAATGGCACGCACAGTTCCTTTTTAATTTCATTTAATAAAATATACTGTTTAACACGTCTAATGTATGCTGGCCACTGTTTGGAACTAATGTCAAATGGTTCTAACTTTCCGATTGGCATATTTAAACACTTTTAGTACTATTTAACTCAGTAAATACGCGTAAATTCGAATCTCGTCGCCAGTGGGACGTCATTAAAATACGAAGTTGGGAGCAAGACTGTTTATTGATGCATACCCACTACACAATAAATACAATATATAATATACCTACCCTACAATTATAAAACAATTTAGTTTTGCGAAGTTGGACAAATTTTTAGAAAAAATGGAAAGACTGTGGAATTCGGGGCGAGCAATGAGACTCTCAACACCTTTGATTTTTCCATGATTTTCCCAATGTGTTAATAATTTTACGTTTACTCTTTTTTCGATATTTTCCATTGTCTTTCCAAATACAGAATTATTCATCAGCTTATAAAAATCTTTTTCAAAGTCGGATGTTGCCAAAGCTCGTAATTGGGTGTTTAATTCAATATATTTTTTTAACCAAGGTTTTTGCTTGAATTTGAATACTCTATGAACTTTTTGTACTCGTAAACCATATTTCTCACATTGCAAAAGATTTCTATAATGTATAACATATTTTTTTGTTATATAAATTAGTAACTAATTTAGATTCTTTCGAATTACCTACACTAATATTTTCTGAACACAATAGAAAGTCGGAATGAGCGTCATGTAAGCTATCGGGGTATTCTAGATCTACTTCTAAAATATATCCAATATCAGAGGTGATTGGTAAATTTTAATTTACATAAGGATCTTCCTATTCAAAATTAGACAAAGGCAAGTATTGAGACATAGCCCACCCATATAAATTGTTTGCATCAAGATAAATTAAATATGAAATAAGATCATTACTATTAAAAGTTTTCATGTGTGGATTATTTGCTTTTGCATAGCGATTACTGCATTGCGATATGCCTCCTCTAATACTGGATTTGACAAAAGCAATTTTGTCTAAATCTGTTAATAATGTCAACCTATGTCAATCGAGAGCTTTCTGACTGTTAAAATAAATAAGGCAGCCGTCACAAATGTAAATGGCATTATTTCGTGATGTAACCTGATGACTCACTAAACGAGATATTTTTTTTATATAGCAATAATGCCCATTACTTCCACTCGTTATGTAAAGTAAATTAAAATGAATAGGTTTGAGACACTTTGTAAAATATAATGGACCAACCACAGAGTTAGACTTACTCAAAGCATTGTATTCCAATCCATAAACGTTAACACTCATATTATTCCACTTTTCGATTTTATGAATGTCTGTTAGCTTCACAGGAAAAGGAACACCAACAAAATTTAATTTGTTTTCATATTTTGAATATGAAGTGACTTGTTCTGAACTTTTATTTGCTTGGACAATGCTGAGGGTAAAGCCCACTTAAAGCACAGAACGTCGCTATTTTTTACATTTATTACTGCCTTTTTGTTTCGTATGTCATGAGGCAAATCAATGTATGAAGATCCGCGAAGTGGATTAAATTTATTCACATTCATATCCAAACTAAATATTTTCTGAATACACCAACCGCTGTCTTTTTTCAAACTCAGTTATTTTGTTTGCAAATGTTTCATTTAAAGAATCAAGAAATTCATTTAGATTAACAGATTCGTTAATGACGACATTCGGAGTTTGAAAATCAAATATATTTGTCAATTCTTTACATTGTTGAATAAAATTAGCTTGGAGTATAAAATTAACTCTGAAGGTTTTCAAAGTTACTATACTCTCACTAACTAAAATGAAAAGAGTATCTTTGATGGAATTTAAAAACAAATTAAAATCCAAAAGCTCATCACTCACGGAGAGTGGAGTTATTCTGTAAGTATAAACACGTTTTCCAAATGCTTTTTCGATTAATGTTCCATTAGGAAAACTGTGATGAATGCGTAATGCATTATTTTTATGAATATTGCTTTGGTAATGATTTGCTAAATATCTCCTTTTAACAAGTATTTTACATAAGCCACACTTGATCATGTCAATGTTTAATGGTTGAACTGATGGTTCTGAATCCCTCGAAGTTGAAGGTTCGCTTGGACGTCTCATTTTCACAACTTTTTTATTGTTATCTTGAGCTACGCGTTTCAAGCCTCTGCCAACTTGTAAGCTGGTTAACAAAGAAAAAAAAAGTTTTAAATTCAACATCTCATAAATTTAAACTGAAAAAAAAAAGAAATAAATAAATAAAAATATTAATAATCATTATTACTTACTGCTTTTCCACACTTTCACTTATGTTGAACAAAGCTTCATCAAATTGGGATTCAAAAGTCTTTGACTCAATACTTGAGAATTTATCGTTCAAAACTTCCATAGCACATTCTGCTGATTCAATAATCTCGCAAATTTCGTTCAATTCCTTGTCAGTCCAGCAAATACTTTCAATCTCCTGTTCTTTAGTAAATAACACACTAGTAACATGATCACAGTTCGACATTTTCAACTACTATTTAACTCAACACGAATGAATGTAACGCAAGACAGTTTAAATGTTAGTATGCTAGAAACGTTTTTGGCTTTTATAGATTCTTTGTAAAGGAACAAACCTATTAAAAGAGAAATTGCATTTATATCACGGATTGTAGCACACAATATTGTACTGTATCGTAATACTGTTTATACGTGTTTTCTTCGTATTCTGCATTATTCCCACCCTAGCAACACGTGAGCTACAACAATGAATACAAAGGAAAATGAGTATAAAATAAAATAAATTTCTACGCTATCTAAAAAACGTTAGAGAGTGGTAAAAACATAAGTTGTAAAAAATCACAGTAAAATACAAAATAACATGAATAAAAAGTAATACTCACATCCATAATGGTTTCCATGTGGTTAGCACTTATTAGACAACACTCGCACAATAGTTCTTAACAAGAAGACACTGGACAACTTAGTGATGAATCCAACTTAAGGTGTTTTCTTCCTTCTTGCTCACACTGCGGGAGCGAGGGGAGCGGCGTCAGGGAGAGTCCCTATTGCCGGGTATCACTCTGCACCTATTAAAATAGGTGCGTCTTCGGGTTGTGGCTGTAGAGGCGCTACTTGACCGAGAGGGGAGTAATTTTAGGATAGATGGAGGCTAGGAGGGGGGAGGATGAGCTAGAGTCGCCTGGGCGGTCAGCCCAGCCGGGTGAGACCCTCGGCTACCCGAGAGAGGCCCAGCTTAGGCGACCAGCGACCGAGGCGACAGCTCAGGAATCGGATGTTGGGGGGGAGAGGAGATCCCTGGGGAGACGGCGCGCATCTGGTGGTCTTGAGTGCCACGGGGCGATATCCTTAAGGTGCAAGTGGTCTGATACATCGGCACGGCGGAACGCGTTGGACGCAAGCCGGCCGATGTGCTCCTCCAGGCTTTCCATCTTGAGATCGCGGTGGAGCGTTCGGTTGCGGACGAAGAATGGGGCCTGGGTGACTCGCCTTAAGGCAGAGTTTTGGACCACTTGCAGGATGTTTCGTTGGCGAGGGCTGGCAAGGGAGTACCACCCCGGTGACGCGTATGTGAGTCGAGTCCTCACATATGTCTTATAGAGCGCCAGTTTTGTTCGCAGCGGCAGGTGCGAACGAAGGAGAGGACGCAGCAGGAACAACGCTGTCTTGGCGGAGCTGGCAGCTTTGCGGATGTGCCCCGTCATGGTCAACCTCCTATCTATTACCACTCCCAGGTAGGTGGCGTGGGGGCTCCAAGGGATCTGCTGGCCCTGTAGGCTGAGCGGAGGAGGCAACTTGAGATGCGATCCAAAGGAGACGATCTGAGTCTTGCTGACGTTGATGGTGAGCCTCCACTCCGCTAGCCAGTTTGGCAGCAGGTTGAGGGCCCGTTGGAGCTTGACGGCGGCGTGGAAGGGGTTGAGTGATTTCGTGAGGAGGGCGATGTCGTCCGCATACAAAGCCAGCGTGGTGTCCTTAATCGTCGGAACGTCATCAGTGTAGCTGGAGTAAAGCGCCGGGGACCAGGTGCTGCCCTGCGGCACGCCTGCTGTGGCTGGGTGACTCCTGGAGGTGCTTCCTTCAACTCTCACACGAAAGGTCCTGCCACGGAGGAAGGCGGCTAGGACGAGAGCGAGGTGGTGAGGCATGCCGGCATTGAGGATCTTGAGGAGCAGTCCAGGGTGCCAAACGCGGTCGAAGGCGCTGGCCACATCCAGGAATGCTGCTGCTGGGCTCTCCTTCCGGTTGAAGGTAGCGGCGGCGATGATGAATCCAAAAAAGATACACAGTTGTTTTATACTAACTGAGACAATGAAAAGGGGCAAACCTATTAAAATACCGGAAGTGATAAATTATAATAATATATATAATATAACTGTTTTGTTACGATTTATGAGTAATAAAGAAAGAATGGCATTAGTAATAATGGCAATACTGTTACAAGTTTGAGCAGGTTTAAAATTCCCCAATAACAACTAAAAAATAAATAAAAAATATATATTAATCGAGAACTATTTAAGAAAAAAATATTGTTTCGCCGGCGCACCATTATTTGAAACATTATATAATAAAAAATACAATGGAAGTACTTAGACTAAATAAATTCATAAAGATTGTAATAAGAAAATCATTTTGTAGAAAGCGATTTAATATTGCGGGTTCTAGCATACAGTCCTGTATCGTGGTTTCTGACGCTTAGATTAAAATGAGAGAAATTGCATTAAGTATTTATTAGTCAACATAGCGACAAAGAGACAGGCACTGTGGCGTCGTTAGGTGATGAGTAATGCAAGAAAGAGACAACAACACTGCACTGTGACGTAGTTCGTCGTTAGGAATTCGGGGAAGTAAGCGATAAGGTCGGGCGGGAGCTTAATGAGTGTGACTGATAAGCGAATCGACTGGTGGGATTTAATTAATCGAAAAGACATCTTTGGAGCTATCTGGGACCCAGCGCATTCGATTCAAATGGGGGGCTAAATCTTTTTTTGTAGTTTCGACGCATCGACGAGTCGACTCGTGGGGTCTAGCACACTTCCGAAGAAACGTATTATACATACTACTGGAATAGGTGGCGCCAGGAATATTTAACTTCACTTACCGCTCGTAGTAAATGGAGGGAGCCTAAATCTAATATAAAGTTAGACGATATTGTCATCATTAAGGAAGACAATCTCCCGCCGGGGCAATGGGCCTTAGGTCGCGTACTAGAGTTACACCCCGGTAGCGACGGCTACGTAAGAGTCGTGACGCTTAAAACCAAAAACGGGTTCATGAAAAGGCCAGTTATAAAATTATGTAGGCTTCCCGTAAATAACGAACAAAATTCAATTAAATCTATAACAAAAAATAAAACCGTTAACTTTGCCTCCGTAGCACTCTCTTTATTATTATTTTTTATAAATATCCGACTAGGTCAGTCCTTTTATAATATAAATCCCTTACCAAGTAACAATAGTATTCATTTCGAAGACATTAAAGACATGCAAATAATAAGAGGCGACTGGCGGTGAGTGGTGTATTACGATACTCAACCGTATTCAGAAGGCATTAAGGCTATTGGGAAATACATAAAGTACCTGGGAATATTTGTGAAAAAATACAATCACGATGACATTGCGAAGGCGTCTTATTGCAGCTACGGCATAAGGTGAGCGAACTGCAATACTACACCAACCTGTTAATGACGCACAATGTAAACAATAATACACGCACAATAGTCGCACAATAGTCACAAGCGCGGACTAATAAATGGTGTCGGATATATTGCAAACAGCTTGTTTGGGGTTTTAGGTGACAGTTTCGCCCAAAAATATGAGAGCTACACAGTTCTAATAAGACCATCTAGCTCTGCTATGGAAGAATCAGACGTCAGTGGTAGAAGCAGAGTTTAATTTACTATAAAAAAGTAAAAAAAAATAATTAAGTTTAACGGTTTTATATTGCAGATAAATGTACTAAAAGCTAAAAAATAATTTCATGGATACAGTCAACTAAAATAAAATCGTGGCGCACGACCCTTGCTACTTACCACTAGGTGGGTGAAGTCTCATGTCTTTCGATTTTAGATATTGGACGTGCCCCACGATTTTATTTTAGTTGACTGTATCCATGAAATTATTTTTTAGCTTTTAGTACATTTATTATTTATTTAGTACATATTTTTTTAAAGTTTTTATTTCTCATTCTATTCAATTCGTTGAGTGTCTCACTATTGCAAGGTTAATGGACGATCGACCCCTCCCGCCAGAGGTCCAATAGAGGGGCAAGGTTATGCACAACAAGTAGTGTTGCCCAAATGCAAGAACAAGACGAGACTTAGCC
>JAAIXI010000025.1:5562-49323 GCA_013403645.1 Heliconius nattereri | reverse complement strand
TATGATCGTATGTTTCAACGGCACAATAAAACGTCACATCCTTAGAATAACAGTATTGTGATTAATTTCTATACTGTATATGTATATGTGATTTGCATATATATATATATATATATGCAATATATATATGCAGTATATATATATATGCAATATATATATACTGTATTCTTCTTTTTCTCTTTTCATTTCTTCCTTTAGCGATTCATCCATAGTAGCAAACTGTCGTATGAAAGCATCATCCTTGGTCGACCTTATCTTTGTATAAGCTTCTATGACCGCAGGTTTCCTCACTAACTCAACGCGAGTGTACCTTTGACCGGAAGCATTGTGGAACGTACGGACAAGTCGGAGTACACGACCTTAAAATGTATATTTTTTAGCTTCATAGTATATGTATCCCACATATATTAAAAACCTTAAGAAATACATATATTTCATGACTTATAACACTTTTTAACATGATTATACCTTGGTGTGAAGATTGTTGCTGATCATTTTAATTGATCTGTGGTTTCTTTTCAGACTGTCCCAAAATTATTTTTCTCAATTCAGCTCTTTCAGCTTCTTCTCTTTCCATTGTTAACTAAAACATAAATAAAATAAAATTGGTAATTGAATTATTGAATACATCAGTAGGCCGTCGTCGCACATCGGTATATATCGGTACTGACTGTAAGCGCGACGGGTGTGGGTCCGATTCGCACCCGGGGGAATTAATTATTTTAATTTACTTGCTCTGATAAGAAAAGCGCGGCGTTAAGGTACGAAATGTACGAAAATGGGTGAAAGTGTCGTAAAGATACGAAGTATCTTGACACTAGGTTCTCTCTGCCTATCTTGCTGTAAATGGAGATCTATTAGAAGTATCTTCATTTTTTATCGTCAAAGTTTTTAAGATATTAAACAATTGTAGTTCCACGGCGATTTTTTTATTCAAACTCATTAACAAATGAATAAGATTTTTTTTTGAATCGCCTATTATTATTTATACCTGTTCCGTAGTTTTCTTATTAGCCAACATGTTTTCGAGGTTCTTGCCCATTTCTTCCAAATCGGACTCTTCACTGACTGAACTTTCAGCTTCGTCTGTACTCAGTACTTCAGTACTCGTCAACACGCGGTTCTGCAGCTCAAATATTCTTTGACACTCTTATTTGTACCTATAAAAGGTTTAGAATCAGCTTTTGACTCTTCAATTTTCTGCCGAGGCTGGAATTATTTGGTTTGAAAAAAGAATATTCTTATTTTTTAAGCTTTACTTTTAAAACAACAACAAGAAAATATAATAAATATGTTGTTATGGTATCCTTATCATTTGTAAACGAAATCGTTTATTTCATATTGCCATAGCGCATTTTACTCTGAAGTCTATTGACATAAACCACTTTCCCCATTCCCTACATTTTCCTTTGCATATATCGTAACATATGATTTTTATACAAAAAGTAAATGTAAAAAAAAAAGAAAAAACTTTTTTTTACATAAATAATACCTTTCTTGATGATCAGCTATAGAAAATCTGTTTCCTCTAGAGAATTTAGTCATGCCTTCTTCGCCAGCTTTTGCTTTCTCTGTTGATAATGTTCGCACGACGTCAATGACTTCCCATCGAGATAACTTTTTAATCTGTATGGTAAAAAGAAAAAAAAACAATTAATGAAACCCTTTATTAGTATCATAGAAATCACCATAGAAAATACTTTATTAATTTGCTTTCCAGATCAATGAAATGACAACTATTTATCAATATATATTAATATTCTTCATTATTTATACTTTACTCATTCCACCACAGGTAGACGACTACATTAAATGTCTACGGACAATTTAACAATACGATAACAGAAAAAATCCGGTTGAAGATAACAGTTAGTATGATGACAAATACAAGAAATATATTAACCTCCTTATATAGCATTTATATTTTCAGCAATATACTTTTTTGAATAACTTTCCACGATACTAAGCATTATTAAAACTAAGTCTCAAGTCAATATTTGTTCCCGCAATCGATCTTCTAGGCATCGGAGTGTTGTATGGGTTTATTAGGGACCTCTCACCAAGCCCGGAGGACCCATACATAAGGGAACCCATTTCCACAATCTTGAGGTGGGCTACACCCATTAGCTGAACTAAATATACAAAATATGATAAAAGAAATTACCTCTTCCTCCGGAACACCAAACTTCCTTAACAAAGCCTTAGCATTGTTCAAACTAAGTCTTCTCAAGTCGGCATCAGTACCAGTCACCTTTCTCTTAGGCTGCTGCTCCTCATTGGGCTGCTGTGTGGGTTTATTAGGGACCCGCACGTAGGAGAACCCTTCACCACAACCCGTGAGTTCAGCTGGACCCGTGAGTTGTCGGAGGCATTTCCCTCTTATCGCTTGGATGTAGGCACGGGTTGTGTTCCATGGGGCAACTTTGACCTATAAGCAGTTTTATCGTCACAAATTATACACTATTTGTGTATATTTTTTAAATAATTTTAGACGTTAAATTCAATAAAACGAAATTTCATCCAACAATTAATAAACACTAATACCAATTAATTTAATGTAGCCCAAAAGCAACTACACCCTAATGTCTATTGAATGCTAAAACTTTATTAACTTGAATTAATTTTTCAATAAATCATAATATACTAAAAAANTTTTGAGAAATACTCAAGACCCGTACCAAGAAACCCGTCATTTTAGTCCAATCGCGGTAATTAAACTTTTGGGGTTGAATAGTAAAAATAGAAATATCAAAATACTTTTTTATTGCCATCGAGCTATTTTTTTTCTCATTTTTCTTTTGCCTCAAAATTATTATTTCAAAATTTATTTTTATTTATTTTCAAAATATATCTTATTGTAATATCTTTTAAGCCTTATGACGATTTCTCACAATCCAAGCAATAAAAGTAAGTGCCTAATTCGGGGTCTTTATTCGATTAAAATAATTTTATTGCGACTGTATCGGTTTATAGCTTAGAGTATAAAATGCGAACCCTTAAAATTCCAAATCTCCGACTCTATCAAGGGCGTTAAAGCCGTATTTCATTCCTTTAAGTTATATATGTATGTGTATATATTTTAATATTTGAAAATGTTTTTGTTTAAATTGTAAATCAAAATGTATATTGACAATATATTTTATGTAGTAAAATAGAGCAACATATTCTAAAACAATAATAAAAGGTGTGTATATATTTTTATATTTGAAAATGTTTTTGTTTAAATTGTAAATCAAAATGTATATTGACAATATATTTTTTGTAGTAAAATAGAGCAACATATTCTAAAACAATAATAAAGTGTGTGAGGTTGTGAGTTCGATCCAATCTCGACTAAAAATGTAATATTTTCATTTCTTCGTTCTGGTGTCAACATGAAATGCCATAATTCGATGGAAAGTGGAAGCGGAGTGTCTTAACACTAGACCCCCCCCCCCCCCCCACCTACCCAGCTATACGCGGCAATCAAACTACACTAAGTGTGAACTGAACCCCTTTTGAACACCGTTTAGCTCGGCAATACATGTCATTAACATACAATGAAATGCATAACTAAAATCATTTTATAAAAATATAACTGACTACCAAAATATTGTAAGAGACTTCTACTTAATACTACCTATTTGATTTTCCCCGGTAGTGCAGTTTCCAGTTCGCTGCAAGTTTGATCGCAGCCAAAAGCTTTTAATATCTTGTCTCTCTAGTATACGATCACTTCCAAGTTTTAAAGTTACTTACAAACTAAACGTGTATAGAGTAAAGTATTATTAAGATGTTTAGAGGATATTCCTATGAGGTGATAGAAGGAAGTTTTTAAAAATAGAAAATAATCATAAGTATGTCTGACCACCATAAACTAATAATAATACTACTTATTATTACTTTATGGTGCTAATAATAAATAATAATACGAATTTTATGTATAATTTATTGTGAACAATTTAGAAAATTTACAATAATATAATAATTAAAAACAAAATACAGTACTCCCCATATATGAACCATGATCGGCGCTACCAACATGACGAATTTGAACCTTGGCAAAAAGGCTTTCTCGAATCCCAATTGAAAAAAATTAATTAAAAAACTAAAATCGAGATTGCTTAGGCTTGTGCCTATTTTACGCATCATCTATATATATAAAATCGAAAGGTCACTCACTCATCACGAAATCTCAGAAACTACATGTGCTAGGAATCTGAAATTTTGCATAGGAGTTATTTAAAGGACGTAGGTGCTCGCTAAGACTCGGGAATTTGCAATATTTCACTTATAAGGGGTTGTTTTGGGGGTTGATAGTTTGTATGAAACTTCGTTACTATAAGTCTCAAATGTTCTATGGACGTCACTTATAGGACGTAGTTACTCATGGCGACAGAAATTAATAATTAAATAGACATATACTTTATATAAAGTATATGTCTATTTAAACAGTTCGAACTATTTAAATAACAAGTATTTGATTGACCTGAGCTATTTTCTACATAAGCTTGGATGGAAATTTCGACTATCTTTAGTTCAGATATTCAGTTTACATCACTTGCTTGAGGCTAGTCGGCTCTGACATGTGTTTTGTTTGGAAACTACACCTAATATTAGGTTTCAAACTAGAGATATGGATATGATTGGAAATTTGTATCATAAAATCTTTTTAATAGAAATTGGTGCTACCAATTTCTTCTTGGGACCGGAATATCTTAACACTAGGTTCCCTCTTCCCTGGTTCCCTCTGTATACCCTGCTACCTGCGGGTACCGTGCGAAACTAAAAAATACAGTAAAATTCAAAATCTACCAGTTGACTATAACGGAAAACTTATAAGTTTGCCGTTTTCCTAACATATTCTAATTTAATCACTGGTAAGGTGGTGCATAATCTTGCAGGATTTACTTTGGCCAAGTTTGTAGCAACTTTTAAGGTGAACGTGCTATAAATAACACGGCGTAACTGCATTGGGTTTTCATTAAAACTTTGTAATTAATATTAAATAAGTTCATTTTAGCAATATCACAGTTTTGAAGAATTTTACGATACTATTTGGGGGTCGAATCCCATTTTTTCCCCTTTAAAATACTTTACTACCAACAATAAGTAATATTCCCAAGTAGGAATGGAACCCGCAACCGTCGTGCTAATACTACACTACGATGGCCTCAAATCAGTATGTACTCTAAAATATCAGATTCATATATGCTAAGTTAATAAAATATACTAAAATATTTTTCTTTATGAAACTGCCATTACCGGTCAACATTTCCGGAAACAGCTAATTTACATACAGAATGGAAACATTAAGGTAGTTTTATTTTTAATAGTTCATATACATTAAAATGAAATTAGTTTTTCATGCTATAAGAGATATATGATCTTTAATTTCCATTTTTGATTTAGCTCTTTTAGTGTTTTCATACTTTATGCTATATTTGTTTTTAAGTAATCGATGATTATAATTCTCATTTTGTTTCTTTCTCATTTTTATTATAACTATGAAAAAATACTTCAGTTTTTTTTTAAGTTAAATTAAAAAAGCTAAATTAGTCCGGCGAGAAAAAGAGGGGAACCAACAGAAAACACCAGATGAGGCAATGTCACCACCCCGCTTGTCACTAGTAAGCTACGTCGAGATAAATGACACCCTACTGAACTTTCGTGGAGATCAGGAATTATACAAGTACCCACGTTGGTTTACCCACGTAGCACAAGTGTGTAGTGACTGTAAAAGCGACTGTTTGTGGGTTCGATCCCCATCCGAGGAAATTAAATATTACTTTTAATTTATATTTTAATTTCTTCGCTCTGTTGTCGAAGCAATACGTAAAATGGGAATCGGAGTCTTATTATTAATTTCTCTCTGCCCACCCTGAGATGGGGATTACAGGGTGAAACTGCTTTTTACTTGTATAAAATGTATAGTTAAGTAAATCTATATGCATCAATCTTTTAAATTGTACTTAACTGTATCAATTGTATCAACTGGAGGCTTTAAAAACGGTTTAATATAAAAAAACCTAGTGACAAAATATTTTATTTTTATACTAGGGATTGACATTTTACGCAGTAAATTCAAATCAATGTGTATTTTTAAAACAGCACATTTCTCGTTAGATGAATTACGATATTGGGCTGAGCGGATCTGAACGCACGGAATTTAATCTCTAAATGGATGGAATTTTGAAAGCGGATTGATATGGCTAGGTTTGAAATACCTGTCTAGTACAAAATACAGGTAGACAGAAACAACTTAATAAATAATAGACGCCATTTTGATAATAGACGCCATTTTGTTTTAAATGTATCTATTAACATTATAGAACGGAAAAGTTTAACAAGTTACGTTAATGCTGATTGCCTATCATAAGTTCAGAAGATAATATTTCAAAAGGAAATGATATGTGAGTAACAAAAACATAGTTAAAATAAACTAGTCAGGAAAAATATGAAAGGAAAATTTGAAAATTTAACACACACATTTAGTAAAATGTACCCGCCAGCGCTACGGCACGGATAGTTTTATATTTTTATTTTAATATAGAAGTGAGAACTTGTGAGTTTTCTCAAACGTATTACATTCGTAGCAAAGTGCGGTAGTAATGATCTCATTTACGGTGAAAAATTAAAGTGCCGTTCCTTTTGAAGCTATAAATTTAAAATGCCATGTCAACTATTATTGTTATGCGGATTTGTCTGTTGATTTTTTAATAATTTTAACATGTTTCGATTCATCGTTAATTGCTACTGAAAATTAAGAAACCTGTCGACACAAAATATACACTAGTTCATTTAAATAATTAGTCAAACAATTAGACTCAATATCGGTATATAAAAATATTATAGTTAATTAATTATGAAGAAAATAATAGTTCAGACGAATGGTTATGGTTACTAGGTATAAATATGTCTAATTAACTAATACCAAGATATTATATAGATTTATGCTGTACGGGAACACAGTAGGGCAGTAGGCAGAGGGAACCTAGGAACATAGCTCCGTTCCCATTAAAATTATTGTGTTCCTCACCTACCACGGTTCCGTGGAGGTGAGGAACACAATAATTCTGGAGGCATTGCGTGTAGAGCGGCGGAATTATACAACTTTGCCTGATTACCAGAGTGAGGAAAATGTTAAATATTTCATTTCCTCGAACGAGAATCAAACCTAAAGCCTGTTGCAATTACAGTAGCACGCTAGCTCTTGCTCCTATACTACGGCTGGTGCAAGACAAAAAAGATACATTTAAAAATACACTTAAAATAAATAATGTAAATTATATCGTATTACATAATAGTATGTCTCTTAAATTGAACATTTCAGCTCTGTTTTCCACGAAATAAAGCACACAGCTGTTGGAATACATGCTCATTTACTAAAGCGAATAACGAAAATTTCACGATAGTGAAAAATTTTGTACTGACTGCGACCAATACAGCTCTATCGTTACAAACAGCTGTAGCAGCTCGTAGCTCGTAGCTCAGGCGCACGTGACGACCAATACACATTTTTATCTCGTTTGTTTAGATTATTATCCAAAAGGTCATTTCTTTTTCCTGTTTTTAGCTTATTTTTGTAAAATATTGTTCATTTATTTTAAATGACCTATAGACAATATATATTTTATGTCTACAACAAATTTTGTACACAGTAGTCTTGATATTTTTAGCGGTGTTTTTCCGCACACAGCAGGGTAGGCAGAGGGGCGTGCATGTTGGTTGGCGGCGCCCAACGCCGTACTTTACACGGGCCGTGCCTCGACACCAGAGCAAAGAAGTGGGAATCGAATTCACAACCTGTCGCGTTTACGTGGCCTCTCCCTCTAGCTTTCATATATTTTCATTGCAAATGTTCTTAAGATCAATGTTCAAAGGAAATAATCTCGATGCTTTAATGTTGTTTATTGCTTAACATGAAAGGACATAATATTATTCAGTTTTATAAATAGTAATAATAATAAATATTATATATAATACTCTACTTCAGATATAAAAGCATTTCTGAAAATGCAATTTTCGAAGTATAGTCGTCCAGTTATTGGGTACAAATATAAACTGTTTCTAAGCAAATATGTTCAAATGGGACAAAATAATGTCATATGAACGTAAATCCTCAAATTGAATTCCTTTCCTCTGATCAGAAGCGGACTATGGATGTAGAATGCGGCAGCAAACGCGTCTTTACTGTCAAAACGATGTCATTATTCTTCAATTTCTTAGTCTGCTTGTATGCGAGACGACAATATTGAAATATTCAAACACTATGTGTTGAGTGATAGCACTCTATGGTGCACTTTGTGTACCAGAGCTGATAAATGGAAATGATTTTAATACAATAATTCCAACGAGTGGAAATCGAACTGACAACTATCGTGATTTCAGTCAAGTGCAGTCCCAATTGACCAAGACCACCTTAAATGGTTAAAAATATTTAAATGAATTTATAGATATTTGGATTTTTTTAAATAGGTATAGCAAAATATTCTATTTAATGCAACTAGCGAAAATTATAAAACTTGTTTCCATACTCTCAGGCGGATTTATTACCTAAGAGAAATTAAATTTTTATAATAACGGAGCTTTAGAGAGTTTTAAAAAGTTTTTACTTTATTGAAGCGCGTCTTAAGTAGTCCTCTATAATATTCAGGCTGTATTTCATATTTTGCTCCAATATTCACAGAAATGAATTTAACTGTTAAACTCAAAAGCGATATTCATTTTACCTTAATTTATATTGTCTTTAGTGCATTTTGTCGTCCTCGATAATGCAGTTAAAATATATTTAAATTTTGTTCAGCTTCTCGGTGTATCCCACATATAGTAGGAGGCAGAGGGAACCTATGTTTAGAATTTCCGTTCCCAATTTTACGTCGAAATTTCGATTTTGCGTGTTGAGTGGTGGAAATCAACGTCGTGCCCCCCTTTATTACTGAGACAATGAAAATTATACATTCCCCCAAAAATGAGAATTGAACCTACAACATACAATATTTATAATTATAGTAAAACACTATATTAAAGCCATAAAAATGAACAATTCTCTTTTGAGTCCTGCAGCTTGTTCATGGATATTTGATTATGATGTTAGTGTCGACGAACGAAACATCTACATATTTATTAACTTTACCCCGCCTTTGAATTCAAGACCATTACATAAAGTCAAAGAGTACCGTAACGCGACGGTAGTGGGTTCGATCCCCACTCGAGGAAGTGAAATATTTATTTACGTTTATATTTCCATTTCTTCGCTCTGGTGTCGAGGCAAAAAGCGGTGTTGAGTTCTACCAAAATTCGGCAGAAAGTGGGGGACGGAGTGTCTTAACACTAGGTTCCCTCTGCCTACCCTGCTGTGTGCGGGATACAGCGTGAAACTGATTTATTTATTTATTTTATTTATATAAAGTCAAACGTTTTCGGGCATCACAATCACTCTACCAAAACGTTCAAAATTTCTAATTTCCTTAACTGAACTTACTATGTTAATCGTAAGCACTTACGAAATTCCACACTATATCAAATATAAGTAAATGAAACCAACAAGCCAACCTCTCATTTCATAGTATAATATGTACACTGCTTTTCTTTCAGCCTTTCCAACGATCAATATAAGTCTCTGTCAATCAACAAACTATTTTATGGCGTTTTTCGTTGATCCAAAGTGCCTTTTCCCCCACACCAGTCACTCGTAGTTGAAATCACGTAGATCCTACAAAATAGATTTTATTTGAACGACTATTCTCTTTCTTTGTTCCATTATTAGCTTGGACATTGTTTATTTATACTCCAAATGAACTATAATAGGGTCTCATTTTAAATTGTTACTAGAATAGAGTTTGATATTTGATTTTCTTTGTAAAAATATTTGATATCAAAATGATAGATTAAAAGATGGCAAATTTTAAACGCTATTAAAATATACCACAAATTACAGAAAATATTATTTAAATTTTTTGTGTGAATATTCAATTTTATAAAGTAAATACTTAAGATCAAGGCTTTTGCTGTGACTTAAGATTGGCAAAAAATAAAGAGCATAATTACTGCAATGCAAATAGATTATTATAAAACATGCATCTCGTTTTTGGTTAACCTCTTAAGAGCTCTCAGCAAAAACAAGGGAACAATTTAATTAGTATTTAACACTATAAAAATAGCAATAGTACGTAATTTAATCATTTTTTTTATACAGTGAAATATTTATTCTTCGCATTTTTTTTTGCTTGCAATGTTTTTCAAAAATATTCTAAATATAACGTACGTACTATGATGTTATAGTATTTGAAATTACTATAATATCATATAGTACGTACTTTAGTTGATAGGTGTATACTATGTATATTTTTTAGATTCGCACTATATTCCGCACACAGCAGGGTATGTTGAGGGAACCTAGTTTTAAGACATTTCGTTCGCACGACTAGCCTCAACATGATAATATATTATTATACAAGTATAAATACGTATATTATGCGTGTATTATATCTATATATATAAAATCAAAAGATCACTCACTCATCATAAAATCTCAGAAGCTACATGTGCTAGGAATCTCAAATTTTGCATACGAGTTACTTATAGGACGTATGTAGGTGCTCGCTAAGACGGGAATTTGTAATATTCAACTCTTAAAGGGTTATTTTTGGGGTTGACAGTTTGTATGAAACTTCGTTACTACAAATGCTAGGAGTCTCAAAATTTACATTTTTACAATTACAATTTACAAAATAAATATGATGTGTTTTAAGGATCAAAACCTATAGGGTTCTATCCGTAGATCGTGGATGGATTAGTTATGAAATTTGGCNTAGTTACTTTTTTAGTTTTACCTTCGCTCATCTACGGCATGTTGTATTCCATTTTCTGAAAATACAAGAATGAATCGAAGCATGTACCGAATGCTCATCTTATCATATAAAGCAAATAATAATAATAATGTAAATATTATAATTCTTCTCAGTTGTGATTCCAAGCCCCCCCCATCGCATGTGTAGCCTCAAACTAACATTGTTTACTGAAGAACATCAAAATGTTTTTCGCTTCGTATACTTCAGTCGATGCAAAGCTTTGTGAAGGTTATTAAATTAATTTTGCAATAAAAAAAAAACAAAATTAAATTTTATTTCGCTAACGAATCGACCACCACCAATTCGCCTTTACAGACACACTTTGTGCCCTTGCACCACGACTAGCCTCAACATGATAATATATTATGATACAAGTATAAATACGTATATTATGCGTGTATTATATATATATATATATATATATATATATATATATATAAAATCAAAAGGTCACTCACTCATCATGAAATCTCAGAAACTAAATATGCTAGGAATCTCAAATTTTGCATACGACTTATTTATACTGCATGCGAAATGAAAAATAAATTAATCGGAAGCCGATATTAGCACATATTATAATTTTTAACACCATTGCTTAAACATGAGTTGAACAGGCCGTGCGGTCGGCGGTCTCATTCGGAGAATCAATATTGATTTAAAAGAGTAGTGTCCTGATGCGTTTGCATTGTACACGCTGTGGACTTGTGGACTTTATAGTAATAAAAGCTGTACGAGTATTTTTATTTGATTCTATTGTTCTTATTAAAATGTATAGCTTAGCTCTTTATAGCTGATATCACGTGAACGTCGAGTTAAATTTACCTCAGGGAAGTCGTAATTATAGAAGATAGTTTTAGAAAATAATAATTTTGAAAAATAAATATGATGTCTTTGAAGGATCAAAACCTATAGGGTTCTATCCGTAGATCGTGGATGGATTAGTTATAAAATTTGGCAAATAACGCGAAACTTACAAGAATAGGCAAAAATCTGAAAAATGGAAAACATATATAATTACATTTGTAGTTCATATAAAATAAATGCATCGTCGAACTATTGTTAAGTCATTCCGTTATCTAGCACTCGTCTAGTTTTCGCTCTGTCATAAAGAAAAGAATATTTTTAGTTCCAAATAAAGAATTTATTTATTTATTTATTTAAAATAATTCAATCTCTAAAGTGGAAATCGAACACGCAACCGTTAACTGATGCCTCTACGTCACGATGCCTTCGATGAAAATATAATAAAATATATTATTGTTATATTAGTTTCTCTACTGAAAATTGAGTAAAAAAGAATTATAGCTTTAATATTTACCTCTTAGTAAAATCTGGTTGAACCAATATTCTAGGTGAATGTAGACTCCAAGTATTTATAAACGCTTTTAATGGTTGTGTTTTGATTAAAAATAAGAATTATTTTTGTATTACATTAGAAACAAATTGACGTAAGAATTTTTACTTTACTTATTATAAAATTTGTTTATCTTATTCATTTCTTTATTATTAGGTTTGTTTATAATAAATACAATAAGAAAAATAAACAAATTGAAAATACAAAATCATACTATTTTAAATATTTCAATTATTCATTTATAGTACCAAACAGTTAAAATAATACTATCGAAGTTTCCGGAAGTTCATTTGTTCTATTGTCGAATGTTCTAAAGGAGTAAGTTGCTATCAGTAGTAATAGGTACCTACTGAGTATAATAATTGAAATAGTTTAACTGGAATTTAACTTAAAACTTAAATTTTGATAAGAGAATATAATAATGGTTTTCTATAGTACGTACGTTGATTGTATAAATAAAATAAAACCGGTTAAGAGCGTAGGCTATTTTTAAATGATAGATATATGGAGTCGAGGATTTTTATTAACCGACTTCTGTAAGAAAAGGAGGTTATCAATTCGACTGTATTTTTTTTTATGTTTGTTACCTCATAACTTTTGACTGGGTGAACCGATTTTGATATTTTTTTTTAATTGGAAAGAGGATCTTCCCGAATGGTCCCATTTTTATTTGGACCATGTCTGATAATGGTATCTATAAGAAAATCTCATAAGTCTTAAATTTGCATTAGGTATGTGCGCGACAAATAGTCGAATAACTCAATGTCGGACCAACCGATTTTGATGATTCTTTTATTTGAAAGGATACACTTCAAGGATAATTTGGTGAAAGTTTGGTTAGGTTCCGATTATGGGATCCAGTCAAAATTGAGAAAGTTTTTTTTTTTGGTAAAAAATTGAATATACTGTAATAGTTACAAGCAAAAACTTTTTAAATTGATGTCAGAAGTGAGATTCATTATCATTGCATTTCTTTTCAACCAACCTCAAAAAGGAGGATGTTCTCATTTTCAATCAACTTTGAAAAAGGTAGATTCCTACCAAGATTCGCCCGAACACTTTTTATGTATGTTCTTGTCAGTATACCAAATAGTTACTTTGCACAAAAATAATACCTAATTAAATGAAGTTTTACATAGAACAACCACTACCACCACCATCACCACTCGTTTAAGAAGCATCATTTTAAGATCTACAATTTCATATCACTTAAAATCGTAAAATAAATTAATTTTAAAAATATTTTATAATTTTCATGTCGGTGTCAAACTAAAGCTACAACACTCGTACTACAATATCTATTACTAAGCCTGTTTGTTTTACTTGGCACCGACTTCAAAATTATAAAATCTTTGTAAAATTATTTTTCACTTTTTAGGTCGTTGTTAGAAGTCGGTTTTTCTTTTTGTTAAAAAATAATTTATTTAAAACTTCTAGAGGAACAATTCCTTAATACATTATTTTTACGTAATTCTAACCGCGTGTGCAATACGCAAAGGAAACATTGCATTTTTGCATTTTCTTATAGTACCTCCTATTGGGCATAGGCGTGATATAATAAAGCCTTATTCGATTTTATAGAACACACATTAGATTTACAGATTTTACTATTATAGATAAACTTATTTAAATCCAAAATTTACCAATAAAAGTTGATAAAATGCAAAGAAATTTAAAACTAAATTGAAAATTTCATCATATAATTTTCGCCGTTTCATCACGTAGTTGCCTTGGATCAGACCGAGTCGCAATTTGCGTTAGGGACGCGTTGGAGACTTACAATTTCCTTATAAACGCTACATCCCAGCGCGTAGCCGCAAACGCCGTCTGCGGACACGATTCTATTCCATGCTATAATGGTCATTCGTGGCAAGTGGATTAAATTCTTAAGGGTTTTATATAATTAAAACAATATTAATAATAATAATAATTGACGGTGTGATGGCGGCAGGGACAGTGTACGTGTTAAATGTTTAATTTCGTCAGTCAACGCAATTGCAACTTGACGAAATTAAGCATTTAATATTTTCATTTCTTCGCTCTGTTAACGAGGCCTCTCAATACACAATGCCTCCATTTCGGTGGAAGATGGGGAACGGAGTGTCTTAACACTAAGTTCCCACTGCCTGCCTGCTGTGTGCGGGATACAGCGGGAAGCTATTAACAAAAATTTACACTTATATTCTGCAGACTGGCACTACAGTTCAGTTTTTTAGGATCGTTTTAAGGTCGTAGGTCAACTAGGAAAGTATTAATTATTTCATAAAATTTAAGAGTTTAAATTTGCGGCAACGTTTTTGGTTTCATTTTGTATAAAATGAACAGCAAATAATGTTAGTTTATATCTTTTTTTAACATGAAATTGCGGATTTATTCATTTATATGTTACTATATTTAAATTATTCTAGATAAGGGAAGGTCAGGAAGCAGTTATAGAAGTTTTCATCATGCTGTGAATTTCATACAATATACGGAAAAACACGTAGTATTATATCGTTTTATCTATTGACAGTAGACCCGAGTATTTGATATTTATATTGACGTAGAACCAAGTGGGGGTGTCTTCACGAGTTCTTAAAAGAAAAGGGGATTTAACAGATGGACAAGGAGACAGATGGACGACAAAGTGAACTTACTAGAGTTAGTTAGTTTTTATTTTTAAAAAATGCGGAAACCTAATATAATACGATAGAAAACATAAAAACAACAAATAATAAATATACACAAAAAAGAAATTTTCCGTTTCACAACCATTTTTACTTTATAAAAAATATATAGAATTGCGAATTTTCATAACAAAAATATATCCCACGATAGTCTCTCGAAAAAAAATTTAAACTAGATTCTGGCTATGATTTAGATTTGATATTTGATATTTTTTGTTCTCTAAATAGAATAAAATGCATTAAGTAAAAATATGTAGACGATGCGACGAGAAAATTATAATATCTACAACAACAAACCGGTCAAGTGCAAGTTGGTATAATCCACCGAGGGTTCCGTATCAATATCGCGAATTTCTGGATTGTGGGCCAATGGAAAGTTGCAACATTAACGTTGCGGCCGTATGCATTCATTTTGTAGGAAATGAATTACAATTATAGATTTGATATTTTTTGTATAAAGTTTCACCTTTCGCAATTTATACTTTCTATGAGAAGTCGCTTCGTACCAAATTTCACGAGCAGTAAGTACCCTATAGGTTTTGATTCCCTCGCGAGTTTCGAAAATTAGTGGCATAGACGGCCGTGTCTTTTAATTGCGTTGGCTTTGAAGTTTGTTTTTCTCACAGATCCAAGGGATAGTAGACTTGACTATTTCACGACGAACGGACGAACGAGAGCCTTTCGAGGTACGGAACCCTAAAAATATATGAAAATATAGATATTTTGATACCTACGTGTATTGATAATATGTATTGCTTATAGCAAACCAAAGCTTAGAAGTGATATTCCTTATCACTCTATAATTCACTGCCTCGTGGTAAAATGCTAGAAGGTAAAACAAAATAAAGTTGGATAATCTAATAAAAAATTCGTGAAGCTCTGTCTTTTCTTCCCCTGCCGACAAATTATGTGGACATATTTTGTTTATGCCTCCTTGACCTCCACCAATTCAATTTCGAAAAGCTTCCTGTTGTAAACATTTTGAATTCTGTTGAGAATTTCACTAAGATGCTAACAAAGAGATAGGGAGAGAAACAGTTAATCCTACTTAAATTTGAATACAATGGTTATTAAAAATAAAGTCCATAAAGTTATTTATTATTGTGTTATGAAATTTAAATAATAATAAGTATATTGACAACTTAAAATATATAGATTCATAGAATCTATATAATAATTCTTGCGTATCTTAACATGGTTGTTTTCATGCAAGAGCTAGCATTACTTCCGCCATGCGTTCTGAACGCCTGAGATACATATATAGAGTCAGACGAAACCTTTACGGTAGAGCCGCTTTCATATCTATATCTTTGCAAAACGATGTACTCTACAAATTTATAATCTATTGTTTTTAGTAAATGTTAACAGTTTTAACTGTCTATTTTCTTGCTATTTCTTGCTTTTTTTCTTTATTTTTCTTAGATATATTTTGTATTGCCTTTTTTAACAATATTTTTTAAATATAATACAAAAAATGTTTATGTAGATGCGTTAAAATTCTGATATATTTTGTGTATAATAACAGTACAGCAGTTTTATGGTTTTATTAATTTATAGTTAGGTGTTCAAAAGGCAATCGCGGCGCCGCATTAATATTTTCATATCGCTCCAGTACTAAGACAAAATAGCAGCGTTGAATTCCGTCATTAACCACGCAAGGTTCCTTCTGCCTACCCTTCTATACGCGGCATATAGCGTGAATTAAAAAAAATCGTATTCAAAAGATGTATCTATATCTATCAATATTAAACACTGCAAAATCTATGTATTTTAATTTGGACTTCATTAAAATTTGGCTAATATTCATTAATTAGCGAGGCTGGCTTTGATTTGAAGCTAGAACTAAAATCATCAGATATTTCAATTCACAATACTCATACATTGGTAGAGCCAAATGAAAAGGCATTTGCATATTTTATTATACGTTTCACGAACTGTAGTTAGCAGTTTGCACGCGGCGTGGCGTGCGCGTAATGCCTCCTTAAATATACATGTTGCGGAAATACTTCAAATGTTGTCTAAATTTATTATGTGGACATCTGAAAATTCGACTATAGTACGCTTTTGTGAGTGATTAAAAATTTGTTAATTTTATATAATTGTTTGGTTTACGGTATTTAAAAATAAGCTATAAATGTTTTTTTAAATAAATAACGTAATCAGCTGATATTATAGTTTTTTTTAAGTTTCACACTGTATCCCGCACTTAGCAGGTTAGGCAGAGGGAATCTAGTGTTAAGGCACTCCGTTACCCACTTTCCCTCGAATTCTCGAGACATTACGTATTGAATGGTGGAAATAAAAATATTATTAAGTAATAATGCATTCTCAGAGTGGGATTAAAGCCCACAGCCGCCTGGAAATATAAAACTTAAGTAAAATGTTGGTTAGAAGAGGATATACTTTCACCAAACAGCCGCATTAGAATGTAAATTAGGTGAACATACGTACCACACCATTTTCTGTAATTAGTTGCATTTACATTGCGGCTTACAAACAATAAGGATTAAGCGCACGCTTGTTATTTATTATACACTAACATGTTTTCAAATGTATGTACTTATATAATAAATAATGTAATATTATACTTTGTATATATTTTATATTATAAAGGGAAAATTCGACAATCCGATAATACATTACAATTTTATATTTGTAGTTCATGTCATACAAAATCAGCGCATTCGCCTGCAAACTTAAGTTTGTCTACTTTTGTAAATCGTACTTACCGTTGATATACAATAATGAAATTGGTTCGGAATCTTTGGTGGGCAAGTCCGACTCAAACTTGATCAGTTTTCATTTATTACAAAATGCAGTCGCAGGTTGATCCTGTCAGCTGCTTTTTAGTTACAATCCATTTAAGATCGTTATTTAATTTAATTTTGCATTATATAATATATAATACTATAATGTTTAATACTAGGAATATATTATAAAAGCCAGCGTGAAGCTGTGGAACAGCCTCTGACTGCCATAGTCGGGGTTTCAATCCTCACTCGGTGATTTCTCGAATTCGGATGCAAAGAGTAGAACGGAGTGTCTTAACACTCTGCTATTTCTACCTACTCTGCTATATGTAGAGCATAAAGCTAAAAGATAGTATACTTAATAATACTGCATGCGTGTCGTTGTCAAACATAATATTTAGTACAATAATGCATATCATAACGTCGAATAAATGCGAGTTTGAGGAAAACATTATCCTTCCTTCAAATTGAAAGCACCTGCGCCGCTTTTAGACTTGTCCATTACAGACGTATAGAATGGTCTCGTCTTTATTCTGTATTCTTCGTATATGTAGATATGTAGAATTTTGAGCTTTAATTTGGTTCTCATTACTTTTGTATGTTACTAAAGTCATGGCCCTTTTTATGTAAAAATATAAAAAAGGAAGCATTAACTAAGCATTTCTTACAGTGGGGATTTTATTAGGTTTACGCTATATCCCGTGAAAAGTAGGGTAGGCAGAAAGAACTTGGGAATCTAGTGTTAAGTTAATACACTTCGTTGCCATTAAGACACTACCGTTCCTCACGTTTCGCCAAATCCTTAAGGCATTGCGAGTTGCGCAGCTTCGTTCTAGCTTGGCAGTAAGCAAGGACAGATTTGCCAAGCTAGACTGAAGCTGCGCAAGAAGAAGAAATTATAATATTACATAATATTATAATTTCTTCGTATGTCATTCCCCCAATTGGGTATCGAACACACAACTGTCACGCTTATAGTTACACACTTGTGATCCTGGGCCACGACGGCGTCAACTATTCATATCCTTGTAATATATTTGAACAAACCCTTTAGTTAATTTTGGTAGAAATCTAAATCTAAAATAAATTCTATGCTTAAAATACCTTAATACGTACTCGATATTGTTTCTAACTTTCTAATACTGGTGCGATTATGCGTCATCTCGCCCATGAATCATTAACGTATAGTTTTTAGGTCGAGCTCTTACTGGAATATATAAATAAATGAATTTTGTGAAATTATTGAGTGATTTACGTCTTATTATATTTTTATTTATATATTCCATGAATCCTCCATGAATCCTCCAGAATAATGAATATCTTAAGGCAGTATGTATTTTTTTATTATTCATTTAAAATACAATAAATATAAATATTCAAGCTTTTCAGTGATAAAGTAAGACAAGAGGACGAATGTTATTAATTTTGTGCTTAGATTCCTTATTCAGCTGCTATCTTTACTTGTCCTATTATTGACATACTATCTATATATACTATATATATTATATTATCTATATATATAAAAGGACTGACTGAGGTAAGACGCACGCACGGACTGACTGAGGTAAGACGAAACGTGAAATTTGGACAGCTGTTTACTTTCGCAATCTGGACATCCACTAAGAAGGCTTTTTGAAAAATGTTAACCCTAAAGGGGTTAAATAGGGGTTGAAAGTTTGTATGGAAAAAAAATTAAATCGGCACCGATTTTTATAAAATTTGAGATTTAAATTTATAAAAGTATTTATTTGAACACGTAATTCATCGTTTTCTAGAATTCTTCCCCTAAGGGTGCAAATAAGGGATTGAAAGTTTGTATGGAAAAATCTTTACATCGCCACCTATTTTTATACAATTTGAAATTAAGACTTAAATATTTCATTGAACACATGTTTCGTGGTTTATTAGAATTCATCCCTAAATAAGCCAGCGAAGTTGCGCGCGTCCGCTAGTATTAAATAAGCATGAAAGCATAACCATCTTCAATATGCAAAACAGTTTGTTATTGTTCGTTCGTTCGTTGTAGTGGGACGTTCCCACTGTACCAGGCAGAAGGAACCTAGTGTTCAAACACTCCGTTCCACATTTTCCGCCGAATTATGCAGGCTTGGAGAGTGGAGTTTGTTATTTATTTAATTTGTAAAAACCATAACAAACCCTGAAAAATGTATATCATGTGGTGGAAATCCATTAATCTTACTAATAATGTGATATTTTGAGGATGATTCCAGCACAGCATATTTTTCATGGCATCATTATGCTGTATGGTACATACAAGTCTCTTGTGACATCATTTATCATATCTCCTTTAAAGTGCTGTAATATGGAAAGATAGCTTTAATGTGTGTGCCTGTGGAGGTAGGGGTGTTTGATAAATCGTTGTTATATATTATAATGTGCATAAATGTAGCTTTCTAAAGTATTAACATAGACGACGTTTCTGAGCTTAAAGTTTAAAAATACTGTAATTCTCTACGTGGCTATCCTGAGAAAGAAATTTTACAATTTAATTTTTAAACTACATTATTTATATTATTTTAAAATATCGTCATGGTTAAAATTGGAGGACAGTCGTGGTGTATGGATATAAGCGTATAACTGTTCGACAGGTTCGATTCCCGCTCGAGGCAAAGAGCGGCTTAAGAAATTCTCGGAATGCGGGGCGCGGAGTGCCTTAACACTTGACTCCTTATTCTTGCTATATGGGATAAAGCGTGAAGCAGAAAAAAAATACTTCTGGCATATGATTTGTTTATTATTAAACTATTCGTATTAATCAAAATTCAATTAACGTTTCACATTTGTACTTCCGTTGAAATAGCGTTTAAAAGGCGATTTAAAAACTATCAGTCTAAATAATTATTGTGATATCTGCCTAACATCTACCACACGAAGCTATATTTTAAATACGTTGCAAACATTGAAATAAAATAATAATAACGTAAATACTTATGTATTGGAAAAATATTAAGAATATATAGGTTTCTGCATTTAAATTGTTGTACATATATTGTACATACAAATATATATTTTTAGGTATTTAATAACTAGGAATATTATGGTTTTTATCAAATTCTAAAATTTATTATATTAAAGCACGTAAATATATTGCTAAAAATAAAATACCTAAATGAATCTAGTGAAATTTTATTGGGGTCACATAAAGTGTGAGTGTAAACGCTTAAAGGTTGTGGGTTTGATTCCCACTCGAGGAAATTAAATATTTAATATTTTCATTTCTTTGCTTATGTATCGAGGAAAAGCGCGGTGTTGAGCTCCGCCACTCAACACGCAGCACCTTCAGTATTCTGTTTGGCGGAATTCCTCTTCCTACTTTGCTGTGTGCGGGATACAGCGTGAAAAAAATGATCTCATTTATTATATTTAAACAAATGTTTTACATTTTTATATAGGTCTTGGTTGCTTTAAAAAAAAAGAAATCTACTAAGTGTTATTCTATCCAATACAAAGCAACTTCTGGTCCTTGTGACCAGAGACTCATGTCGTGAATATTCGATTTTACGTTTCCTTTGTGTAATTCCTGGCAACGAACTGAAGAGGTCGCTCAGTTAATGACCATTACCCCTGCCATTACGTGTTTAGTTCGTCCTTTATTCTATAATATACAGGATTTCAGCTTTTGTTGCTAATACAACTTAGGTCATTAATTTGTTATTCTAAATTACATACAAATGTAAGTTTTAAGGTTTAAAATTAATTTAGATTATATGTCTGAGTATATATTTTTTATATTAAATGCATTAGATGCGTTGTATTTTTTATGTAGATCAAATTTAGTCTTTACAGCGTATCTACAAAATGGATGTTGGAGGCCATCACAGTTTTCAAATAGGGGAGAGTGAGTAACTGTGCTGAAGTCGACTAATATTATAAAATGCATTAATTTGACGTTTTAAGTATACGATATAACGATGTTCAAGATATAAGATGTTCAAGGGTAGGCAGAGTGTTAAGACACTGTTCTCCACTTTCGCTATTTCCGTTCTTACAAAAATATTTTTATTATTTTCTACGAAAACTAAACGCGAAATTTCTTCATAAGTAATTCACATTGGTAGGAAAATATATATATGATTTATTTCCCAGACCATTTCTCACTAAGTCCCACGCGTGGATATCACGGCTTCTGTATAAATGGCCTACCTGGCGGCTGACTGAGATGAATGGCGTTTCAAGTTTTTTTCGGTTGTTGACCTGATACCGTTACTTTCAATCTATATAATGTTTTATTCAAAGGACTAACGTAGCTTGGTATATAAATAATGCATATTATTTATATACCTATAACTCAAGTTACTAAATTGTTTTATTTTCACTTGTTATTTAGGGGAGCATGTATTAGAAAAAAAAAGTTACTGATTTCATCTCATTTTGCTGGTTAAATGGTCAATTTTCTATTATACTTCTCGCATATCTCCGAATTTCTGTGTTCCACCACTTAATACGCAATGCTTTTAAAATTCGGCCGAAAGTGGAGAGCGGAGTGTCTACATGCGGACGCAGCGTTAAGCTGAAAAATACCTTTTTTTTATATACCTGAACGTATATGTGAACGAATTACGTTCCAAGAAAAAGCAATCCTTCGCGTGATTTGATATTGAGAACACCTTGTTTTTCACCAACTAAAGGTGCGGGAAAACTGTTTCTGAGAGACGACTTGCCTTTAGTTGGGTATAAAATATTCTTGTTCCGCGCCATTAACCTGGACAAAGATTGATTTTATTCTGCAAACTGCTAAGGAAATATATGTTAGTTAAAAAAACTTACAGAAAAAATAAACACGTTTTATATTCCTAACCTACACGAGAAAGACCTCCTTTTGAACATGTTGACCTGTCTATCTGTGTGTGGGACTGGTTGTTGTACCGTCCTACACCCTTTTATGATCATATAAATTGTGTACAACGAGGTTATGAGTTGATAGTTAAAATTTAAAAGACAAATTTTATTTTCTCCTTTTTAAAGCATTTTAATAAAAACTTTTTCTAAAAATAATTTTTTGCTTTTAATTTATTTTTCACTTTTTAGTTACCACTGGCTAGGTTTCTCACACTAGATGTCACATTATTTTTTTAATTATTCACGGCAAGCCTTTTCATTTGATACCCGTATTGCAGATGTGCATAAATAATAACTCTTCCGCCATCTTTGGTGTTCCGTCATATTGGATTTAGAAAAACGTCACATTATCTTTCGAGTTACTCTCAACGAGCCCTTTTAATATATAGCTATATTGTCGAAGTAGACTAAAAATAACTATTCGGCTATTTTGGATGGTTCGACATATTTTCAATCTATAAAAATATGTCGAACCAGTTAGCAGAATAACGTCACATCATTTATCCAGTTGCTCTCAAGAATCCCTTCCATTGGATACCCATAATGTACAAGTGCATCAAAAAAAATAATTCTCTTACTTTGAATGGCCGCCATATTGGATTTAGAATGACGTTGTTCTATTTTAAGTTACTCTCAACAAGCCCTTTCATTTGATACCCATATTATAGGGTACGCACTTGCATTAAATATAACTATTCCGCCATCTTGGACGGTCCGTCATATTGTATTTAGAGTGAAGTCACACACCTTATCGTGCATTGTCATCCAAACAAAACGTGTATACAAAATTTCAGCTCAATCGTACGAACAAACCTTTACAAAAATAACAATAGATGCTATTCAGTTCTAAATCGTAAAAGACAAACTATGAGTATGTAATATACGAAAATACTAACTTTACATTACAAATAGCTGTCTGCCTGTCTGTATGTCTATGTCAAAAGAAATAATTTTAGAAAAATATAATCTAGATTATTTATAAAAGTTATTCAAAAATATTATATATAAGATATTTTCCCTATTTTTTTCAGTTATTCTCGATTTTTTCGCGTGAACGTAAAAAAATAATATAATTAATATCTGCGGACGCACATTAATTTCTTGGTTCGTCGAGCGTGTTGCGTAATATGTTTTATTTACTAACATTGTTATTGTTAACATATAGTCTAACACGCTTCAAGAAGCGCGTCTATCTCCACCTCAAAGGCCGGCAACGCACCTGTAGCACCTCTGGTGCTGCACGGGGTCGTGGGCGGCGGTGATCACCGCCAGGTGACCCGTACGCTCGTTTGCCTTGTCCTTTTTCCATAAAAAAAAAAAAAAAATAAAAAAAATAACATATAGTCTATATAGGATTAAGATATTTTTATGGTGGTTTTATTATAGTAAAGAAAATTGACTACGGAAAACAGTCAATTTTCCTTTTTTCATGTTATCTTTTTAATTATTTTCTCTATTTATTTATTTTATTTGTAGCTTAAACCTAGGTATAAATAGAAGCCTGCGGTACAGTGGTAGTCGGCGGTACCTACGCGACGTTGAGTAACGTCCATTTAAATGAGATGCTATTTCTATATAATAGCTATATGAGGCCATTCGTGGCGCAGAGAAGCAAGCGTGTACCTGTGAACGCTGTAGGCTATAGTTTCGATTTCCACTAGGGAAAATGAAAAAATAAATATTTTTATTTCTTCGCCATGGTTTCTAAACACTAAGCCCTCTCTGCCTTCTAGCCTGCCTTGAAGCTGATAAAAAAAAGTTATATGTTGTTTTATTTATACGAATAAATCGTGTAATATTTCTTTCAATATAAAAGCTATTTTTATATTTGTTTTACTGTTGGTGGACCTATAAATAATCTAATGCCATAAATGTGAAGTATCGTAGCATAAGCTATATAACATTTTACGATTTGTTCCAAATGGTTCACTTTTGGTTTATTAACAATTTAATGTCAAAAAGTACAGGAATAGTATACAGGTGCTAGTAGCAGATTTATACATAGAACTTTATGAGTTCTAATTGTAGGTTATTATAAGTTGGCTGGGTGTATAAAGGAAGTCAAGGCCGACCATAAATTACTAAAAAATAAAAGCAATCTAACCTCATTTCGCTTTGAATTTTTTTTTTATTTATATTAAATTAGTGAATTCTATTTGTAGTATTAGATTAATAGTGAATTTCAGTTCAACGTAATTTAATTGTCGTGACCTTGGTATAAATAACTAGATTTTAATTATTTCTTTTTTTATTTTAAGATAATTTACTTTTAATTTAATGACACCTGGCAATGCTTGGAAACTTTTGTGTAAGAAGAAGTCCTTATAAATTTTACCAGGAAATTGAAGTTACTGTCGATTTCAAATAATAAAAAAATCAGCCTCATGCTTGTATCTAGCACACAGCAGGGTAAGCAGAGGGAACCTGATGTAGAGACACTTTGTTCCCCACTCAACGAGCTCAACGCCGTGCTTTTCTGCCTTGGTGCCTCCAAAATTCGATGAAAAGTGGGGAACTTAAGTGTCTTAATGAGAATAGAGTGTTATAACACTAGGTCCCCAGGTTTCCTTTGCCTACACTGCAGACTGTTAACATACGCCTACTTTGAACATGGATCAATACAAAGCTTTGTACTGATCCATGTTCAAATTAAACTTTATATTAATGATACAGAAATAGAGCTACATTAATAAGTGTGGTATTTTATAAAGCCGATTACCGGCGTCCGGTTCTCATTAAACCAATAATAAAGGGTTAGTCGTTTAAAAGGCTTATAATTAATAGGATTACATAAAGCCAATTGCAAAAATTCAAATTATATAATTTTATTAAAGAATACTATTTAATAATTTTACTTTGAAAATCTGAAAGCTAGAACATGTTTTATTTTTGCACATAAACACGTTAATTTTATTTTTTTAATATTTCATATATTAAAAACGTATTGATTGTATACGCAATGCTTGGGAAAGGAAAATACTTTATTAGAAAATGTATAAAATTTGACTATGGTGACCCGGTGAAGTCAAATAATACTTCTAAGTAATTATATTTGGGTAGTCAACATTTATAAAAGGAGATCCTCTAGAGATAGATGCCAATGAGCCGATGAGAACGTATGGCTTAGTAGTCAAAGCGCTTGCACCGTTTCATAGAGGTGTGGGTTCAAAAGCCGCTACGTACAATTTTCTAAAAAATGTATTAAAAACATTTTTGTGAGGCCGTCAAGGCGAAGTTGGATCTCCATTCAGACTTGATTATTTTCGTTGTTGGCTATGATTGATTTGTAAGATTTGCCTTGCTTATACTTACGCATATTTGGGCTGTCATTATTTATTTTAATAAAAAAAGAATATCCATTATTTTTCAGTTATTAGTTGTTTTTAACTTTCAAGATAATTTTCATTAAAAGTATTACATTGAAAAGTGGTAAATATAAATGTATAAATCTTACTTAAGTAAAGACGAAACACTCGAGCTCAGGCTCTCAAGATAAGCTCGGGTCAAGCGATTTTCCTCACTTCCGTCGAGTGTGATACTCTCGAGTAAAGGTTACAGGTTTAAGATATTTATCAGCAATTTTATACTAATTATATCGTTGAGGTATTTAAAAAACAGGTATACAAACTACAATATTCAATATATTGGCAATACAACACTTTATCTTTTATACCAAAAGGAATATATAAACAAAATTATGCCATATACAAAAATAAGCATTGAGATAATTAAGGCCGTCTGTAATATGTACCTAGTTAAACTTTCTATATAGGATTTGTTTTTCAGCTTCACGCTGTATCCCGCACATAACAGGGTAGACAGAGGGAACCTAGTGTTAAGACACTCTGTTTCGAAATGAAAACACGTAATTATTAATATACTTGAGTGGGAATCGAACTCACAACCGTTGCGTTTACAGTCCACGCTTCTCATCTTAAAAACCGATATATCGCGATATATGAATAATATAGGAATCATTATTCGTCAAGTAAGTCCGCTGTGGTGCAGTTAAAACAATGTATATAAATGTTGAATGAGGCGCGGGGNTTAAGCCTACAGATGAGGTCACAAGTCTGCGGCACTGCTCCAAGCTTCACGTCAAGAGTAAGTTAACATTTCTTATAATTGCCAGGCCCGAATACTCACGTCTAATAAGAAGTACGATGTCGGTTATATCTGTCTACATCAGAAGTGGAATCGTCCTCAACCACCTTCTCCTCCGACATCAGAAGTGTGATCGGAACCAGCTCCAGTCCCAACCACCTTATTCTGCGACATATTAGTTTCGCAGGAACGTTTAGTTTATATTTTTTATATTCCAACAACTTTTAAAATATGTTATACAAGTTGAATTAATCATAGTTTGACTTTCATTTCATTCCAATGAAGTTTGGAGGATAAAGAGTTTCAGAAATCCAAAAATTTGTCAGCTCTTGATATTTTTACTGCGAAATAATGCCTGCCTGTTATTTCGTTGTGAAAAAGTTAAATTAACGATATTCGTAAGTTCTTTTTTAATTTACTTCACCTTCGTTTATTTTCGAATCCACTCCGCATCCAAGAGTACGTACGATACACACACAATATAAAATAAGTAAATTATTAAATTAAAATAATCATTTACTATTTTTCTATTTTCTGACTTTACAATTTTCATTAAATCCAATTAAATAACAAACGAGATAGCTAAATGATAAAATTTCAATTCCACTCTGAATTTTCAGTGTAGTTCATGTTAAATGTTAAAAATTACAGTGCATCTCAAAGTAAATGTTTGTAATTAGTCGCGCAGAAACTGCACACGTCCTCATTAGAGTGACACAGTTATCATCCAAGTGGGAGAAAAATGATATATTACGTACTAACTTCATATTAACTTGCAGTCCATGTTGTATGCTACTTAATTGTAATATGTTATATTTGTTCGTTTCGCTAGTAGTTCTACTATTATTAGCCGAAAATAAAGGAAATGACATTAATATTAACGTTTTGTACAATGTCTCACTACACGCAATTCCTCCAGAATTCAGCAGAAAGTGGGGAACGGAGTGTCTTAACACTAGGTTCCCCCTGCCTGCCCTGCTGTGTGTGAGATACAACGAAATAAGTATTGAAGCTGATCTTTTTTTTTAATAGTTACGTTTCTACTAAAAATATTCTTCTGATACGTTTTTATACGTTTGTTATACATGAAAATAATAAAATTATCATCTATCACGTTTCTACAAATTAATGAGGCCAACATATACACTTATTATTGTGAGAGCTTTTTATCTTTATTTTAGTTGCAGCAGCACATCTTACGATCGTGACCAGGTTGCAAATGTCCATGAAAAATGTCTGCTTAATGCTTGTAGGGTTCATATTATTTCTTGAACTTAATACTTGTAGGTTTCTTAAGTTTATAATGTTATTATTTATTTTTGTGTATTTTTTGTATTTGTTTTTAATTTTTTTTTCAGTTTCGCGCTGTATCCCTCACACAGCAGGATAGGCAGAGGGAACCTAACGCTATATGAAAAAAATATATTTTCAGTGGATATAATGTCTCTCTGTAGTCTGTGGTTTAAAAATATCCGCTTTAAGTTAAACACAGAAACTTTTATCCTGCAATAAAGAAACATTTTTTTTTCTTTTCTCCCTATCCTTAATAACCCATTATTTTCATGATTGATGGATTCCAACTTCAGCTAAGTCAAATATTGAAAGAGTAATAAAGACTTATTTGATTAACAAGTCAAATAATATTAAAGAAAATCTTTATTCCGTCATGATAGTGCGAAGTTTTTCCGCCAACATGTAAGTACCTTCCTCTTACAACAACAAAGTTAGCTAAGTTGTCTTTCATTAATGTCTTATACTTCGTTAGTTAATGAGAGAGAATGAGCGAAGCGTGAAGAGTACTTCCTTCCTTTACACCTTAATCGAATGAAAGTTGTGAATAGATGAAAATGCCTTAAAAACTTAAATCTATCACTGCTACATTCGTCGAGTGGGTTCGATTCCCACTTGAAGAAATTAAATATTTACTATTTTTATTTCATCGCTCTGATACCACTCAATACACAATACCTTCAAAATTAATTGGAAGGTGATTCACACTTCACACTATACTAGGTTCCATCTAGGTTCCCCCTGTCTACCCTGCTGTCTGTGGAATACGGCGTGAAGCTGAAGAAATATATAAAAATAGCCTTACACCAAAGAATTATGCAGCCAAAACACTAGCCGAATTTTTAGTTATTATATACAAATAAATATATTCGATTATCGATTTATCTAAAAATATCCAGTATATGTAATGATATAAAGCGGAGTTAGGTTCCGCAATGATATTGCCTCAATAAGTATAATGGTACCCAAATTAAATTAATCTCATTCATTTTAATGGAACAGCAATATATAGCGACGGGTCTTTTGACTATGCAGCTGTTCATTTATAGAATGTATTATGCGTTGAAATGTAAAATGAATTCTTTTAAATATAAAAATAAAAGACTTTTATAATTAAGTAGGCATAAAGCACCTTTTTAATTAGTAGTGAAGTGAGGTTTAAGTTTATAGGTAAATAATGTGAAATTAAATATGAAATCCATTATTCTTTATCCATACCTATATTATAAATTCGAAAGTAACTCTGTCTGTCTGTCTTTTACGCAATCAGGGTCAAACCACTAATTTAATTGTGATAAAATACTCATATAGAGATACTTGAGGGCCTCGGGATGAACATAGGATACTTTTTTTTCTCATATTTGTAATATTTTCGATATATTCCAATATATTTAAATACTTATTAATTTGACATGCAATTTATTCCGCCATGTTAATAACAACCGACCGTTGCTAAGCAACGATTTGCGAAGAATGTTTTTGTTAGAAAACGTCACCCGCAATGAGCTTGCTTAACGCATCTCTCTAATGAAAACTGAAAATAATTTCATAAATATTTAAATAATATTCGTATAGTACAAGCGGGTGTAGCCGCGTTCGGGTCCACTAGTTATTTTATATAATAAAATTTCTGGAATGGAACGGAGTGTCAGGAAGTTATTATTCGGTTGATTCGGTTTACTTTTGTAAAGTTATTTTTTACTTTTTAGTTCATTATTTGAAGTTTTTTTTTGTTTTAAAAATTAATTTATTTGAAAGTCAACGTAAAAAATATTATTTAGTTACTAGAAGTGTATATAGTATATCGGGTGACCGTCGTCAAAAAACGGTTGACGTCGCTGTCACGAAGATAAAGGCACTCGACAAAAATGTTCAATTTTGTCAAAACTAAAAAAATAATAGTAATAAAACACTAATAATACTTTGTATCTTCCAAGAAAAACGAACATTCCGTGGCTTCGTTAATTTTCCCATATATATTTAATTTTTAATCTTCTTAGTCTTTTGCTAGCGGTTTCGCCCGCTTGGTTTACTTTACTATAATATGCATATTTGCGCAGATAAATCTTTTCCTTGAATTCCTTGGATGAACACACTAATCTCAGGAATTAATGGTTCTGAAATATTCTTATTGTCATCGATAGTCCGCTTATTGAAATAGGCTATACTAAATGACGTTGATAGTTTCGATGTGTGTCATCGTTATCTATCGATGTCAAAGTTATCTACCACATTTTGAATGTGTCATGTGTCATACATAAAAAGTATTTTTATCTATTTGAGGAAGCCGGCAAATTCGCGCAGAAAACGGCCAGTACTTTATTCTGTTAACGTTATTATTAAGCAGTTCTATTATAATATGTGACTAAAAACGACGGCTGTGGATTCTAACATCAATAATGTTTTATGAAAATCTTTTGTATAGAGGAGGATGAATGTGTGTCTGTAGACGCGACTGGTTGCGGGGTAGAACTCAACTCCAGTAAATGAAATATTTACTTAAATTTATCAATGCAAAAGCGCGGCGCACTCAACATGCAATCCCTTCAGAATTAGGTGGAAAGTGGTGGAAGGAATGTCTTAACACAAGGTTCCATCTGCCTATCCTGCTGTATGCGGGATACAGCGTGAATTTGATATCTTTTATTATACGAAAATTGCATTTTTGCATACAAACTTATTAAATGAGAAAGTCTTTATAAGTCCAACATTAGCATGTAATTTATTCATAGGCGAGGTGATGCGTAATCTCAGCAGGGAGGAAGCTTAACACAAAACCGAGGAAATATATTGAGTTTGATCTCATCAGAGCGTCTTCATGACTTTAAATTGAAGTTGTTTTGGGTTTCACGTAAATTAGAAAGGTAGAAGGAAATTCTGAATTATATTTCATGTTTTAATACGAAAATGTCATTATTTTTAATATGTAGGGGAACGATACAACAAAGGTATTCTAATAAATCCGATTCACGCTCAGGAGGTTGTACTTTTTTGTTGTTTTACCATATTTCATAATATGTACGTTGTATACTTTAAAAAATTGTATTTTATATTCTATATAGTTATTTTGGTGGGAAATAAAGATTTTTGCATTTGGTCTCTATATAAAAGGACCCCTTCCTAAGTGGTCTGTTAACAGATAAAGAATACAGGATTTAACTAAACAAGTTTTAATACGTTTTAAATTCTTCGTACAAAAAGTACACAATTTGTGTAAAGGTACCGATAGTAGAATAAGTTATCTATAGCGAGGAAATGAAAATATTTTTTTTTACAAGTGGGAATAGAACCCACAACCGTCGCATTTAGACTTAGACAATGTGTGTACAAAATATACAAATTTCTATAGAAACCCGAAATAATATTAAACGAGTTTACGACGGACGTTTCAGAAGACAAATTCACTGATCACACAACAGCCAAGACCACTCTGCGTTCATACGAATCATCTATCTATTTTATTAAAAACATAAGCTATTTATGTTTAAAAATAATAAAAAAAGAATTCTCCTCCATTGATAGTATACAAATTCCTTCCTCGCGTTGCCCGTCTGCTACACATTATTTACTTCTTACGCCGACATGAGGCGAATTTACCATGATAAATATCCTTAGATGCACATAAATTTTCTCGCATCGCTGGCCATAGCGTTGAGAAATAAGGAAAATATGTTCATTACTTTAGACAAGCATTAAAAATAAAATTAATATATTAAATATATTTTTTTAAAAATGTTGTTTTATAACGCAAGAGTTTAATTTCAGAATTATGTTTATTTCTTTGGTATATTAGAATGTGTTTAGTAACTTATTAACGTCTAGAGTAATGTAAAAAAAACATAATAAAAAACACTCACATGCTTTATTATATTTAGAAGTTAATGTACTTCCAGCTTGTGCTGGACTGGATTAGGTTGATATTAAATTAAGATTTATAGGTCATCATCATCATCATCATCAACAGCCATCTTTATATTTATAGGTAAACGTTTATTTTTGCTCTCATTTCACATGTATGTTTTAGATGGTGTATATGATGGTATATGTTTATTATTAATCGTTAATATTTTGTAATCTTTACAATCGTTTTTTTTTTCTAACGTTCTTTGATATAAGTTTCATATTTAACTTTTGTTTTGTTTTCTTGTTTTTACGTGTCTAAGTGAGTGTCTAGTCTGAGGGAAGCCATCTTGATTAATGTGAGATACAGCTATGTTGCTAAAAATTTCAAATTATACGCAATATATATTTCCTAAGTGTGGAATAACACTTTAAAAATGTCAAGAACATATATATATCTCTGGACCCATTGAAATAAAATGGGAAACTAAAAATACTATAAATGTAAACTCTGTGTCTTCATGCAGTTCCGCAAGGTAGTTAGTGCTTGTTAAAGTTTATTTAAATAAAGAATATTTTGAATTTAAATATAAATTTCAAGCGGCTATATTCATAAAGCAACTGGCAACAGTTGGGAACAAAGAGACAGAGATCGCGCTCAGAGACGTGCTGTTGGAGTCCAATGGACGAGGAGAGGTGGTGATGATGGTGATGACGAAACTGTAAATTTAGTTTTTTTATACTCCCACAGACGTTATTGCTATCATAAAAGAAAATATTATCAATTATGACTCGACTATGAATATATATAATTATATCATTAATTATAATATTATACTTAATGATATAATTAGATATATTCTAATCTTCATATAATTTTATACTTACAGTATCTTATCTTTTTAAGAAAGTCGTTAACTAAGATTCTAAATAACGCGAACAAAAGTTAATGCGGTAAGGAGTGGAGTGCGTGATATCATGTAAACTTTTGGGTGAGACATAAACCTGAAAGTTTCTTGCTACGGCGAATTGAGGAACATCTTACGATACTTTAGAAATATTTCTTATCTCTTTGAATTCTGAATGTGAATACTAATATTATGATTTTATGATAATATTTTAAATTTGTATTTAATAAATCCAGTTGTAGTTGTAGAAATTAGTACAGTTTCTGGTTATCAGGTTCGTCCTGACCCATAAATTGAAATGACAAAGTGTGGTGCTGAGTTCCGTCACTTATTCGAATTGGGGCAGCAAGCGAAGGGCAAGATGTATCAGCACTAAGGAATAAAAAATATGTACATAAGTGATGAATTAAGCTTAACATAATTTCATTGTATACATGGATATTCTAACAATAAAGTATTTATTAAAAAGCTTTATTAAAAACAAACTTTTATTAATTTCATTGAGTATTGTATTTTACAAATCCAGCCCTTTCATTTGATACCCATACTAGGTGGGTTGTGCAAGATAATCCGCCATTTTGTTGCAGCGGCCATTTTAGATTAACAATAGTTTTGATTATATTTAATTTTATTGTCATCAGAGCTGAAGCTATAACTTAAATATCAGCTCAATCGGACACTTGAAAGTGAGTGAAATTGAGAACACAGTAAGACTAACACGGTAAGTAAAAAAATAAAAAAAAAACATTACCTCTCATCATAGGTAATATTTTATATTTTTACCTGTAGATTATTACTCATAATCGTATGAATGAAAATAAAATGTTTTACACACTTAGGTAAACCCTTCTGCGTTGTTATGGTAGTTACGTTTTTCATTTCCCCAGTAAATGAGGTCATTTGTACCGTACTTTGAAAATCTGGAGACTTAAAAACACTTTTTGTATGAATATTTTCATTTCAATATAAGGTGGTTAAGTACTGTTTATTATCTTTATATGATAAACATATGCCAGCGTGGATATTTTTGTACCTGGTTTTTTAGCTATGGTTCAAGTTCCGTTTGAAGGAAAGAGATTAAATATTTTCCAGTCTTGGCTCTGGTTATTAGGCGAAGCACGGCGTTGATTTCCGCCGCTCAACAAAACTCCGCGGAGATTTGGTTGATATAAAAGAAGAGTTTATAGCCAACGGTAAAGTAACTTTGTCCCCAAAATGGATTATTCAAGCGTTTATCAACAAGAAACAATAGAATACTCGTACGTTCTAAAATCCCGCATTTACATACATTATGTTTTGCACTCAGCTTATTTGATTATAAGCTTAACTATATTTATAAAGTTTTTTTATTTATTAACTGCTTTTGTTTACTTTATAACGATAACAAAGATTACCAACATTTTAAAAAGATGTATTAAATGTTTACGTTTCTTAATAAATTATAATTTTATATTTATTTTAAAATAGTATTTTAGAAGATATTGTTTGATATTTACAAAAGAAATCTTATTTGCAGTGCATTTATTGATGTACATCTAATATATATAATATAAAATACATGTTTACCCCGCTATAACCCGCATTTAGCAGGGTGAGGGCTGAATTTTTCGAGGCATTGCGTGTTGAGTGGCGAAAATCAACACTGAGCTTTTGCCTAGGTGCAAGAGCGCACAAATGAACATATTAATAAACAATCATTCATGTCCCCGAGTGGGAATCGAACCGACAATCGTCGCGTTACAGTCACACCCTTGTGGCCCAGTGCCATGACGACGACATAAGACTAAATATATCAATATCAACAATTGTACTTATGGGATGAAATATTAATATCCTGACCATATATTAATTAAGACATATATTAGATATCATTGCTCCCAGTACGTGTTAGAATTATTGCTCAATACGATTTGAATGACGGTGGTGTACATTACCGCGATTAATATGAAATATTTAATCATTGCAACCGATCCGTATTGCAACTGACATAATTACATACTAGTTAATTAGGTTTATCGTCTGTTTATATATAAATTTGATTATTTTATGAACTGTTCAGAAATTTATTAGATTAGCTAATATTTTGTTGTATTTCATAAAATCTCAAAAACAATTCATTAACTTTTTTAATAATTCATAAAAGTCAAAAACAATAAAGAGAAAAAATTATTAGAGCAAAATTATTAAAAACATTGTAGAGAAGAGAGTTTTCAAATTAAATACATACTGACAAAAAGTTCTTCTTGCCGCAAATGTAATTACACAAAGCAAATATGGTCGTCCACCGACCAATTTCATTTAAATTAACGAATAGTGTGTGGTGGGACTTAAATAAATAGTGTCTTCACATGCTTTAAATATTATTTTTACTGATAGATTGTATTTAAATATTTAAAGTATATAAAAATATGTATGTTTTCATTCCAAATTAAACGGGCTGGCATTGATCAATGAAGAGAATTCCCTCATTTCAGTAAAAAGATTAACTAATAAAATAAAATAAGCGTAATATTATTTAAAATTTGACATATTATAAAATATATATCACTACCTATTACCTCAAATTAATAGCGTTCTTCACGTTCTATTCCACATAGCAGGTTAGGCAGTGGATACCTGGGAACCTAGTTAAGATACTTCATTTCCATTAAAACACTTGCCCATTTCTGCCGAATTCTTGAGACATTGTGAGTAGCGATACTCAACGCATCATCGCGAAAAATGAATTGAATATTTAATTTCCTCAAGTCGGAATCGACCCAACAACCTGTCGCGTTTACGCCCGCTTGTACTGCCGCGCCACAAGTGACCTACACTACACAGGTAATGTTATTATAATAACAGTTTATTACGTGGGTATATTACCTGCATCAAATTTGTATGCCAATAGTTATACGAGGTCGTTTCAGTGATGTTAAATTATTCATTTCCAATCCAATCACGTAGCCATTAAAGTGCCCCTGCATGTTCAAAAATATTTATATATATAATAGTGGACCCGAACGCGGCTACTCCCGCTTGAACTATACGAATATTTATTAAATATATTTATGAAATTATTTTCAGTTCCATTAGAGAAATGCGTTAAGCAAGCTCATTTTGGGTGACGTTTTCTAACAACAAGCTTTGCAACGGTTGTTATTAACATGGCCGAATAAATTGCGTGTCAAATTAATAAGTATTTTAATATATTGGTGTATATCGATAATATTATAAATATGAGAAAAAAAGTATCCTATGTTCATCCCGAGACCCTCAAGTATCTTTATATGAGTATTTTATCACAATTAAATTAGCAGTTTGGCCCTGATTGTGCAGAAGACAGACAGACAGAGATATGGATTCCTTTATATTCTACCACATATACATTTGGAGTCGAGCATAAATGTATATTAGGAACCCAAAAAGACTTAACAATTTCCAAAATACCAGTATGATATGTCAAAGTAATATATTACGAAACGTTTTCACGAAGTTAATGGAATGCCTGATTAGATAGTGGGTTCCCTTCCATTTAGAATCCTTTCTCAATTTGTCACTGTAATTAATGTAATTTATTTAACAAGCCGCGTCATGTAAGGCGCGGTGGTCTCGAAGTGAATGTCGAGCAAGTTAATTTTCTTTGAAGTCTTATTAATTTGGAATAGAACTATAAAAGCTATGGAAAAAATTGTAAACTATTAATAGTTTAGGTTTATAGTTTAGTTTAGTTTTAAAGTATAATTATGTTTCTCTTTTAAGATTCACGGGTTCAAAGAACCCGGTCCTTTGGAAGGCTTGCGTGGAGACACAGGTCCAACACGTAGAGGCCCATTAGAGAATATTCAAATGCTTTGCTGTGACGCATCAGCCGTGATACATCTCTGGGTTACCACGGGTAATTGCCCAGAGATGGTCGCCGGTTAATGCGTAGAAACTATGGAAAATGTGTAAATCTAAACTAGGTCTATGGAATGGAATTTGGATGGACTGGATACTGGGCTATTGAATTAGACTAACGGACGTCCGCCTTTACAATAGTCTCAAATTGAATGGTTGGCGGACGGTGACTCGCCTCCCACTAGATGGGCCCCCACAAAGCGGCGTATTGACTCGGGCGCAACATCGGCGTGGTCGGCCAAGGGTGTAGAGAGTGTGCACCGGTTTCACCATCACGAGGAGCTCGTAAGCGGGTTTCCCTGCTTTTACGCAGATTGAGCACTTCCACCCTTTCGAGCATATAGCTCTTGCGCTCCACTCTGCCGGCCAATATAGGCAAGCCAGAGGCGGGGGATAGATTACAATTTCCTTCCGGATGACTCAGGTCCGTGGGGTTGCCACGGGGTCCCCAACAGCTCGCCACTAGCTGCCCTGCAAGTTAAAAATTTTTTTATTATTTGTAAAAAATTTTGTGTGATATACAATTTTTTTAACTATTAAGTATATATAATGTTGTTTTTAATACACTCTATGTAATAAAAGCCAAGATCCCAGGGCTCCCACGCGGTATCCCGCACGCAGCAGGATAGGCAGAGGGAATCTAGTGTTAAGACACTTTAATCCCTTTCTGCCGAATTTTGAAGGCATTGCGTGTTGAGTGGCAGAGCTCAACGCTGCGCTTTGCCTCGACACCAGAGCGAAGAAATGGAAATATAAACGTAAAGTGGGGATTGAACCTACAACTGTAGCGATACAGGCACACCCTTGTATATATAAATAATTTAAATAAATATTTCATTTCCTAGAGTGGGGATCGAACCCACCACTGCCCTGAAAAGAGACTGGAATGAAAAGATTTAATTAGTCATTATTCGACTCACTTCACCTCCATTATGGTATACAAATGAAAGTTTCCAACAATTTCAAAGGGAACTCAGTTTACTGTAAACAACTGTATCAACTATTCCTAAGGCGGTAGCTATTTACACGCCGAGCACTTTATTTTAATATTACCTTTTAGCGAAATTGAGACTTATTGAAGCATGTATATAAAGTATTCTCATTGTTTTTATTTGTTCATTCGTTTAGTAAATTTATTTACTTAGTACAGAAAATCTTTACATTTCATTTGGTTACGTATATAGAAGATTTTTATGTATACTAAAAATATGTATATATAAAATTTTATAAATATCATCAAATCATCAAATCATCATCATCAAATCAGCCTTTTCCAGTCCACTGTTGGAAATAGGTCTCTCCCAGGGTGCACCAAAGCTCCTGATCCTCCGCCCTCCGCATCCATTCGAAGCCAGCAACCTTCCTCAGGTCGTAATAAATATAATATAGCTATTATTATTGTTAGATTGAAGTCACGAAATGTAAGTAGTAGGTATAATATATAAGAAATGTAAGTATAAATTGTATTCTATAAGCATCTATAAGATATAAGGTTGGTCATGTGCGGTTTGATGAGTCTGGCATTTACTATAGCGATATATAACAGAACTCCTGGCTACTCTCACAATTATATTTATTTTTATTATTTATAGTTGCCTTATTGAGATAAATATCTTAATTTACTTAGCCTCGTGTAAAAGTAAAGTAGTAAAAGTTCGATTTCTACTCAGGGAAATCTATTATTTTCATTTTCTTAACCTGGTAGCACGACATATGCGCGTTGTCTCGAAAATTTGGCGTAAAGTTTAAAACGGAGTGTCTCAACACTAGGCCCCCTTTGCCTCTATTATGCTGTATGCAGGATACTAATACCATATGGCGTATATAAAAAAATACTAGTAAATTTTCTGATAAAAATTACAAGAACCTTAACCTTAGAACAAAGTGCATAACGAATTGAAGCTCCGCGCAAAATTGTTATACCATAACAACATATTCCTATTTATTTCCTATATTCAAATATCAAATGTAACTTGCACAGTTATTGCTATTAATATCAAAGTCAAAGTCAAAATATCTTTATTCCATAAAAATGCTTAACATTTACTTGGACATGTCAAAAAAGCAAAAAAAATAATAACCAAAAAAAAAATTGCAATTTTGACTTGAAAAAAGCCAGTTCAAATAGTTGAGCTCATGATAAGATCCAGGCAAAGAAACTCATGGCCACTCTTTTTAACTGCCAATATTTGTTACAAATTACAATTAACAATTTTAACTTAGAAGTAGAGCAACTCATTTCCAAACATAATCTTTAACAGAGTAATATGCTTTTTGGCAGAGCCTGTGCTTTACCACTTTTGTAAATTAGTTCAGTGATAAATTAACCACGTCGTTTGGAAGTTTGTTATAAAAGTGTATACTTTGACTTACGAATGAGTGAGATACTTTATAGAGCCTAAAGAAGGGCACAGCAAGCTATTTCTTAAATAACGTTGACGGAGATCACTGTTTTTATTAAATATAGAACTATATATAGTATATAATATTTATTATATATGGAACTGATGCTGCAGAGAATTCGCATACATTATGTAAATATATCGTTGCAAACGATAAACCAGTTGGTTGAATGAGAACGGCGGTTACATTTGCAAATTATTATATCGATTTATTTGTAAGCACTCGATGTGGTGCTATAATGATATATGATTGCAAGTAATATATTATTCGTTTGTTAGTGAAACGTTTAATTTATATGAATTAATGATAAATTTCGGTTTTCGTGTTGAGTGGCTGAAGTCAACACCGCTCTTTGCCTCGATACCAGAGCGAAGAAATGAAAATGTAAATGTAAATAAATAATTCACTTCATCGAGTGGGAATACAACCCACAGCCGTCGCGTTACAGTCAGACCCTAGTGCCGCTGCTCTACGGCGGCCTCAACAAGTGGGGAACGGAGTGTCCTAACACTTGGTTCCCTCCGCCTACCCTGCTGTGTGCGGGATACAGCGTGAAGCTAATTTTTTTTTTTTAATTATTGAGAAAAATATGGAAATTGATGTTTATTTTTCTAGACATGCCAAGATTTACACGTACATACATCAAATGGCATACATTTGGTGTAGTAGAACCATCGTACTGTTAGCGCGATGATTGTAGCATCGATATCCTGCGAAGGAATGAACTTTTATATCCAAGCTCAGGTAGACATTTTTACGGCGTTAAGCACCAATATTTTCAACATTAAACTCCCTCTATCTCTCTCTATACATGTAAAAAATAAAGTGTGAAATTAATTGTGATTATTGAAAGAAGAAATGAGAAAATCGTATTCAGTTTTTAGTTAACTAATTAGTCCAACACGCTTTGAATGCAACAGAACACTTGTTCCCACAATTGCAAAGCCGGGCGTTGTGAAATACACCTGTGGTATAAATAGCACAGATTATACGCCTTTGTATATTTTGTATGAGAAGTGGTTTTTTTTATAATGTATTCTCAAAGAGCTAAGTATATCATATATTAATATTTGTGTAATCTATTTTTGATACTATTGTGGTGCAGGCGCGCAAAGGTATGACTGTAACGCAATGGTTGTGAGTTCACTTCCCATTGGGGGGAGTGAATTAAGATTTATTAATATTTTCATTTCTACACTCTGGCACTAAGGCAAAATCCCGTTGAGCTTCGCCACGAAACTAGGGTAATGCAGTGAATATCGTCAGGAAAATAAATCTTATTATTGAAATATTATAATACTAAGATGTATTTGTGTGGTAAGCGGAGAACGGAGTATCTTAACATTCATTATGTTCTCACTACCGGCTCTGCTACAAGCTGTATACAGCGTGAAGCTGAAAATTTATTTGTTAGTATTAAATAAATAATATAGAGACTGCACATATATTATATGAGAATATTATGCTTTTCACATAAGGCATTATTGTCTCCAAAGAGGTTCATTCATCTCACTCTAAGCTTACTTTTGACGTGCGAAATAGTGCTTGGTACCTCATTTTTTACTTTGCAAGGATATTCAGCTAAAAGTATAATATATAAAACTACATTATGTAAAAATGAAAATCTGATCTCTATTTGAATGGCTGCTAGAGGAGTTCTAGGTCGTTCTGCTCATGTCACGGAAAACGCTTTTTGATGAACAATTTTGTAGGACGCAGATGGTTTCAATTGGGAGCGAGATTGTATGGGAAATACCAGGGATTCATCTTTAACAGTTGTACTTTCGAAAGATCAATAGATTTTTTTGTATAAAAAATATTTTTATTATATTAAAATAAGCTTAAGCAAGCAACCAATCATCTTTAATTATTTCTTTACACAATTATTATGCAATTCTTAAAAAAAAATGCTATTTTAGGAACAGCTTTTTCATTTCGAGCAATTTATTCTTTAAAAGTTATAGTAAAAGTATACGAAAGGACCTATTAAATATTGTATAAGTCTTCCAAGTTCTTCTTTATAGACAATATCAGTGTTCTAATAATTTAATCTGTAAACGCTTATTCGTTTTGTCGATTACGGTAAGAGCTTTGTACAATCGACCACAAAGATTCTGCTATTCGATTATAGCACTTATTACTTTGAAACAAGGCATGTTATTGACGTATTTAGCGTTGCCTGCAGTACTTTTGCTCGTAACATGAGTTATAGGGGGCTTATGCTGCAAATTTAATAATGTAGATTCCAGTATAAAAGAGGAGGTCATTCTTTTATACTTCAGAATGGTGCAAGTTTGAATACAATGTCATTTAATAGAAAATTAATATAACAATTGTGTATTACATTTTAATAGTTTCCTTTGTAATTTTAACAAAAGAATACAGTGTATGTAGTTAAAATTATAAATAATGTAATAATAGATATTAGATATATAATAAGGCTGTAGTGCAACAGCGTGCGTTCTATTCCCACTCAGAGGAATAAATGACGAATTTTCATGATATTAATATAAGTAATTTCAACTTATTATAATAAAAAAATATATATTTTTAAATATTGAAATCTGAATTAAATACATTATAGGTTTAGCGACTTACGTAGCTAAAAAACACGATTACTTCTTGTATCACAATTTTGACTTAATATACTATAATATTTATTTTAGTTATTACAGAAACTAAAACCATGCCAAGTTTACGTCTATTTTACTTCTACTATTAATACGCTATGTTTAATAAAAATATATTCTAAGAAAATGTAATATTAAGCATTATTATTATTACAAAAGTAATAAACAAGCTGTATATATATACAGCTTGTTTATCCGCACCGATTCCATGGCAATCTCCGGGAATCAGTGCGGCGAGAGCGGGGGTGTCTTTGTACAGATATCAAAATTCATTTTTCATATTGATTGTTTTTTTTAATATAACACTATAGTTCATCTCAGATTACATCTCAGATACTTTTTACGCATGATTTGATATTAAAATAATTAATAAAATGATCAATACTTTTTACAAATAATTACTAAATTATTAATTTATTTCGTATTGAGTTTTCGTAGGTTCTCGTGTAACATTGTAAAACTCGTTTACTATTTAATTCTTATACGATTTTGTATCAAAATAATTATACAAATGTAAATAATAATAAAAATCTTAATGAAAAATTTAATAGTATGTTCGATAAGTATTTTAGTTAATGGCAACTATTACAATGTTTTTAATTATCTGTGTAAGAACAGAACTTCTGTTGTATTTACATTATTTTGTTCGACTTTAGACGTTGAATAATTATTAAGTGTTTTAAATTATTTGGATGTTGTTTAATATTAATTTTATCATTAATCGGATTCCTAAAATCGTGATGAATGTTTCGTGATCGTGATGATGTGATTACTGAGTATTTTTCTCAAATGTGAAACTATTGTGTGTCAGTATTTGAGTGTACTATCAAAACATACATTCTTTTAAGACATTTCAAACAAATGTTGAGTTTTTAATATTACTTATGATGTAAATATTAGTGGTAGTAAAAGGAGAATGCGCCAACGACGATGTAAAACTAATGTTAAATGTAAGTATCTATCTATCGTAGTTCAATATCATTTTGTGTGTTAAAAATTTTGAATATAATTTTGTGGGTGGTTCAATAACTATGCAGTATTTCTAAATAATTTCATAATAAAGGTGATATAATAAATTGACTTAAAGTAGGATTTTATTAAACAATTTTAGTAAGAGCTTTGAACGTTATTTAGATTTATAATAAATAGGTAATTGCGTGAAAAAGAACGCGAGATATCGTTCTTTCTCGTTCGGTTATGTTTTGACGAATGAAAAGTAGAAGTTTGGCAACGCTTAGTAGTATTTTTGTAGTAGTATGTGTATGTGTGCGTCACACGAAATACAGGTATGGAGAAAAATCGTGAAATGAAAAAAAAATCTTACGTCCAAATTGTTGAGGCATCTTGATTATTTTCTTTAGCTCCGGGTTTGAAATATTTTACCCTATATGCAGTTTCAATTAAAGAAGCGCGGCCTCTTCCACCCTGTATAAAAAACTCAAAAATATATTAAACATTTAAACAAAGATGTTTAAACACACTACTACCCCAACAATCAAAACAAACCCCATAGCTTTCCCCAGTAACATACATCTAAAGGTTACATTATCCCATATAAACAAAACTAAGAAATGATAAATACTTTCGGCTATTTGTTCTGTACAAACAGGTCCCTTGCGTAATTCCATTATCTACGTCCGGACTGGTAGATTATTCATATAGATATATATAGCTAGAGATGTTCTTATGTTTCCAACACACCCTGTGATTACAATTGGTCTCCTAGTTTTACTGAAGGGAGAAATGTTTGTTTAATTTAATTTAGGTTCTGGCTGTTATGGTGTAGTGGAGCAGCGTCTGATTGTAAACATGATGATTATAGAAGTGTAGGTCCGATTCCCACTGGGAAGAACGATTTATCTTCATTGGTGGTTGATCTCTTAGTTTTAGTGAAGGGACAAATGTTTGTCGCATGACGTAATAAAGCGTCTGATTGTAAATATGATGATTAAAGAACTAAATATGATAATTCATTTCCCACTGGGAAGAATAAGAAGAAGAAAACCTGACATCAGAAAGGAATCAGTGGAGTGGTGAAAGCAAAAAAAAATATTATCATGCTCCTGTGGAATACTTTCAGTAAATCCTTATATGTTGAGTCAGGTCTACAGGTAGTACCAGTTCAAGAAACAAATTTATGGGTACATCCTAAAAACTAATAGCAAAGAAGGGGTTTATTTGGTATTAAAGCCGCTAGTTTATGTGAGGTATCAAAGAAAAGGCTAAGCTAAGCTTGAATTTCAGA
>JAAIXI010000205.1:9896-45179 GCA_013403645.1 Heliconius nattereri | reverse complement strand
TTTTTCTTTAAAACAATATACATTCTTTCATAAATATGAACGATGCTTCAAGAATAGCTCTAACGTGACTGACATAAAACTTAATGAAATATTATAATTTCTAAGTTATTCAAATGCATAGTAACAACTCTATAATATAATTCTGACAAGACTTTGCTTGTTTAATGGTTATTATTAAATAAACATACAGACATTATGTCCGTACTGAATAATGGAATTTGTTTATATATTTCATTTTTATTAGTTTTACGAAGCAGGTGTTGGATATGAATAAATGTTTTATTATTGTGTAATTTAAATAATATGTTGCTAATTTATGAAGTAATTCTTTCTATTCAATGTAGAAATGAAAATAAAAATGTAATTATTGGTATATTCTCTGTTACGACGTTTTATTTAGAATGTGGTGTTATGCTTAAAAGGAAAAGAGAATTAATGGGATACTTTTGATGAATATTTTTAAGGTAAAGATGGTACGGATTCCCCATGGGCGAGTCCGACCGCAAGTATCCCATTAATTCTCTTTTCCTTTTAAGCATAACACCACATTCTAAATAAAACGTCGTAACAGAGAATATACCAATAATTACATTTTTATTTTCATTTCTACATTGAATAGAAAGAATTACTTCATAAATTAGCAACATATTATTTAAATTACACAATAATAAAACATTTATTCATATCCAACACCTGCTTCGTAAAACTAATAAAAATGAAATATATAAGCAAATTCCATTATTCAGTACGGACATAATGTATGTATGTTTATTTTATAATAACCATTAAACAAGCAAAGTCTTGTCAGAATTATATTATACAGTTGTTACTATGCATTTGAATAACTTACAAATTATGATATTTTATGAAGTTTTATGTCAGTCACGTTAGAACGTTCTTGAAGCATCGTTCATATTTATGAAAGAATGTATGTTGTTTTGAAGAAAAATTATATAATTTGTTAATAAATTAAATCTAATAATAATAAATAAAAAAATTAAATCTATCAAATAATTCTTATATCCCTACAAATATAAAAAATAATAAATAATATAGTTATTTTGAAATCACAAACCGACAGCAGTGTCGGTGAAGTCACAAACAGTTGTGAGTGCGTGAGTTTTTTTATTTTGAATCCCGCTACTCAACACACAATGCTTCCAGAATTTAGCGGAAATTAGAAAGCGGAGTGTCTTATCACTCCCTTCCCTCTGTCTATCCTACCATATACCGAGATCCAGCGTGAATGCCGAATGTGTGCCAGTAGCTGTACTGTATTATACTGAATTTGAAAAATTTTATAGACACGGTTATTACAACGCTTGTATAATTTTTTGATATCGGTTATTGAGAAATCATTAATGAAATTAACACACTGATACAAACATACATACATACGTTTTTTGATAAAAAAGTAATAAACATAAATACTCCAATTAAATTGAGATTATGATATTTTTTACGTATCCAGCTTTATCTTATATGACATTTCTTAAATTTCTTAACGACTCTATGATAGAAAAAACATATAATATGTATAAATTATTTATCTATGAAATCATTGTATCTAATAGGTTGAGGCCGTACTAGCGCAGCGGCACAGCGTTCGACTGTAAACGTGATGGTTGTGGGCTCCATTTCTACATAATATACACACTAAGCAGTAAACATCAATTTAATCGCAATTAAGCACTAAATGACGTCTCCAAGTGAAGTAGTGAATGATTGCAGTTATCTGAGCCCACGTGGACAGCACGGTAAGCTATCTCCACCAATAAATGTTCCTTTCAACTAACGGCCGATGTTAATAATGTATCTCCTATCTCCAGTTAATGTCAATCTTGGATTTTTCGACATGTCTATCCAATCTCTAACCTGCATGCCAATAACCAATCCGGGTAATGTCAACTTATCGTCAACAGTGGGTTGCAGGGCCCTCCCTGCAGTAACGATAGTTTCGTTTTACGTATCTTTTTTAAATTAACAAAATCCTAATATATATGCTCAATTAAATTTAAAATTAATTATTATTACTTATAAAAGTCCTATAAAAACTATTTTTAATAAAATAATAAATCTTTAAGTCCCAAAATACTAAAAAAGAATAAAAATTAATAATATTAAAACACTTTTTAAAACTTAATGCAATATGCTTAGGTGCGTACAATGGAACTCGAACATGTCATTTTGAAGCATATGTTTTTATAATATAATAATTAATTGTTAGTTTTAAGATACTTTATTCCTAACCCGTTTTCGTGTATAAATTATTAGGCATAACTTGAAACGCCATAAAAGAACGGCTAAACTGAACTAAAGATAATTAATTTAATTTAATTAATGGAGTCCGGCATAGTAAGGTAAGTATCGTATGTATGCATAGTTTTGTTTATTAAGTTTAAATATAAATGATTTTTGCGAGAAAAATTTTTGCGAAAAATTATATAAAGGCGTTAGCCTCTATATAATTTTTGAATTCATAATAATATTAATATCATTTTGCTTGGCTATTTCAATTTCATATTGTTTATTGCTACATTGGATAACAAAGAATAAAATTTGAGATTAAGTGCAAGATTATTATTTTAACTTATATTGATAAATGCTTTATTAACCAATGATCTAATAAATACTTTATTTTTTTCAGTAAAACAAAACAGTGATTGCAAGAAATATTTTGTAGCTTATAAGAAATGTATGAAGAATAAAGCTAAAAAAATTACAAACATGGAGCGCAAATTAGGAAATAAAAAATAGTTATATAAAAAGAGACAAATAAAAAAATTGGTTACATTTTTTTAATAATAAAAAAATTACAATACACATTGTTTTCTTTATTCACACTCCCAAAAACAAGTAAAACTATGATTAACTAACAATCTTCTCACTTCTTAAGAAATTAATAAATATAAAATATTTGACTTTCAATTCATCTTATAAAGTAATTATTTATGTCCTTTGTGTGATATCTTATATTGCAGTGCTGTCCTCATTATCTATCATGTCATGAAAGTATTTCCATTCCTGGTACTTCCTCCAAATCAAGATCTCTGCAAACGGAGTGCCATAATATAAAATTGTATTGCAAATGTTCTAAAAATATAAAATTTGTATATTAGGTATATAATTAATGAATACTAATAAGTTTAATACTATTTACACATCATACTAATAAATAGTAATAAGTTTTTTTTATATATGGTCCGTACCCTTTTTTCCATACCATTTATTTTTAAAATATTATATACTCTCTCTAAACCTAAGGTTAAATAAATATATAAACCAGTTAATTTTTTAAATCTTATACATCATATTTACTAATAGTAGGTTAACATAATACCTTTTTATTATATTCCTGGTTTAATATATGTTTGTTTGCAGCTTTGCTTCAGTACTTGGATTAAGAACTTGTGTTAATAAATATGGTATATTTGGTACTTTACTTCCATTATTTACCATAATGTTTTGCATCACATTTTGCTGCCTATAATAACATATAAAATACTATTTTACAAATATATAAGATAGTAATTTAGAAAATCGACAACTGAAATTAATAAGCCCAGAGCTCAAATTAAGAAATGAAATGGTAATTAGTAACTGAGATTAAATATACAAAAAAAGTTTCCATAATTTGCCTGCTTTTGTAAAGAAAACTTTATAAAACTTAATAATACTCACATGGCGATTAAACACATAGGTATACAAGTGAATAAGAAACCACTCGCCCGCAAGTGCGAGTGGTTTCCCCAATCCGCCACCTGGGGACGCGCCCAGTAGGAGACCAGCAACTCCCTTGGGAACCTAACCTATCGGGCACATTTTTGTTTTTTTTATCGCGAGGAAATCCTTTTACGGATACCGGCCCCAGTGGGGACTCGGGCGGGTTATGTGGGACTCGTGGACTGCCTGAAGGCCGTCCCAATACCCACTAAAACCTCACGGTGCTCCTCCTCGACCGCCACTGGCCGCGAGACGCGGGGACTAGAATAGGGCAGGAGCCTGCTAGGCACGTCGCGGAATCAAGGGTATGTGGGCACCCTCGACGGCCTGCTCGGAGTAGCGCGCGGGAGCAACCTGCGCGCGCATTCTCGTGCCATGTTGGTAAGCGGCGAGCTTCCCCAAGCTGACCGCCCTCTGGCTCATTAGGGCAGAAGGCGGTGATCGTGTGCCGCCCTCCGGCGATCCGGTCATTAACGGCGGATGGCGACTTCGGCAAAAGCCTCCCTCGCCCGTTCCGCCGACTCCTTCTCGGGCACCACTGCCTCGCAGAAGGATGAGACCGCGTCCCACGACATCTCGCTGTCGGCCATAGCCCTGACCACGGCCGGCAGGAAAGGGTCGTCCCCGATGACGTCGCGCAAGGCGCGACGTTGAGACTCGTAGCTCCGACATTTCATTGCGCAGCTTGGAACTGTGAGCGCGCAGCTGAGCTACTTCTTCCGTCGCCGTACGCTGGGCCAATTCATCTACAGCCATTCCTTTGGCCCTTGCCGCCTGCTTTGGGGACTTGGTGAAGGTCCCTTTTAGGTTGCCCGATTTGCTGGCAACCTTTCTTATAACCGCAAGGCTGTCCACCACCTGATTCTGTAAGTCAGACGCAAGTATGGCCTCGTCCTGCTCTTTTTCGGACGGTAAAGACATGTCCGAGAGACTGAAGTTAGCCCTGGCCAGTACAGCCGCAGCGCTATCTGACACCTCCTGTTGTGGCCTCGGTAGCAACTCCAGCCTTTCTGCCTCACCGAGACCTTTCCGTCTCCTCATGGCAACCATTTTTGGCGCCGGTCTATCTGGCTCTCCTTCACCAGAAGACCCCGACTGATCAATCGGCTTCTGAAGCCTCTTCCGCTTGTCCTTAAAGTATTGTGCCCGTGTCCTTGACCTCTCCGACACCATCGACACAAAACTTTCAGTATCTGAGTCCTTTGACTCCGACGCTCCCCACAACCGTCCACATGATGATCCGGACCCTCGTCTCGACCTGACACTACCGACAGTTGACATTCCGTCACCAGCGGCCAATCTGGTCAGAACCACTCTTGGCTCCTTCCACACTCCTACGTTCTGGCCATCTCCAACTGACCCCTCCGCAGCGACACTCGAAACAGACACTCTCCGAGACGCCGCAACAACACCAACAACTTCCTTCTCAGGCAACATCACATCGGGCTCAACACACTCCACCTCATCGTTTTGGTTTTTTGTTTTTTGAAATTCCATGTTGTTCCCACGAGTGTGGGGGAAAAACGGTCCATCCGAGCAGTGCCCTCTGTACTCGGATAAGCCTATTACGCCAGGGTGTCAACCAGTACCCTGGCGGCACCAGCAGTAGCGACTGATCTCCCCATCAGCCATGAATCCCTCGCGCGCTTCGCCGCTTGGGTTGGGGTAATTTTTTATAGAGGTTTTCTTCCTCGCAGCCCGGCCGGTAAAGGCAAGGCCCTCGGTTCCACCAACCTGCGCGCGACTACTCGCGCCAGTTTGGTAGGCGGCCAGCTTCCCCAAGCTGATCGCCTTCTGGTACATTAGGAAGGCGGCGATCGTGTGCCGCCCTCCGGCGACCCAGTTTCTTACGGCGGATGGCGACTTCGGCAAAAGCCTCCCTCGCCCGTTCCTCCTCGAGCCGGCAGAGAAAGGTCGTCCGCGACGTTGAGACGCTTATATGGCGTTTCGAGCGTGCCAGTTGAGCACAATTCATTTCGCCAATGTCACGTTGTATGGAAAACACACGAAGGAAATTGACCGGTAATAAAAAAGATAAATATTGAGTTCTTGATATATGGGGCATATATAAGATACACAATAATAGAATGCACACACAGACATTTGACAGCTAAAATTGACAGATCAATATAGTTGACAGCTTTCAAACACAGGTTTTGTCCGGCAAATCGACAATGTCTTTGGTTTGTGTTTAGTGATAAAAAGTGCATATGAATCATTTTTGTCTTACAATTTTAGTTTGCTAGTGAAAGTTAATCAAGATTTATTTTACTTAGTAAATATTAATTCCATTATATCAAAAATTTTGACTATCACGTCTTAAATTATTATTGAAGTGAAGCATAAAGCTTAGTGTAGTTAGTGCATTGTTTAAGTATTTTATAATATTCTATAGAAATAAAACATTTTGAACAATCTTAAATCTAAGTAAATTAATGTCAAGTATACTTCTTACATAATACATAATATTTTTTATGTGCTACTAGTCTATACTCATATAATAAAGCGGAAGAGTTTGGATATCTAAGTCGCTAAGATCTTTGGATCTACTGGTTTGATTTACTTTGTTTTTGTTTTTTATGAAAGCTGCATTCTTCAGAAGTGCTATAGGCTATTAAACATTACATTACACATATAAACTAATATATTTAAAGTACTTTCTAATTTGACATGCAATTTATTCTGCCATGTTAATAACAACCGTCGCGTCGCTACGCAACCGTTACCGCGACATTTTGATATTCATCCTTATGAAAATAAATATAATAGTCACATGAAAATGTCACTGATTCGAAATGTCCTAGCCTTCGGGCGGCATAGTATGAGTAGTAGTAGTTAGTTCCTGACCGATTTCGGCCACAGCGACTGACATCTGGCTAACAAGAGCTTCGTTGATGAGCTCTAATGTGACTGACATAACCGACTTTACCAGAAAAAGTTCGGCCACATTCACTACATGTCAGCACACCCCCCAAATAATTATAATCAATAGCCTCAGGTACCCGGGCCTTAAGCTCGTCGCGTCTAAGATTGAGCTCATGTTGTCGTTTTATTTCAAACTCCGACACCTTAGTGCTAAGGATGCGTCTCCATTTAAGCCGATTAGCTGCAATTGTCTCCCATTGGGATGGATTGATGCCGCAACTCTTCATATGGCGCTTCAGCACATCCTTGTACCGCAATAATTGGCCGCCATGTTTCCGCTTGCCTACCTGCAGTTCGGAATAAAAGATGCGTTTTGCCATTCTTAGTTCCGTCATCCGGGAGATCTGACCAGCCCAACGCAACTATCTTCGCATCAAGAAGGCTTCCATACCGTCGATCTTCGCACGTTGTAGACACACATATATATATGTAATTCCACCGTACTTCATTAACTCCCCCGGTACACCGTCAATGCCAACCGCTTTTGCATTCCGCAATTGTTGAATGGCAACAGTTACCTCCCGCAGAGATAGTGGCTCATCCAGCTCATTGAGTTTGGGAAGTGGTATAATCGACTTTATGTAAGTAATATCCGCGATTCGATCAACATTGAGCAATATGTTGAAATGCTCTTCCTATCTTTTAAGCAAGTCCTGTTTGCTAGTTAACAAAAGTGTGCCATCGAGAGATTTTAAGGGTACTCTAGTAAGAGGGCTAACGCCAATAAGTTTGCGGATCTCATCATAAAAAATTCCCAACTGATTAGTATCTACGAGCCACTGTATGCGTTTCGCTTTTTCACGCCACCACTTGTCTTTTATTTCTCGCACATATCTCCGTAGGTCATCGCCAACCTGCTTAACCTGCCTTACCTGATAGTCGTCTTGGTGGCAACGCAATAGAATTCGATGTTTCTGAATGGCCTTGGTCAAAATTTCATCGTTGTCGTCGAACCAATCCTCGTGTCTATTATGTTTAATACCCAGTGTCAGTGATCTTAAAATATAAATAATCGAATCTACTTAGTGGAAGAGACAAGTTTGGACACTTAAACTAGTGATTTCCATCATACATTATGGACAACGTCTAACTTTTAGTGAACACTGTGCAATTTAGTGAAAATGACGCGCTTGTAATCCAACCGTATTGCGTGTTTAAACATATATATCTCTCATATTGTATGCATTTGAAGTGAAAGACTAAACCTATATAGTAAATTGCAAGCTTTTAAATCCCGTCAATCCCTTTTAAAATAAAGTGAGATAAATAACCCTTCTTTTCCAATAAATAACAAGTGACTTGCAATAATAATTTAGACTGCTTCACAAAGACAGTAGCGACATCTGTGGAAAGTACTACTAATCGGATCCATCTTCGATCTACGCCAAGTAAATGTGTTCTGTGATCTACGCAGTAAATAGGAACAGGAACTCTAAAGGGCGTTAGCAGTTACACAAAAGTGATTTCATTCAATATAAAAGGAAACAGAAATTGTAAGTTATGAAGGAAATTATGCACGAGCTACGAAAAATTTGAAAAGATTTAGATGAACAGAAAACCGCAATAAAAACAAATGGAGAAAAAGTGACTGCAAAAGTTACGGAAAATATAAACTGCATATTGAAAGATAAGTTTAAACTATTTAACGAAAAATACGAGCATCTAAGGGAACAATGTGAAAATTAAGAAAAAAGGCTTTATTTTCTAGAAAAACAGGCAAGAAAAAACAATATTGTATTTCTCGGTATAAAAGAAACTGAAACATCATATTATAACCTAGAAAGTCTTATGGTGAACTTTATCAAAAAACATTTCTCTCAAGAATTGGATTGCAGGGATAGTCAAGAAATTAGAAGAATAGGCAAGGAAGGGGCAAGACCTCGGCCAATTATTGTCACTTTTTGTACTCTCCGCATAAAAATTGATTTGTTTAAAAATAGAAATGCACTAACAAATACCGACTATTACATTACGGAAGATTTCCCACAAAATATTTTAGTGAAGAGGAAAGAGCTTCAAGAACAAGCAAGAATTGAAAGGGAAAAGGGAAACCTTGTAAAAATAAAATACGAAAAGCTTGTCATAAGTGAAAAAAACAAAACAGCTGGCAGTAACAAAAGAATGCTTTCAACTTCGCCTGAAGACAAAACCACAAAAGGAGCTGAAACAAACACAAATACACAGGCTAATAAGAAAAATAAATCACAAACACAAATAAGAAGGACTTCAAGCCTGTCGGAGGGTATTATAAAACCAGGCATGCTAAATTACCTGATTAACAAGAACATCAGACTTGCAGCAAAATAATAACGTTAATATTTAGCAGTTACCGCCTTCCTCCCGATATGTCAACACAAAACAACCACTATCAGAACACAACACTCATCTTCCAAGCCGGCTGTTCACCGTGGAAGAGCATGACCGTAACCCTCTAAAGAATAAACTGACACCTATAAAAAAGGAAAAGAATGTTAAAACTAAATTAAATATATTAATTTAGTTTTAACATTCTATATTATATTATAGCAACATATAATGTTAGATCTTTATTATCTTATGAACGATTACTGGAATTAGACGAAGCAGTGAAAGAAATAAAATACGATGTAATAGGATTATCTGAAACAATGCGAATAGGTTATGCCACGTGGGCCATACACCAGGCCAATAAGAAGTAGGTTTTATAATATATAAATTACATAAAAACAATATAGAGAGCTTTATAGGTATAACAGAACGAGTCGCAGTACTCAATATGATCATTTAAGGATACCTTGTCTCTATTGTACAAGCATACGCACCTACAAGCAATGCAAGTAGTTATGAAATAGACGATTTCTATAAAACACCGTTTTAGACACCACACATATATTTAATGGGAGACTTCAATGCGAAGATTGGGTTCCCTAGACCAGAAGAACACCTAATTACAAAACGATTCGGATACGGAATAAGAAATAATAGAGGGCAACAATTAATGAACTTTGCATTAGAGCATAAACTGACTATAATAAATACATGTTTTAAAAAAAAGCCAAGCAAAAGGTGGGCGTGGAAATCTCCATGCGGAAAACACAAAAACGAATTAGATTATATATTATCAAACCAACCTAGATTATTTCAAGATATAGGTACGATGAACTTAAACTACCCCTTTGGATCATAGAATAATTAGAGCAACTCTAAAACTAAGTAAACAAAAAAAGAATAGAATAAAATACACAAATAAACATACAAATCAACTAAGATATGACGTTGAAGTAACGTAATACAGTATACTGTTTAGTATGCTTTCATCATCTTGTCACGGAAACCTATCAGTACAAGCATATTATGATAAGATCACAAATGCCATTACTAAAAGCTTAAGTTCCGCAAAGCAAAAAGGACGAACACAAGCATCACAAGGTGCTTTCGGCACGGACGATAGCTCTACTGCAAAAAAGAAAGGAGTTACAAAAAATCAGACACAAGTCGCGACCTACAAAGAATAAGCTCAGAGCACTTTTTAAGCTAGTAAATAAATATATAAGGAAAGACTATGAAAGTTATAGACAATGTACTTTAGAAAAACATCTACGTTCCACTGGAAGCACGAAAAAGCCCTACAAACAACTCAGAACAAATAAAACCTGGATAGATGGGTTAACGAACTCTGGTAAGAACGTTATCAAGCGGAATGACATTATCACTATGGCAACAGTGTTTAACAAAAACTTATATAGTTATACTCCATCAGCCACTACTCGAAGCACCTACACCCATACAACTAAAGATGATTGTGGAATCACTGTCCAAAAAATAGATGAAAAAGAAGTCACAGAAGCAATAAAAAAGAAGAAGAAGCAATAAATTAGAAAAATCTCCGGACTCAAACAATATCACGAAAGAAGCTCTAAAGTTAGAATCATATACTGGCCACAGCACTCGCTGAACTATTTAATTTGATATTGCATCATTCTGAAACACAAAAGGCAACTATAGACCTATAAGTTTACTACCCAGTCTGTACAAACTATTCTCTACCATCATAAATTCAAGAATCAGCCACGCTATAGAATCAAACCAACCAGTAGAGCAAGCAGGCTTTAGGAAAGGGTATTCTACGCTGGACCACATCCACACCTTAGAGTTAATTATAGAGAAATACCGTAAACAACAGAAACCATTATACCTCGCATTCATAGATTCTTCGACACTGTAACTCACGATAGCGTTTGGAACAGTCTGACGGATCAAGGGGTTAGCGAAGTATATATAAATGTCTTCAAAAATTTATACTGTAATTACATCGGTAGGATAAAACTAGATAGACTGGGCCCAGGGCTCCCCATAATGAGGGGGGTAAGACAGGGCGATCCTTTATCTCCAACAATATTTATAGCCATATTAGAAGCTATCTTTAACAAGCTACACTGGACAAATTATGGCATAAATATACAAGGAAAGCTCTTAAGTCATTTACGATTCGCAGACGACATTATAATATTATCCGAGACAAGTTCACAACTGCAACACTTGATTGAAACTTTGCAAGTAGCTAGCGCCAATATAGAACTTGAAATCAATCCCACTAAGACAAGGTTAATGACAAACAGCTTTAAAAAACAAATAAACATAGACGGGAACCCACTAGAGTATGCTAATAATTATTTCTACTTAGGAAAAACAATTAGCGTTGAGAAAGAAAACAATGAAATGGAAATTGATAGAAGAATACGAAAGACATGGAATAGATTCCTAAAAGCCTATTATAGTGTTTGACATACGGATGCCAAACGGTATTCACGGCAAGTGTGAAACGTAAAATCACCACATGCCAGCGTGCTTTGGAAAGGAGTATGCTCAAACTAAAAAAGGTTGACAAAATTCAGTGCAGAAAAATAAGAGCTATAACAAAGGCTACTGACGCTTTAAGCTACTCTAAAAGGCTAAAATGGAAATGGGCAGGCCACGTAACCAGGCTTAGATAGATGGGCTTACAAAACGACCATATGGAGAGGCTCAACCGGAAAAAGGGGCAGAGGAAGACCATGTACACTGTGGGAAGACGACATAATAAAAACCGCTGGCTTCAATTGAAAGCAAATACACTAGATAGGGAAAAGTGGATATACTCGTATTTGGAAAGGCCTATACCCAACCTTGCCTAATAGTATATTTAGAAACTAATAGTAGATTAAAAAATTAATAAAAACATATAAATTAATCTACAAACACCTATATATAGCAAGAAAAATAACAATAATAATTATCAATAAAAATATAAAATAAATAAATATTCATGTAAATAAGTAGCTTAAACCATCCAGAGGGTGTCCAGACTAATACCCATCCAGAGGGTGTCCAGACTAATATCCATCCAGAGGGTGTCCAGACTAATATCTGTCCGATATTGGTTTGTGGGCATACGGGTACGCGACCCCGGATCCTTGAGCCGCCACTCTTATATCCTCATCCAGTCCGTAGGAATGGTGTCCTCCCCCCCCACTCCTCCTCCTTTCTCCAGCTCACTCCATTACCTATCCTACCCCCCTCTATTTTCCTCTCCCTTTGGTTTTTCCCCACAAAGGGGTTTTTGGAGGTCAGACGGCAGTCGCTCCACGAAAACCACAAACAGCCACAACATGGAACGANATATATATATATATATATATATATATATATATATATATATATATATATATATATATATATATATATATATATATATATATATATATATATATATATATATATATATATATATATATATATATATATATATATATATATATATATATATATATATATATATATATATATATATATATATATATATATATATATATATATATATATATATATATATATATATATATATATATATATATATATATATATATATATATATATATATATATATATATATATATATATATATATATATATATATATATATATATATATATATATATATATATATATATATATATATATATATATATATATATATATATATATATATATATATATATATATATATATATATATATATATATATATATATATATATATATATATATATATATATATATATATATATATATATATATATATATATATATATATATATATATATATATATATATATATATATATATATATATATATATATATATATATATATATATATATATATATATATATATATATATATATATATATATATATATATATATATATATATATATATATATATATATATATATATATATATATATATATATATATATATATATATATATATATATATATATATATATATATATATATATATATATATATATATATATATATATATATATATATATATATATATATATATATATATATATATATATATATATATATATATATATATATATATATATATATATATATATATATATATATATATATATATATATATATATATATATATATATATATATATATATATATATATATATATATATATATATATATATATATATATATATATATATATATATATATATATATATATATATATATATATATATATATATATATATATATATATATATATATATATATATATATATATATATATATATATATATATATATATATATATATATATATATATATATATATATATATATATATATATATATATATATATATATATATATATATATATATATATATATATATATATATATATATATATATATATATATATATATATATATATATATATATATATATATATATATATATATATATATATATATATATATATATATATATATATATATATATATATATATATATATATATATATATATATATATATATATATATATATATATATATATATATATATATATATATATATATATATATATATATATATATATATATATATATATATATATATATATATATATATATATATATATATATATATATATATATATATATATATATATATATATATATATATATATATATATATATATATATATATATATATATATATATATATATATATATATATATATATATATATATATATATATATATATATATATATATATATATATATATATATATATATATATATATATATATATATATATATATATATATATATATATATATATATATATATATATATATATATATATATATATATATATATATATATATATATATATATATATATATATATATATATATATATATATATATATATATATATATATATATATATATATATATATATATATATATATATATATATATATATATATATATATATATATATATATATATATATATATATATATATATATATATATATATATATATATATATATATATATATATATATATATATATATATATATATATATATATATATATATATATATATATATATATATATATATATATATATATATATATATATATATATATATATATATATATATATATATATATATATATATATATATATATATATATATATATATATATATATATATATATATATATATATATATATATATATATATATATATATATATATATATATATATATATATATATATATATATATATATATATATATATATATATATATATATATATATATATATATATATATATATATATATATATATATATATATATATATATATATATATATATATATATATATATATATATATATATATATATATATATATATATATATATATATATATATATATATATATATATATATATATATATATATATATATATATATATATATATATATATATATATATATATATATATATATATATATATATATATATATATATATATATATATATATATATATATATATATATATATATATATATATATATATATATATATATATATATATATATATATATATATATATATATATATATATATATATATATATATATATATATATATATATATATATATATATATATATATATATATATATATATATATATATATATATATATATATATATATATATATATATATATATATATATATATATATATATATATATATATATATATATATATATATATATATATATATATATATATATATATATATATATATATATATATATATATATATATATATATATATATATATATATATATATATATATATATATATATATATATATATATATATATATATATATATATATATATATATATATATATATATATATATATATATATATATATATATATATATATATATATATATATATATATATATATATATATATATATATATATATATATATATATATATATATATATATATATATATATATATATATATATATATATATATATATATATATATATATATATATATATATATATATATATATATATATATATATATATATATATATATATATATATATATATATATATATATATATATATATATATATATATATATATATATATATATATATATATATATATATATATATATATATATATATATATATATATATATATATATATATATATATATATATATATATATATATATATATATATATATATATATATATATATATATATATATATATATATATATATATATATATATATATATATATATATATATATATATATATATATATATATATATATATATATATATATATATATATATATATATATATATATATATATATATATATATATATATATATATATATATATATATATATATATATATATATATATATATATATATATATATATATATATATATATATATATATATATATATATATATATATATATATATATATATATATATATATATATATATATATATATATATATATATATATATATATATATATATATATATATATATATATATATATATATATATATATATATATATATATATATATATATATATATATATATATATATATATATATATATATATATATATATATATATATATATATATATATATATATATATATATATATATATATATATATATATATATATATATATATATATATATATATATATATATATATATATATATATATATATATATATATATATATATATATATATATATATATATATATATATATATATATATATATATATATATATATATATATATATATATATATATATATATATATATATATATATATATATATATATATATATATATATATATATATATATATATATATATATATATATATATATATATATATATATATATATATATATATATATATATATATATATATATATATATATATATATATATATATATATATATATATATATATATATATATATATATATATATATATATATATATATATATATATATATATATATATATATATATATATATATATATATATATATATATATATATATATATATATATATATATATATATATATATATATATATATATATATATATATATATATATATATATATATATATATATATATATATATATATATATATATATATATATATATATATATATATATATATATATATATATATATATATATATATATATATATATATATATATATATATATATATATATATATATATATATATATATATATATATATATATATATATATATATAGAATTAATAGAACAATTTATAGAACAATTAATAGAAATAAAAATTAAACATGGAGGGGCAATTTCAAATTCTTTTCGAGCAAATGAAGGTAGAAATGGATACACAAACAAAATCTATATACGAAAAAATTACCGAAAAATTAGAACCATTACTCAAAGATAATAAAATCATGGAAGATAAAATTGAAATTTTGGAAAAGAAGATAGAATATTTAGAAAAAGAAAAGAAAAAGAACAATATTTTATTTTTTGGTTTGGAAGAAAAGGAGCATTCCTCATCAGAACTATTTCAAGAAGTGCAAAAAGTTTTCAAAACAGATTTAAAAATCATACTGGACGCTCGGGATGTATCAAAAATTTTGCGCATCGGTCCTAGCAAGCAACACAAAATACGACCTGTTTTAATTACCTTCGCAAATACCTGGAGACGAACTGAGATACTGAAATTGAAAAGAGCCTAAAGAACGTATATGTTACTGAAGACTATCCAAAGGAGGTTTTAGAAAAAGAAGAGAATTGCAACCGAAAATAATAGAAGAACGTGCAAAAGGAAACTTGCATATTTAAAATATGACCAACTGGTAGTAAAAGAAGGTAACCTTAATAAAGAAAAAAGAAAAAGAGATCAATCAATTTCACCAGAAAATCAGAACAAGGCCAAGAAATTAACGAGCCAAACTTCGGTAATAAAAGGAACCAGAAGAAATGCCTTCGATTTGATGAGATCAAACTCAATTTGTAACTTAACAAACCAAACTAAATAGCAACTAGATATTAGCAACCAGGAGCAGGACGTCCTCAACCCGGCTGGTCCCCGTGAGGATCTAAGACCACTACCCCCCAAAAATACATCCTTATGCCAAAGAACTCAAAACATAAATACCAAAATATGCCTGGCAACATTAAACGTTAGAACACTAATGACAGACTGTAGACTACAGGAATTGGAAAAGGCAATAAGTCATATAAAATAGGATGTCATTGGTCTTTGTGAAGTAAGAAGAATAGGAGAGGAGATAAGAGAATACAACGAATATATCTTTTACTTTTAAGGTGTCAAACAAGGAACACATGGAATGGGATTTTTAGTAAAAAAAAATATCTAAAAGATAAAATAATTGGCTTCCAAGGAATATCAGATAGAATTGCAGTGCTTAACATACAGTTACCAAAATTTATCCAACCGTCTACGATCATCCAGGTACATGCACCGTGCGAACAGGATACAAAAGAAGCAAAAGATATTTTCTACAAGGATCTGACAGATTTGATACAAAAGAATAACAAAAAAATTATCATGATGGGAGACTTTAATGCCAACGTAGGAGGTAAATTAAACGAAGATGAATTTATCTTGGGAGATTTTACTAGTGGCGACAGAAATTATAATGGACGTAGACTTATAGACTTCTGTTTTGCCAATAACCTAAAAATAATGAATAGTTTTTTCAAAAAAAGAAAGTCGTGAAAGTGGACATGGATGTCTCCTAATAATAAAGATAAAAATGAAATTGATTATATACTTACAAACGAACACCAATTATTTTGTGACGTAGGTGCATTAAATAAGTTAAATTTCAATACAGATCATAGAATGTTAAGAGGAGCTATACAATACACGAAACGCAAATCAAGAAAACATATTATCTCAACAAATAAACTTAAAACAATAATAGGACTTACACCACAAGATGTCCTTAACAAACTAAACAACACATTAAACAACTTTAAAGAAAAGAAAACACTACAAGAACAGTATGACTTCCTGGAGAAAGAGTTAAAAGATCTAAATAGAGTGAATCTTAAAACAGACAACAAAAACATCTCTAGGTGAAGAAACGCTTACTTTAATGGGAGAAAGAAGAATAATACTAGAAAATAGGAAATAGAACCATCATAACATTGCAAACATTAGTAAAAAAATGTATATATCAATTGAGAAACACAAAAAAAAAGAGAGATTGAATATATTAAGAAAACACATAGAGAAAACAGGAGGAATTAAGAAAGCTTTGAACGAATTAAGAGAATACACACAATGGATACCTAACATAAAAACTAAAAATAAAAACAGATCTAATTTATTGACAGGAAATAGATTATCAATAGCTAAAGTGGCAACTGAATTTTACAAAAAAATATACACACAAAAGGAACAGAACATAATAGAAGAAATAGTGAAGGATACTAACGATAAGTAATACCATACATATTAGAGTCAGAAACTATAAAAGCCATAAATACACAAAAAAGTGGAAAAGCACCTGGGGAAGATAAAATTTCAAATGAGTTATTAAAAGGGTCTATCTCTGTAATATCTAAACATATGACACATTTATTTAATAGAATATTAATCACTGAACAAATTCCAATCCAATGGACAAAATCCACCATAACTCTAATACATAAAAAAGGAGATAAAAACGAAATTAATAATTACAGACCTATAAGTTTAATGTCTAATATTTACAAATTTTTTTCTAAAATAGTACTAGGTCGAATTACAAAACAGCTTGAAGAAAACCAACCAAAAGAACAAGCGGAATTTCGAGCGGATTATTCTACCATCGACCACATACATGTAGTGAAACAAATAATAGAAAAGCTTAATGAATATGGGCAACAGTACTACATGGAATTCGTCGGTTACAATAAGGCTTTCGACTCCCTATGTCATAAATATTTATGGGAAACACTAAAAAATCAAGGCATACACGGAAAATATGTAAGAATTTTAAAATAAATTTATAAAAATACTATAGCAAAGGTACAACTAGAACAACCGGGAGAGGAATTTAGTGTCCAACGAGGTGTTCGACAAGACGATCCACTCTCGCCAAAACTTTTTAATGCAGTACTGGAAAATATATTCAGGAATTTAGATCGGGACAACTTAGGGTTGAATATAAACGGAGTAAAACTAAATCACCTAAGATTCGCCGACGACATTGTCATATTTGCTGAAGAATCTAGTTCATTGTAAACTATGCTACAACAGCTAGATAATGAAAGTAGGAAAGCAGGCCTATCTATGAACCCAACGAAGACCAAATTAATGACAAATACCATAAAGAACAAAATCGAAATAGATAAAGAGGTTATCGAATATGCAGATAAATACATATATTTAGGACAAGTATTATCTATTAGTGATCAATACTCAAAAGAAATTAATAGAAGAATAAGTAACAGTTGGAAACAGTATTGGTCACTAAAAGAAATATTCAAGAATGAATCGACGCCAATGTCAGTGAAAAGCAAGCTGAACAACACATGTATTCTGCCGTGCCTAACTTATGGATGTCAAACTTGGCCTGCTACAAACAAAAACAATCAGAAACTTATAGTTTGTCAACGGAATATGGAGCGAAGCATGCTGAATATAAGGTTAAAGGATAGATGGACTACTACAAAAATAAGGAAAAGAACCATGGTGAGTGATGTGATACAAAAAATAAAAAAATTGAAGTGGAACTGGATTGGACACACTATGAGAACGAATAAAAATAAATGGACTAAAGATGTAACAGAATGGTATCCTCGAAACGGAAAGAGGCAAAAAGGACGTCAAATAAAAAGATGGGAGGACGATCTACCGAAAGGATGGAGGAGGTTCACTTGGAACAGAGATCAGTGGAATAGGATGGGGGAGGCGTATGTCGAGAGACAACCTGATCAAAAAACTGGCTGCTAGAATTAATTACTTTTTAAATGTTTAGTTTTAGTTTTTGAATTTTATTATATAGTTTATTCTGAAATGGTCAGTGAATAAAAGCTTATTTTATTTTATTTAATTTTTTTATTCTTATCAGTGGCGTAGCTAGGGTATTTGCTGCCTGGTGCGGCTTAGGACTTGATGCCCTTTAAAATGGTCAAATTAACTTCAGATTTCAGAACACAGTAGAGTAGATGCGAGGGAAGGTCCAAAAGTTCGTGGAATGAAAGGGTTCTAAATTAAATGAAGCAATGAATAATTAGCAAATGAATATTTCCTTGAAATGATGCTGAATACATTTATTAGATCTATAAATTATTTTTTCTAAACCGTCGAAATATTTTTTTCTTTCGCCTCAAAATGCCAAGCCTCCTTCTCCTCATTGTCGTCGGAAAATGGATGGACTCCTGTTTTGACTCAGGCTCGCGATGGACTCATGTTTCATCTACAGCAACAATCCGTTGCAAAATCTACACTAGTTCATCTCCACACAACTCCAAAAATTGCTTTAAAGCTTCGACGCACTGCTGTTCCTAAAGCGGTGTGACCATTCTTGATACCCATTTTGCACTGACTTTTGTCATACCCAGATAATCAAGTAGGATCCGCAGAATAGTGGTATTTGATACTCCAACTAATGCAGATAACTGTTTTTCCTTCAAACGAGCGTCCTCCAGTACAAGTTTTTCCACTTTTTCGATTATGTCTGATGTGGTGGCCTCAACTGGCCGTCCAGAACGCGGGTCGTCTTCAATCGATTCTCGACCATGTTTAAAAAGACCATGCCACTTATAAATCATGGATTTACCAGGGCAATCCTCCCCATAAACGGCTTGCATTTCATTTAAAATGGTTTGGCCATTCTTTCCTTGCTTGGTAAGGAATTTTATCACGGCACGGTGGTCAATTTTCTCCATAGTTTCAATTTTCATTGGATTGAATTAACAAGTCAATCCGGAAGAAAATTATCTAAACATAGCAGACGAGTGTTCGTAAATGAATGACGCAACAGGTTTTTTTTAATGGACTTTATTTCTGTTGACCTGGACTGGTCTTGACAGCGTTACTGGTCTACTAAGATCGTTTAATTTTTTACTGTTTGCGGCGTTCGGGCACGCGTCGTGGTCTCTGGTGACTAATTTTTTACAATGCTACAGGATAGGATTACAATATTAGGCAAAGAATCGGACAGTTGATGTTTGTGTATAAAAGTCAAGAGTTCTAGTGGTCCTTGGTTCTTCAAAGTCTAAAGAGTCTTTCTATTGTTATTCGGAACAGTTTACCTACTTCTCTAATGTTCATCTCTCTTGACACATTACTCTACCACAAAGGGTCATAAAAAATCTATATTTCACTTAATTTTATTTTATTTGCCTCTAGATTGTATTTTACATTTTCATTCTCTCATTTTTCTTGTATATTTCATGATTCTTGATTAAAAAAAAAATTAGAAGAATTGATCGTCTACTTTGATGCCTCTTTCCTCTTGATGCTCGCACCCCCCTAGCTACGCCACTGGTTTTTATTTTTCTATGACTCTTTTTTTGAGTTTGTTTTATAGGTACCTAAGGATTTATTTGGATAAAGATGTATGAAACTTGAAAGATAGGTTGATGCGAAAATGTTTTGAAAATGCACCCATTTTAACTTAATCTTGAAATTTATGTTCATTAAATTTAGTCTAAAATATGAATCCAAGCTAAAACCATAACCTGCTTTCTAAGATAGTCCGTCATAAAATAGTTTAAAAATATAATGAAATCTGTTTTTAACTGATTTATTTATTATTTTTTGATTTCTAAACAAAGCTTCTTCCATTTATTTTATAATGTGTATAAATAATAAAACAATAATAAAATGGTGTATTGTGCAATTAATTACTCGACACATTATTAGTGAGCCCTCCCCCCCCCCCCAAATTTTAGGCTGCGACCGCGCCTGAATAATTGAAATATATATATAGCTTTATGAACCTCATAGTTAACCACTTTTAGTAAAACGTGTGCATTTAAATTACCGTTTAATAATATATTTGATTAATGTTATAGCTAAATACATACGACAAACGCAAATATTTAGTTATATTAGCAATTACAAGAAAGAAAAATACATATTGTTATTTATCATTTTAATAAATACTGAGATTGTTTGAGTAAATAGTTTTAGACAAATGTATTAAACCGGAAATACATAAAAAACATACATTAAAAGCTTATTAAATAAACATTTTTTCGCAGCTTTGCCACGTAAATCTAACACCGTATAAAAACGACTATACATATAGTAAATAAAAATGTTATAGAATAATACTTAATTTTAAAAGTCACAGATCATACACATCTATAGAACTGTCACTGTTGCTGTCACTCTGGTACGCGTACACGGGTCTCTCGTCCGTGATGGGAGTAACAAGCACTTCATATTTCTTCACTGATATCTCTTGTTCTCCGTAAGGGATGTAGCAGCAACGGTGTGAGGGTTGTATCTATAAAAAAACGCAGTGAAAAGGACTATATGGTGATGTACATTTTCAGTAGAAACCCCAATTAATCTGGATGGATAAACCAATTTCGATTAATATAGAGTAATAGCTTAATTTTCGAGGTATAGATAATTTAAAATTGAATAAATTTATTTACTTATAAAATTAAAAATTTACAATTACACATTTTAGACCGTCATGGATTGATAGACAGTCAACGGGACGAATTGTAGGTCATAATCAAGGTCACGAGTAAACGAAATATTACATATTTCCATTTCCATGATCTAGCAACAAGATAGATAAAGAGACACACAACAACAAGATAGGTAAAGCGCGTCTTTGAGTTCCACCACTCAACATGCAATGAATGGGGCGGGAAAACAGAAGTGCCTTAATGGCAATGGAGTGTGTTAACATTAGCTTTCCATATTGCCTCTGTCTACCCTGCTACATATGATGTGACACAACGTGACTTTAAAAACAAAAATTACAAGGTTACATATTCTGTGAACAAAGTGGAATAAATGAAATGCGTAATAGGAATTAGCTTTATGATAGTGCTGAGAGATAGTTGATATTGTGTATGAAGATAGACTCTACCTTCCCGGGTATGAGGTGTCCGTCCCTGCGCGCGCGGCCCACGTACAGCAGCTCCCCGTCCTCGGAACGCCCCCCCACCAGCGCGCCCGCGGGCACGCGCCCTTCGCGCGACGCCGCCCACGTGCAGTTGTGGCCGCACAGTATCTAATAGCAACATATTGTAGAGGTATTGCCGTCTTAATATTATTTATAAAGACCAATTGTTAACACGCTATATCAGCGCCCTGAATTTATTCGCTACAAATGCAATTGTGAAATTACGTTCCACTATTGTTTTGTGACGTATAAATAACCAAATTAAATATACAATAAATGAGTTGAATATTAAGTCTCGTGTCATTAACATCGTCGTAATACCGTAGCCCACAATATCATTGTTTAAATAACTGGCAAGTACAACAAGCCTATCACGCCCCAGAAAAGATTGTGTTTTCAGCTATGAGGCAGATTTCGAAGTGACTCTAAATAAAGTGGTGACAATGTGCCACTTTCCATTACCCGAGAAATGAAGTGTCTCTCTTAACACTAAGATCTTATTGCCTATCTATATACGGGATAGCACATGAAGCTAAAAAACCATAATTTTTATATAAAATCATATTTAAAACAGTCTTATTAAATTTGTTAATTTACTGATAATAATTTTTACAATATAATGTGATAAATTATCAAATATTTGCTACCTGAGTTAACTTATCTATTGATCTAATGTTTATATAAATTAAAAAGAATACTGTATGTAAAATATAATCAAAAAAGGGGGCCTTGCTATACAATTCAAAATATATTTCAAATATATTTATTTAAATCAACTTAACACTTTAACAAATTGCCTCTTGAGTGAAGAGGAGTGCGTTGGTAGCCGTACTAGTATAAACTGTGTCACAGCCACCAGCGTCTTTGCCCCTTAAACAATTTTTAATGACGTTTTAGGCATTTGAAGCATTATTTATCAGTTAAATATTATAAATATAAAGTGCATAAACATAAAGTGGAAAACAAGAAACACTATATAATCTTTCATAATCGGCAAAACAAAAAAAGAAAAAACTAACTAGACTTATAGAATTATTAATCAATGAACAAAGCGTAATTATCACGTCGAGCGTAACATCTAGTATGTGTGAGTATGTGTATGTGTGAGTATATGTATGTGTGATTATTCGTATGAGAGAGTATTTGTGTGTGTGAGTATGTTTATGTATGTGTGCGTGTATGTGTATGCGTGCATGCGCAGGTATGTGCTTTTAGATATGTAAGTGTGTATTTATTTAGTTAAGAAGAAAATTCTCAGTTTCAATGTAGGACAGTTTGTGAATCCAAGTTCTAATTATTTTTTTGCATTTAATAAAAGGTAATGGATATATATATTTATGTTTGTTAATTTTATTATTAATGTGGCCGCTGATAATGTAAAAGTGCGTGCGAGTAGACCTCGTTCTGGAATACAAAGTTTCACAGACCCTGGACTTATTACGCTGGCAATTAGGCCTGAAAACAATACTTATATGCTTGCGGAGTATTACCGACATTATGAAGAGCTTCCTGACTGATAGAACAGAGGTGTCATGGTAGAGTAGATCCGTACATAGCGTAGCATAACTTTCCGTATGGCTCTTTGTGCGCGTTCTAAGTATTGTGTTTTTGCTGGCAGAGCAAGTATGCGCTTTGATAACAAAGTCACATGTCGGTTGGGAGCTAAGTCTGTGAGAGAAAGCCACAAATTTAGTTTTATCAATTTTTATAGTCAAAAGGTTGTCATCATACCATTGTGTCACCAATCTGATAGCATTCTCGGCGTAATTTTTGGCCTCAATCCATATCCTCCCATGTATTATTTACACAGTGTCGTCTGCATAAGCACTGCTTTTACAGTTGGGCAGTGACATATTGCATAGGCTATTTACGTATAACAGGAATAGAGTGGGACCCAGAAAGCTTCCCTGCGGAACTCCAAACAAAATACCTGCTTTGTCACTTACAAATTGATCAATTTTAACATACTGAGAGCGGTTAGTTAAATACGAGCGAAAGATATCCAGAACTATGCCACGTATACCAAAAGTTTCCATTTTGTTAAGCAAGATGGGTATAGAAACAGTGTCGAATGCCTTAGATATATCAAGGAAAAGTCCGATAACTTTCGATTTATTGTCCAGGTGGTTAGCTATGGTTTCCGTAAGCAACAAAGTAGCATCTTCTGTGGATTTGTTTTTAATGAAACCAAATTGATTGTTAGCAAGGATATTATGGCGTTGTAGATAATATGTTAATCTTTTATTTAATATTTTTTCTAAGATCTTTGAAAGGACTGGAAGAATCGATATCGGTCCATAGTTATTGACACTGTTTCTATCACCTGATTTATAGATGGGATAAATCAGAGCTCTTTTAAAAATATCAGGGAAAACACCGCTTGAAAAGCATGTATTAAATATATGAGTAAGAGCAGGGATTATACTAGCGCTAACCCTTTTTATTACCATTGTGTGAATGCCATCAATGCCAGGAGCAGAATCTTCATTTAAATTAGAGATGATAGCCTTGATCTCATCATTATTGGTGTCATAAAGTACCATGGAGTCATTTGAAATATAAAGGTGAGGATTTTTGATAGCATTTTCAGGACTTAGAATATGAGGACGTTTAGTGAGTATGGCGTTGGCATATGTCGCACCAATTTCAGAAAAATGCTAATTCACAATGTTGACAGAGACATGAGGATCACTATGTAGATCTAGTAAGACCGCAGGAGAAGGTGAGGTCGGCTTAAAATAAGTAATTTTATTAATTGTGTTCCATGTACCTTTTGGATTATTTTTATATCTCAAAAATTCATTTTTCTCATAAGCAATCTTTAGTTTCTTTATCAAGTTAGTACAAAAGTTACGATATCTGGTGTAAGTAACTCTTAGTATCACACTGGTCGGGTCACGCTTACTCTTTTGGTGCAGTCTGTCACGGTGTCTAATACATCGTACTAGTCCCGGAGTCAGCCATGGCTTGATTGGACGTTTTCGATGTGAGACTTTAATTAATCTTGAGTGAGCAGATATAGCTTTAGAAATTATATTAGTCAGGAGTGTAGCGGCTGTATTGGCATCAGTAGAGTTAAGCACACATGTATAATCAATCTCAGAAAGAGATTGAAATAATAACGGATAGTCTATTCTAGAGATAGTAATTTTTGACCTATCATATTTTATGTTACATAATAAGCACAAAACCAACGGCGCATGATCAGTCACATATGAATCGAGAATATACGTAGCTGCGTGTCTGTTAGTTCGTAGCATTACATGACCAATGCAATTTTCGTTACGAGTCGGAAAATTGTGAGCGTTTAAAAAACCGTGGAAAGCCATCATATCCAAATATGTACCACTATTTAAGTCGGAACTGTATGGAGCAATATTAATATTCATATCACCAATTACAGCTACAGATTTGACGTGCTTAAGGGATGAAAAACATAAATCAAGGCTATCACAAAATTTACTAATATTACTGCTAGCTGGTGATCGGTAGACTGCCACTATAGCATATTCATTATTATATTGCAGAATAAGAGAACTAACATCGGATAGTGCGAACTTAGTAATTGAATGCTTTATTAGTGATTTGATGTAGATTATAACACCATCGTTTTGGTTCTGATAATCCGAACAATAGGAAATGTATCCTTCAATACAAGGCGGATTTGTTGTATTAGAAAGCCAACATTCAGTAAGAATAAATACATCAAACCTGATACAAATTCTCTCTAGGAGAACAGCAAATGCATCGAAGTGCATGTATCTTGTAACAATACGAATGTTGGTGTGCATTACAGTTAGAGAAGTCTGAGAATATATTATAATATGAAATACACATAACAGTCATGTATAAACCAAAATAAATTACAAATATAAACTGAGTAAGCCTTTAAAAATAATAAAAATATTGTGAAAATACAAAATTATAGCAAAACATAATAAACACGGCAGCTACAGCTAGTCACAGCTTAGACGAGGAGAGGAGGCGGGCCAGATCGTTTTCAGTGTCGATTCTGTAAGACTGACCGCCTTCAGTCCTACGGAGAAAAACTTTTCCATGAGCTGTCCAGCAAAACTTGTAGCCGTTGTTAATGCTAAACTCACGTGCCAAATGAAAAGTTCTTTTTGCTTTTTGGGTTAAACACTCGCTAATATAGACAGGCTTGGGTTCCCCACTTAGATTAAGATGTGAAGTATTTAACTTATTTGTATTATGATTACGATTATAAGTTTTTACAGAAGCTAAGATTCTCTCTTTTAGAGGAACAGAAGAAAAATCCGCTATTATGGTCTTGTAGCCACCCTTCTTTTGATTCAGCCGAAATACATCACGTATTTGATTATCATCTATGTTAACACTAGAACCGCCCCAATTTTTTTCACTAAAGCGTGAAAGTCATTTTTTGTTTCTTTGTCCTGGACAGGAAAATTTCTAATTTCGACGCTGGTATGCTTTTGTGATCTTTCGAGGTTCTCTAGCTTCATCTTCAAGGTCTGTATGTAGGCTAGGTGTGACTTAACTTCAGTTTCTAATTTAGTAATTTTCTCCTTCGTCTCTTCATACTGTTTGGACAAAAAATCCATGGATTTTATTATGTCATTGTTTTGACTATGTATGTCCTTAATCGTAACTTGTATGAGATTTTGTGGATTTTTAAACGTCTCGAAGGATTTTTTTATTTCTAGCATGAAAGCAGATGTTTCATCATCTTGTTGACGCTGACGGGCCCTTGGTCTGATAGTGACATTACTTACATCTTCATTGTCAGTAGCCGTGATTGCTGAGCTAAGATTTGCATACGTACTTTGCAGAGTAGGTTTATCTTTTGAGTTTGGAGAATTCTTTTTAAGTGGCATCTTAGTAAAATCGCAATCAAATAAAACTATATATCAAAATTAAATAAATGAAATTATTTAATATCTTCTCAGAGACAAAGTCAAATCGGTACAACGCAATGTCACATCTACTAAGTTAATCACTGACGCTAAGCGTATGAGACGTCACTGGAAGCTCACGCACGACGCTATAGCCTTTATGCGTAAGGCCGAACCGTGTAAGTTGCTTGCACTAGCCGCAGCATGACTCGTGGATTTGTCAGCGGTTGAAAAAAGTTGTTTGCACTTTGAATTACAAAATCACTGTTTTACGGTTTAATAAAGACACAAAATCACTTCACCGTTGACTATAAAGCACTCCGCGTAATTTATATGGCAATAGATACTTTTTTACAACGAATTATAATATTTTTAACGAGACGACACAAAGAAGTCGTGTTACAAGTTTTACGCCCGGGGCAAAGATGAAAAAAATTATAAAAGTATTGACAATATAAAAGACAGACAAGTATTATTATTAGTACTATAATCAAAATTATATTATATACAGTGCTATAATCAGTACCAATACCTGTATATCGACTCCCTCGTGGCTCTCGCCTCCCCACGGCAACATGCCCACGCCCACACTGGGCGTGAACTTGCCGGGCGTGAGGGCCCGTCTGTGTTCCGCTCTTAAAAAATAATTTTGAAATAATCTTTAATAATTTGACTTTTCATCTTAGTTCGTAGTTTTTTCTATCTTCACGTTGATTTCCGCACATGGTAGGTAAACAGAGGAACAGATTCAACTCAACGATGCGCTTCTCCTTGTAACGAGAGAAAATGAAATATTTAATTTCGTAACTAAGCAAATGAGACCCACAACCGTATACGTATCGTATAAGTAACGTTTAAACGCGTCTGTAAAGTCACACGTTTGTGCCTATGTGCCACAATTGCCTCACGACGACCTCAGCCTGTTAACTTGAAGCTGACACTGCTACTTATATAAACTTATCTAACTCAAGGCTCGACTTCAACAGTTGCTATTTTCAATATATATCTTTTCAATAATAGAGTGACCTTACTAATTATTATTATATTTACCTCATGATGTAGAGGTCTTCGTTCTCAAAGCCCCCGAGCACGGCATCGTCCGGCACCTGTTCTTCAGGCGACACCCAGTGAGGTTCACCTCCAAGAAAATGCTTTAGCGGCAAATTGATTATTACTGCTGGCACTAGGGAGACATCATAAATATGTTTTGTAAACTTTACTCTACTTTTGTTACAGAGTAGGCAGAGGGAACATGGGAACTTAGTTTAATTCCCTATTCCGTTTCCCGTTTTCCGACGAATTCTTGAGGTATTTTGCGTGTGAAGTAGCGGAACTCAACGCCGCACTTTTCTTTGTTACCACAATGAAGAAATGATAATATTCAATATTTCATTCAACGAATTTTGAATTGAAAATTTTACACAACCACTGCACGTTTTTGCTCCTGCGCCACGACGGCTTTGATGAAATGTATTTTCACTATTTATTTCATATAGGGGAAGGCAGACAGAAGTTAATGTCAACATCTCCAATGTGTACATTCTTCAACCTTCATCCAAATTAATTGTGCTTTGAACAGTTTCGGTTCCGGTCCTTGCTCCGGAGAGGTCGCACAATTGCACGCCCTTATCATGTATATTCGTTGACGGTTATATACTTTAGTGTTGTGGTTCCCGCTTCATCCTGCGCTGTGCTGAGCTGCGTAGCACACTGCTGTGTGCTGCCCGGCCTGCCGCTGCTTTGTCCTGAGGTCGTGAGGACTAGAGAGTCTAGTCTTCTGTGAGTAGTTACACAGTTTTTATAGTTAGGAACTCACCTTCCGTTCACCGACGGAAGACTAGTTTTTGTCAAAGTGATAGTTTAGACTTAAATAACACACCCTCCCCCACCGTTAGGTGGGGAATGACCTAATTGCCGAAAAATTATATGATAATGGACAAAATTTATGAGAAATTCATTCTCATTAAACTCTCCGAGGTGGTAGAGGCCAAATCTCTGCTCATCAAAGAGCAATTAGGTTTCAGAAAGAAACATTCCGCCATTCACCAAGTCCATCGCGTGGTAGAGCACATAGCTCAATATAAAGTAAAAATTTCCTACCGCAGACATACTGCCGCCATTTTTCTCGACGTAGCGAAAGCATTTAACAAGGTCTGGCATAACGGCTTGATTTTCAAGCTGCAGCGCTCTGGCTTACCAGACTGTCTCGTGCGCATCCTGCAGGATTTTCTGTCAAATAGATATTTCCGCTTTAAAGTAGAAGGAACTCTCTCCTTCCCCCGCCTCATCCGCGCAGGCGTCCCCCAGGGTTCAACCCTCTCTCCTATGTTATACGCGCTGTACACAAGAGACATACCCTATACAAGGGATGTACACTTGGCTATGTACGCCGATGATACCGCCCTATACACTTCTTCGCGTAACACACGCATAATAGCCGATCGACTTCAGAAAGCGGCTTGTGTACTTGGTGTGTGGTTCCCCCAATAGAGAATCGAGGTTTATCCAGAGAAGAGTAAAGCGATACTATTCCCTCGCACTCGTTCAGAGCAAATCTCTACCATCTATCTATTATAAAGACATTCCCTGGAAAAAGAGGTCAAATATCTAGGCGTCACATTAGACTCTAGACTCTCCTTCAAACCCCACGTCACGAAAGCTTGTAATAAAGGTAAATTCATTCTTAATAGATTATACTATCTCTTTTTTTTTCGCTTCTGGCAACCCCGGTGCTAACAGCTGATTCCGACTGAGAATTTTAATTTAATGTAATTCAATTCAATTTGAAGCCCATTTCCACAACAATTACTACATTTAATTAAGCAAATAGTGTCATTTACGTAATTATAATAGTTTTTATGTTTTAAATAGATTTTATTGTGAATTGTACAGTGTTCTTTGTGTAAGTGACTGGTAGTGTGCCGGCACAATATTTAGGTATATTTTACTGTAAGTACGTGTTTTTATCATTGTATTTAATTATCATAATTTATCATTAGGTGCTATAGAAACCATATAACGTTGATTTAATTTTGGTTTACTTGCGTAAATTAGTAGTTAAAGCTTAGTTTTCCGTCGTGCATAAAACTACCCGTTATTTGCATATTATCCAAATCCTTAACGTTACTAAAAAAATCCTTTATTCAAAATGATGACTCGCAGAGCACTATCTCGCCAGGAGGAGTCCAAACTCCAACTGACTTTACAAGAACTAAAAAACACTAAGGAATTGTGTGCCCAATTACAGTGTGAAAGGCAAGATAATGAAATAGAACTTTTACAGTTATTAGATAATAACACTAGGCTTAAGAAAGAAATGACTGCTATACACATAGAATTAACAACAATTGTAGAGGAACGGGATACTCTCAAAAATTTAGTAGATAAGTTTGACCGGTGCAGCGATAAATATGAGCAGGCCCTTATTAGGATAAATACCTTGGAGCAGGAGCTGCGAGAGGCTCACACACTCATCAGTAAGCTACAGGAGGATGCTCAGAATTCTACCGTGTTACATAATATTAGCTTATATAATGAGTTAGTTGAGAGTGCCCCACAGTTGGTTTCTCCTGTGTTGGACAGACATAGTCACTCAATTATTGATCTCACCAAGAATGACACATTGTTATTCAATCTTAAAAAAGCATCAAATTTGCCTCACTGCAGTAGAAACAAACTAAAAAAATACATATAAATCAATAAGTTTACAATTAAGTTGTCAAAACCAAAAAATTAATAAAACAGCATAGTTATATGTCCAAGTGTGCAAAATTAAGTAAGGAGAAATTGGAATTATATGATGATTTAGAAATGTGCACAATAAAACTAGATAAGTGTAGGTTCAAGTATGAAGCTGATACACAAGCACTACAAAGTGAAATTAATTATTTAAAAGACTCCCTTGATATACTTAATAAAAAGTATGTCCATTCATTGAACGAAATACAAGAGTATTCCAAGGCGATGGACAATCTTATTACACTGTCCACAAATAACACTGAACGTTTTGATTCTTTAATCAACAATCACTCTTGTGATTGTGCCCGTTCATCACAGCAATCGCCTGCAAGTACTCCGGTGTGTGTCCCCTTGACCGACCCCTTATGTGAAAGCCTTCATAATAATAGTAGGTTCAGGCCACAGCAGTCATTTGGTGCATCAATTCATGAACCTAGTTCATTAGTTAATGCACAAAACATAGTTTTATTTAGTGATGATATTGGAAGGAATATGGGTTCAATTTTGAATTATTGTTTACCGGGACAGTCAGCTGTTAGTTTTTGTTATCCGTCAGCATCCTTTGAAGTTCTCATGCAAAGAAGTTTTAGTTATAAATTTAATAAGTGTGACAAACTTGTTATATTATCAAGTAATAGGGGAAATTTAAGCAAACAACAGTTAAATGACTATTGTGAGTCATTATTAAACTTAGATATAAGTAAAATAATTATGTTTACATTTACTTATTGTAAAAATCAGTCAGAAGCGGAAAATAATTACAGATTTAAGCTAAACTCTACTCTGCACACCATAAGCACATATAATGACAAATTACATTTAATTGACACTAACAAAATAGTTAGTAAAACTTTATTTTTGACTCAAAGTAAATATAATTGTAGTCATAGGTTTAAGAGACAGATAGCTTCCCTGCTATCCTATTATTTTGACTTATCAGCCAAGAACTTGGCTACTACTTCATCTGCTTCTATTGCGCAGACTGACATTGCAATTCATTCTGAGTCTAATAATTTACATTCTGTTGACATTTCTCAACATTTAAATTAATTTCTCAGACAACAGAGGTAGCAACCTCTAGCTCTAATTTATTATTAAATATCCCTTTGATCCAGCTAGCTTTACAATTAAATTACAATAATAACGCACACTGCACATCATCACAATATCCATGCAAAAATAATAATAAAAATGTTAAGTCTATTAGATTAGTTCATCAGAACATCCTTTGATTGACGGGGGGCAAGCAGCTAGAGCTGGAATTATTCATGAACTCAGAGGAAATTAGTATTATGTGAATTACTGAACATTGGTTAAAGGTGAACCAGCTCATGTTTAATTTCAGAAACCACCGGGTAGGAAGCTCATTCTGCAGAATCAACACAATACACGGGGGGTCGCTTATTATATTAAACAAGAACCTTAAGTTCAAGGAACGGAAAGATATTGTGTCCCTTTCTGTAGAATGTTCTATCGAATTAGCGTGTGTTCAACTAGAGCAATTCATTGTTATATGTGTATACAGACCTCCCTCCGCTAATTTAAAATTATTTCTAGAAGTAATGGATGAGGCCTTAAGCAAACTTACCAAGTCGAGTAAGCCTTTGTTAGTGTGTGGGGACTTTAATGTTAATATTTTGGAAAGTTTATGTCCCACCATTAATTTATTAAGTCTTTTTAAGTCACACAATTTACTTAATTTATTTATGGAGCCAACCAGAATAACTCCTACGACTAGTACTTGTATAAATAACATATTTACTGACATTATTCCATGCTACAAAAGCATCATTAATGAATTGAATTCTGACCACTCTGGTCAGCTAGTAGAATTCTATAGTAAGAAAAAACAGGAGGCTAAGAAAAAAATTGCTTTTTTACCTGTCACAGTTAGTCGTTTGGAACGTATGAGAGTTAGTTTACTAACGAATTTACTAGTTTTAGATACAACTTTACCTCGCAATTCTTTGTACAATTCTTTTTTTTACTCTCTTATTAATAAATTTCATTCAATATTTACTCCCAAAGAGATTACAATTACTGATAGTCCTATCTTTGGTGACTGGGCCACATCAGGTATTTATAAGAGTAGGGAGACACTGTATATGTTATATTATGAAAAACAGTTTATGTTTTATTATGAAAAACAAAAATAGTGGTGAAGAGTTTAAAGAGTACTTAAAATCTTACTCTAAAATTTTTTAAAGAGTTTGCAAAATTGCAAAAGTTTTATTTATTAAAACAAAAATTAGAAATAGTAGTAATAAAATTGAAGCCACTTGGAAGGTTGTTAATGCCGAGACTGGTAGAACTAGGGTGAAAGATTCTAATTTTAAACTTAGTATTGACGGTCACATTGTTGATTCCGATTTGGAAGTGGCCATTGCATTTGAAAAGTTTTTCTCTACTTTCCCAGTCAGTCTAACAAACGATTTAGGTTCTTCCACCACTATTGCAGAATCGTTAATTAAAGACAATGTTCCCGAATTTTATAATGGTTTCGTTTTCCGTCATGTAAATTATTCAGACATTAGTGTAGCTTTCAAATCAATTAGTATGAAGAAGACAGCCGACTTGTGGGGTGTCTCAGTTAATATCATAAATTGTTTAATTGACATTTTGATTCCTGATTTAGTTACAATTTTTAATAGATGTATTGATTGTGGAGTGTTTCCTGATTTGATGAAATATAGTAAAATAACTCCATTGTTTAAATCAGGTAGTACGCAAGACCCCACAAATTTCAGACCGATTTCAGTACTACCTACGTTTAGTAAAATTTTTGAAAAGCTGATACTCAGTCAGCTTCTTACCTATTTTAATAAAAATAAATTACTGCACACAGGTCAATTTGGTTTCACTCGTGGAAGGTCAACATCTGATGCTGGGGTCAAATTATTAGAGAGTGTATTCGCGGCTTGGGAGGAGTCACGTGATGCCTTTGGGGTGTTTTGTGACTTGTCCAAAGCATTTGATTGTGTGCAGCATAAAACTCTTATCAGGAAGCTACACCACTACGGTATAAGAGGCATTGCTTTGGATCTTCTCACTTCTTATTTAAGTGATAGGATTCAAAAAGTAAATGTCAACGGGAAACTATCACACGGGTCACCTGTAGCGTTGGGGGCGCCACAAGGATCTATTCTGGGTCCGTTTTTGTTCCTTTTGTACATTAATGACTTACCTCACCTTATGAGAGATATCTGTGAAATAGTGTTGTTTGCAGATGATACATCTTTAGTTTTTAAGGTTAATAGACGGCAATTGGAAATTGACGATGTAAACAATGCTCTTTCTAGGATATTACACTGGTTTAGTGCCAATAACTTGCTTTTAAATAGTAGTAAAACTAAATGTATCAGGTTCTTTACTAAGAATGTGCAACAAGTAGAAACCAGGGTTTTGATGAACAATGAGGAACTAAAAGTAGTTAATGAAACTGTTTTCTTAGGTATAACATTA
>JAAIXI010000237.1:14886129-14901567 GCA_013403645.1 Heliconius nattereri | reverse complement strand
TAGAGGGCCATCGACCTGACCACTCCGGTGTACAGCCGACGGCTAGAGGCGCTCGGCCCACCAACATTGGGCAAAAGGCGCGCCAGTGCCGCCGCTGTCTTCAACAGTTTCGGGGCCAAAGATGTAAAGTGGCCCCGAAAACTCCACCGATCGTCCAGAACAAGTCCGAGGTACTTCATGCTCCGGGCGACGTCGATTTTGACGCCACCGATGATGATGTGGGCATCTGATGGTGGGCCCTTACGGGGAGCATGAAAGTAGATTGCCTCAGACTTGTTCAAGGCAACCTCCAAGCCAAGTCGCCTTATGCGGCCGACTATCTCCACCACTCCAGCAGTCGCGAGGACCGCCGCCTCCCGATAGGTCCTCTGCTGCGCCAAGACCAGCGTGTCATCGGCGTAACAGAGGACCTTTATCCCCCTCAGGGTGCCGCCCCGCAGCACCCAGTCGTACCCGATGTTCCAGAGGATCGGACCCAGCACCGATCCTTGTGGAACACCGGCCGACACAACGAACTCCTCCCAACCTCCGCCAGGAGCCGGAAAGGTCACAGACCTCTCGGACAGGTAAGCCCCGATGACGCGGCGCAGGTATGGAGGCACTTCATGGAATAAAAGTGCCTCCTTAATGCAGGGCCAGGGCAGGGAGTTGAAAGCATTGGCGATGTCTAAAGACACCGCCAAGACTCCATCGCCCCGGGCCACCGCATCCTGCGCATAGGACTTAACCTCCAGTATGGCATCCACCGTCGAGCGCCCCCTGCGGAAGCCATACTGGTGGTCCGAGAGGTCCGGACCTGTCCCCTCCAAATGGTGTTGTAGCCTCCTGGCTACAACACGCTCGAAGAGCTTGGCGATCTCGCTCAAGAGCACTATAGGCCTGTAGGCGGAGGCTGAATCCGCCGGGCGACCCTCCTTCTTGATGAGGACTAACCTGCCTGTCTTCCACCGCTGTGGAATTATGGCTTGAGCCAGACAGGCAGAGAATAGTCCTCGCACTCTGGGCCCAAGGATGTTAAGGGCCAGAGTTAGCGCCCGGCCGGGAATGCCATCCAAGCCCGGGGCGGTGCTCTTGAGCCGAGATCGGCGTACAGCTTCTTCGAGCTCCTTCTCATCCACCAGTGGTGCGACACTATCGACTTCCTCCTCCTCCTGCGCTACAGGGCGGGCCATGGTTGGTGGTGTAAAATTGGCCCGCTGCGGGAACAGTGACGTCAGCACTCCTCGGAGAACGTCCGGTTGGAGCGACTGCGTCAAGGGCGGAGCCCACGTCCGGAGTTTGCCGCACACCATGCGGTACGGCGTTCCGAACGGATCCCCGTCTATCCCCGCGATCAATCGGTCGTTTGATTCTGCTTTCGAACGACCGATTTCTTCCTGTAGCGCTTTCCTCGCCTCGACGTACGTGCGGTACCGCCGTTCCTCCTCCTCTTCCTCTCGACGTACCCGCCTGCGATAGTGCGTGTACTGGCGTCTCGCCTCAATGCAGGTGACACGCAATTGAGCGATCTCTCCCGACCACCAGTACACTTGTCGCCGCTGAGGGCGGTGCCTGTAACGGGGCATAGACGCGTCGCAGATACGCGTCATAGCCCTCTGCAAAAGCCTCCCTCGCCCGTTCCGCCGACTCCTTCTCGAGCACCACTGCCTCGCAGAAGGATGAGACCAAAAGTAATTATATACAGACGCTTAGGTTAGGTTAAGTTTTATATGAAACCTGCCTTCGCACACACGTGTTTGTAGTCCCTCGGTTGAGAACTGACAATCCGGTGGCAACAATCCACTCCTCCAGTGTCGCACCACGTACGTCCGTCCTTGCGGAGCCCCATACGCTGGATTTAGCATTTAGGTCTCCTGCGACCAAGACCTCCGCCGCACGATGTCTTTCCACCATTTCCCCCAAACGGATTAGGTATTCCTCGAACTCTGCAAGAGTTCGGTTGGGGGAAAAGTAGACGCCTATGACAACTAGGCCACCGACATGTGCCGCTACACATCCCGCACCCTTCTCTACTCGTGAAAAGGGCGGAGAGCCCGCAGCGATCTGGGTGACCAGAGCTACCACCCCGGTGTTGTCCGCGACCCAGTTGTCACGCGCAGGAATGCTATAAGGCTCCGCAACGACCGCCACCTGAATCGACCATTGCACCAGGCTTTGGACCAATAAGTCTTGGGCTCTGGCACAGTGGTTGATGTTCGCCTGGAGCACGTGGAGCGCCATTATTGATGCTCCATGTGCTGCGGCTCCTCGCCCTGCGTCGGGGCTTCAGGTCGGCTTCGGCTTGTTCGCCTCGCCGCACCTTTCCGCTTCTTCGCTTGAGCGCACATCTTGGCGCACGCTGCTCCGCCTGCCAGGTGATCTGCGGGCCTATTTGCGTCTTCGCAAATAGGGCAGTGCGCCGACGCAGAGCATTCACTTTGCTTGTGCCCTGGTTTCCCGCATCTGTAGCAGTGTGCACTCCGGTCCTTGGCACTACTGCAATTTGCTGCCACATGCCCTATCTCGTGGCAACGGAAGCAGCGCAGCACGCGAGGCTGCAGTAATTGCACGCGTGCCGACACAAAGCCGACCAACAGCCTTCCGCCGCTCACCTTCTTCGCCGCTGTCACCGGACAGCGGATCCAGGCGGTACCAAGCCCGTTTCGATCTTGGCGGATCTCCCCGACCTTAATGGCGCTAGTGTCGCATCCGCATGCTCGACTCACAGCCACCGCCACCTCCTCCGATGTCACAGAGTCATCGAGCCCACATACTCTCAGCTCAGCACACCTGGTGGGCCTCGAGACCTGCACATCGTCAGCATTTAGGACGTTCCGCAGTTGTTGCGCGAGAACGTCCGCCTTCTCTCCGGTATTCATACCCGGCAGTTCGAGTAGCCTCGCTCCCGTTGAGGCAACTCTGAACCTGACGTCCGTGATACCCAGATCCTCCAGTACCACCTTCTCCTTGATCTGGGTCAGGACGTCTTTGTAGGTGACTTCTTTATTGGCACCCGGTTGCAGCTTTAGTGCAACCACAGACGACCTCGGAGGACGAAGTCTGGGTGCTTTTGGCGCAGATGTTGGTCGCGCTTTCCTCCCTTTCGGTGGCTGATGGACAGCCACCCCCTTCTTCTTTTTACCCTTCTTGGCGACGACGTTCCACCCCTCGTTCGTGTTTGCCGGAGCAGGTGGTAGAGGCCGCGGCTCGGGAGCTTTCGCCACTTGTGCCTCATTGCTCTTCCCCTTACCCTTGCCCTTGCCCTTGCCTTTCGCAGGCTTTTGTCCTTTCGTGGGGGCTGGGTTGGCGGGGGGCATGAGTGTGGTCACTCTGGCCTCAGTCGCGCTTGTTGCCGAGGTTGAGGCTACATTTGCTGGCGTTCGGTCCGACGCAAGTGGCGGACGTAAGCGCTTAGCTGGCAGTAGCCTATCCTCCAAACCTTCCAAGCGAGCACTGACCATGGTCCCGACTTGGATCATAATGCTCCTTGCGAGCTCGTCAGGTGCCACGAACTTCTCACTAGCAGATGGTTTGCCAGGTCTCTTCTGGATCTGCTGCTCTACATTCGAACGACTGCGATCAAGGTCAGCCCGTAAAAGACTGACCTGTCTTTGCATGTCCAGCATCTCCTGTTGCAGCTTGCTGTTGTGTGCTCGAAGTGTGGCTACCTCCTCAGTAACCGTTCGCTGAGCGAGCGTGTCCACAGCCACAGCTATAGACTTAGCTGCCTCCTTCAGGGCCTTCGTAAATGTGCCCTTCAAGTTTCCGGATTTGCTGGCAACCTTTTGGATGATCGCCAGACTTTCTGCTACCTGACCTTTCAGGTCTGAGGTCAGCCTCGACTCCTCCAAGTCCAGATCCGACAGCAACGACATACTGGACAAAGCCAAGTTTGTGTTGCTTTGCACAGCTAGGGTTCTTTGCACCACCTCTTCCTCTGCCCTAAGCCGTCGTTCCTCTATTTTTGTCTTTCTGGCCTCAGCCAGCAATACACGTAATCCCGGTGTTGCGGGCCTCCCTTTCCCTCTCTTGCCAGCCACGATCTTCGGCGCTGGTCTTTCCGACACTCCCTCTCCAGAAGAACCAGACTCGTCGCTCCTACGTCTGGGCCGCTTCCTTCCGTCTTTCCGGAAAGACGCCCTTACGGTCCTTGACCGCGACTCGACCGAGGTGAGGCTCTCCGTATCCGAGCCCTTCGACCCAGGTACCCCCCAGAACCTTCCCGCAGACGAGATAGACGATCTCGATCTCGCATCGTCGGACGCAATCAACGCTCCCTCGCTCAGGTCCAACCTTTCAACCACGACCCTCGCTTCCTTCAGTACACCTCCGCTGTTATGAGGCACCTCTCGCAACTTCACAGTCTCCTGCAACTCTCCATCTTCCGCAGAATTCTCTACTCCGCCTGTCACAGGCACTCCCTCTTCTCCGCCCTTTCCAGGCACTTCCTCTACTCCGCCCATCTCGGGCCCTTCCACAGCAACATATCGGCAAGGCTGGCCCCCCCCAGATTCGCGGGGCTTGCGTGCCGTAGCACGGNGGCATTCGTGTCTTAACCTAATTCTTTGTGAATATAATAGTCTAATTTTTAACATATTTTTTTTATTTTTCCAAAAGTTAAACTAAGAAGAATATTTTCATATAAAACCTTTTTTTTTAACGTGAGGAAATCCCGAGGCCCGAGAGGGGACTCGAGCGGGTTATGTGGGACTCGTGGACCGGCTGAAGGCCAATCCCAATACCCACTAAAACCTCACGGTGCTCCTCGACCGCCACTGGCCGCGAGACGCGGGGACTAGAATCGTCCACGAATCGCGGCGGCGGGAGCCTGCTAGGCACGTCGCGGAGTCAAGGGTGTGTGGGCACCCTCGACGGCCTGCTCGGAGTAGCGCGCGGGAGCAACCTGCGCGCGCCTACTCGGGCCAGGTTGGTAGGCGGCCAGCTTCCCCAAGCTGACCGCCCTGTGGTACATTAGGGCGGAAGGCGGCGATCGTGTGCCGCCCTCCGGCGACCCGGTCTCTTACGGCGGATGGCGACTTCGGTAAAAGCCTCCCTCGCTCGTTCCGCCGACTCCTTCTCGAGCACCACTGCCTCGCAGAAGGATGAGACCGCATCCCACGACGTCTCGCTGCCGGCCATGGCTTTGACCACGGCCGGCAGGGAAAGGTCGTCCCTTATGACGTCGCGCAAAGAGCGACGTCATAAGGGACGACCTTTCCGCGATAGACGCGGTACAGTCGGTCTTCCTCCTCCTGCACCTTCTGTACCCGTCTGCGATAGTGGCTGTACTGGCGTCTCGCCGCAACGCAGGTGTTACGCAGTTGCGCGATCTCCCACGACCACCAGTACACTTGCCGCCGTTGAGGGCGGCGCCCGGAACGGGGCATTGCCGCGTTACAGATACGCGTCAGCGCCCCCTGCGCCCAGGATGCGGCGTTTTCTGCAGACGCAGCCTCCCTTCCGGAGGGAGACGCTCCTTAAAAGCCTCCAGCCTCGTGCTGACCATAGTACCCACTTCCACCATGACAGTGCGCACTATGTCATCGACAGATAGAGCCTTCGCCGTTGTCTTTGGCGGCTCTACCGGTCCCCAGCGCTCTACGTCCGCTCTTAGGCGGGCAAACTCTGCTCTTAAGTCCGCCAATTCTGCCTGCAGCCGCGTGTTTGAGGCTCTGAGGAGATAGACTTCCTCCGACGCGGTCCTGTTGGCCAAGGTGTTTACGGCCTTGGATATCGCACCGGAAGCCTCCTTCAGGGCCTTTGTAAAAGTACCCTTCAGGTTCCCCGACTTGCTGGCAACCCGGTTTATGACTGCCAGGCTGTCAGACACCTGACAATGCAAGTCAGAGACTAAAGGCTCGTCAGGGCGATATCCAATCGACACGTCCGAGAGCCTGGAACTGTCGCGGCTCTGAATTGCAGCGGTGATATCCGCCACCTCCTCCTCCGCCCTCAACCGGCAACAGCCAAGTCAATCTGCTCTTTAGGAGCGGGTGGTGGGCCCTGTTTCCTTTTAGCCGAAGCTATTTTGGCCTTACGCTTCAACGTCTCCTCATCCACATCCGAAGATTCCGAGAGGCGCTCCTTGTTTCGGCGCCTCTTTCTATCCTTACGAACCTCGGTCTTTCCTCCAATATTCGTATTCGTCGAACCGACTGACATGACGCTATCTGCGTCCGACTAAAGGCACGCCCATGCCTAGCTGGTTTTGGTCCGCGCCGGGAATAAATTCCCGGTCCACTCGCCCGCAAGTGCGAGTGCTTTCCCCTATCCGCCACCTGGGGACGCGCCCAGTAGGAGACCAGCAACTCCCTTGGGAACCTAACCTAACCTTGCGAACCTGCGCGCGCCTACTCGGGCCAGGTTGGTAGGCGGCCAGCTTCCCCAAGCTGACCGCCCTCTGGCACATTAGGGCGGAAGGCGGCGATCGTGTGCCGCCCTCCGGCGACCCGGTCTCTTACGGCGGATGGCGACTTCGGCAAAAGCCTCCCTCGCCCGTTCCGCCGACTCCTTCTCGAGCACCACTGCCTCGCAGAAGGATGAGACCGCATCCCACGACGTCTCGCTGCCGGCCATGGCCTTGACCACGGCCGGCAGGGAAAGGTCGTCCCTTATGACGTCGCGCAAAGAGCGACGTTGAGACGCCCAGGCTGAGCACACCTCCAACGTGTGCTGGGCCGTCTCATCGAGGCAGTCGCCACAGTGCTGACAGCGAGCGTCGGGCTCCCTCCCAGCAATCCGACACAGCTAACTCCCGAAGCCGAACAGCCTCGATCGTCCTCAGGCCGGCAGTTGGTGTTGCCAGCCGAGTTTCCCACAACTCCATTGCGGCTACCCGCACCTCCTCAGTGCGTGCCTGGCTTGCCGGTTCCCCGGACACAAGGCCTCGACGCCGGCAATAGACCGACGCCAGAGACAGAGCATCCAGATCCCACGGCATGACTCCAGCCAGGACGCACGCCACCTCACCGGAGATGGTCCGGTACCCCCGTATCGCCCGGATGGCCATCACCCTCTGCGCACGTCGCAGCAGAGTCACGTTGTGCCGATCCAGGGCGTCCGCCCAGACGGGAGCACCGTAGAGAACCGTAGAATGCCATCCAAGCCCGGGGCGGTGCTCTTGAGCCGAGATCGGCGTACAGCTTCTTCGAGCTCCTTCTCGTCCACCGATGGTGCGACACTGTCCACTTCCTCCTCCTGCGCTACAGGGCGGGCCACGGTTGGTGGTGTAAAATTGGCCCGCTGCGGGCACAATGACGTCAGCACTCCTCGAAGAACGTCTGGTTGGAGCGACTGCCTTCAAGGGCGGAGCCCACGTCCGGAGTTTGCCGCACACCATGCGGTACGGCGTTCCGAACGGATCCCCGTCTATCCCCGCTATCAATCGGTCGTTAGATTCTGCTTTCGAACGACCGATTTCTTCCTGTAGCGCTTTCCTCGCCTCGATATACGTGCGGTACCGCCGTTCCTCCTCTTCTTCCTCTCGGCGTACCCGCCTGCGATAGTGCGTGTACTGGCGTCTCGCCTCAATGCAGGTGACACGCAATTGAGCGATTTCTCCCGACCACCAGTACACTTGTCGCCGCTGAGGGCGGTACCTGGAACGGGGCATAGACGCGTCGCAGATACGCGTCATAGCCAGGCCTGCACTATCGCAGCCTCCTCCAGAAGTTCTCTGTCGAGACACCCAAGTCGCCACCGCGGTCCGAACTCTCCCGAAGTTGGACTGGGGGCTGACTGCGCCGCTGAATGTGTGGAGATCTCATATTGGATGTAGAGATGGTCCGAGAGAGTCTCCACATCATTCAGCACTCGCCAGCCCTGAACACGGCGCGCTAGGGCAGGGCTCGCAAACGTTATGTCTACGACGGACCCGCCCTGCCTTCGCACACACGTGTTTGTAGTCCCTCGGTTGAGAACGGACAATCCGGTGGCAACAATCCACTCCTCCAGTGTCACACCACGTAAGTCGGTCCTTGCGGAGCCCCACACGCTGGATTTAGCATTCAGGTCTCCTGCGACCAAGACCTCCGCCGCACGGTGTCTTTCTACCATTTCCCCCAAGCGGATTAGGTATTCCTCGAACTCTGCCAGAGTTCGATTGGGGGAAAAGTAGACGCCTATAACAACTAGATCGCCGACATGTGCCGCGACGCATCCCGCACCCTTCTCTACTCGTGAAAAGGGTGGAGAGCCCGCAGCGGTCTGGGTGACCAGAGCTACCACTCCGGTGTTGTCTGCGACCCAGTTGTCACGCGCAGGAATGCTATAGGGCTCCGCAACGACCGCCACCTGAATCGACCACTGCACCAGGCTTTGGACCAATAAGTCTTGGGCTCTGGCACAGTGGTTGATGTTCGCCTGGAGCACGTGGAGCGCCATTATTGATGCTCCATGTGCTGCAGCTCCTCGCCCTGCGTCGGGGCTTCAGGTCGACTTCGGCTTGTTTGCCTCGCCGCACCTCTCCGCTTCTTCGATTGAGCGCACATCTTGGCGCACGCTGCTCCGCCTGCCAGGTCATCCGCGGGCCTATTTGCGTCCTCGCAAATAGGACAATGCGCCGAAGCAGTACAACCATTCTGCTTGTGCCCTGGTTTCCCACATCTATAGCAGTGTGCACTCCTATCTTTGTCACTGCTGCAATTTGCTGCCACATGTCCTACCTCGTGGCAGCGGAAGCAACGCAGCGCACGAGGCTGTAATAGCTGCACGCGCGCCGACACAAAGCCGACCAACAGCCTTCCTCCGCTCACCTTCTTCGCCGCTGCCACCGGACAGCGGATCCAGGCAGTGCCAAGTCCATTCCGGTCTTGGCGGATCTCCCCCACCTTAATGGCAGCAGTGTCGCAGCCACCTGCTCGACTCACCGCCGCCGCCACCTCCTCCGAGGTCACAGAGTCATCGAGCCCACATACCCTCAGCTCAGCACACCTGGTGGGCCTCGAGACCTGCACATCTCCAGCATTAAGGACACTCCGCAGATGTTGCGCGAGAACGTCCGCCTTCTCTCCGGTATTGACACCCAGCAGTTCGAGTAGCCTCGCTCCCGTTGAGGCAACTCTGAACCTGACGTCCGTGATACCCAGATCCTCCAGTACCACCTTCTCCTTGATCTGGGTCAAGACGTCTTCGTAGGTGACTTCTTTATTGGCACCCGGTTGCAGCTTTAGTGCAACCACAGACGACCTCGGAGGACGTAGTCTGGGTGCTTTTGGCGTAGATGTTGGTCGCGCTTTCTTCCCTTTCGGTGGCTGTTGGGCAGCCACCTCCTTCTTCTTTTTGCCCTTCTTGGCGACGACGTTCCACCCCTCGTTCGGGTAACTTGAAGTCCGACATTAAAGCCGAGGTCACGGGCGCGATAGAGAGGTTATACCGACTCGTGAAGGAGGCGGAGGCAGAGCAAAACGGCGTAGGGGCGCCAAAGGAGCCGCCTAAAAAACAGCCCGAGTACAATGAGCAGGAGGGGGAGCTCGCTCGAAAAATCGAGGAGCACTCGAGGCTGTTATCAGAAAATTCCGAGCAAATGCGGGATTTGAAGATGGCGCTCGTCAAAAATACCACCTTGCTGGCAAATCCACCCTCTTCGTATGCCTGCGTCACCGCACTTGCGTCGAAGCCGAAGCCGGTGCAACCTGCCCTGCACTTCATCATCGTCTCATCGGAGGATGTATTGGAGACAGGGGAGGAGGTCCTAGAGCGAGTCCGCAAAGCGGTGGACGCAAAAGAGGGTTGGATAAGGGTGGAAAGGGTCCGGAAAGCTAAGGACGCGAGGATTGTCCTCGGCTGCCCGACCGTGGAAGACAGGGACAAGGCCCGAGAGCGACTGGAGGCCAGTCGCCTCCGCGTCGAGAACGTCAGTAATAGAGACCCGATGATTGTCCTGAGAGACCTGTTGAGCATCAACTCAGACGAGGAAGTACTCCAGGCTCTCAGGAAACAAAACCGGGAGGTGTTTGACGGCCTCGGCGAGGAGGACGACCGGATCCAGGTCAGGTTCCGGAAAAAGGCTAGAAACCCCCACACGACCCACCTAGTGCTGTCGGTCTCCCCCATCATATGGAGAAGAGTAACCCCTACTTGCAAGAACTGCATTAGGGGTAAGATTGACCGCACGGACCACAACGCCTTCAGCGAGGACTGTCCCGTCCGAAAGCGGTGGGAGACCCTAGCTCGCTCAAGCGTGGCGTACTGCTGAGGTCGTATCGGCGGAACATGTTTGCGGGGACCAAGCGAGTGCACCCTACGCCTGGGAATGCAACCCGGCGGAACATACGTGCCTGAATTTCATCAGCACATTAAAATGGGCAGAAATCCAGGCCGTATGCAACGCAACAGGTTGCCCGTCCAAACGCCGCAAGAGCCGTCTGGTGAAATGTGGCTCTCACTCCCCGGTATTATACACCAGAACGGAAAATATGATTCCTGACCAGAATGTGTCCCTAGCACATTCTGGAAAATGGTATACACGGGTGGTAGTGACAAATACCAAATGCGCCAGACAGGGTCTCACAAAGGTGCAAGCGCTTCAAAAAAAAAATTTTTAATAATTCAAATGGAAACAAAAATTTTACTCGATTATTTGTCAAAAATGTAAATTATTTAGAAACGTATTCCAAATTACCAAAAATAAAGAAAAGTATGTAATTTAAGCAATTTAGGCCCATATTAAAAATCAGAATATAATAAAATGTATAAGAAAAGGCGAACAACAAAATAGCCCAGTAAAAATCTCAACAAAGTAGTGTGTCCCCATAAATTTAAAATAAAACATATGAGAAAAATATAACATCTGCATCCAAGGTCTCCGTTCCTCATGATGGAGGTTGCCAGAGAACTATATAAAAAAAAAATAAAAAAAAAAACCTAACCTAACCTAACGTGGAAACGTGGAAGTATAACGCCTCGGACTTGTTCAGGGCAACCTCCAATCCTAACCTTCTAATTCGGCCGACGACGTCGGCCACTCCGGCCGCTGCAGCACTGCTAACTTGCGATAAGTGCTCTGCTGCGCCAAGACCAGCGTGTCATCGGCGTAGCAGAGGACTCCAACTCCTCGTAGGGTGTCGCCTCTCAACACCCAGTCGTACCCGATGTTCCACAGTAGTGGCCCGAGAACCGAGCCCTGTGGTACACCGTACGACACTTCATACTCTTCCCACTCTCCTCCAGGAGCCGGAAAGATCACAGACCTCCCTGACAGGTAAGCCCCGATGACGCGGCGCAGGTATGGAGGCACTCGGTGATAGATAAGTGCCTCCTCAATGCAGGGCCAGGGCAGGGAGTTGAAGGCGTTGGCGATGTCTAAAGACACCGCCAAGACTCCATCGCCCAGGGCCACCGCATCCTGCGCATGGGACTTCACCCTCAGTATGGCATCCACCGTCGAGCGCCCCCTGCGGAAGCCATACTGGTGGTCCGAGAGGTCCGGACCTGTCCGCTCCAAGTGACGCTGCAACCTCCTCGTCACAACCCGCTCGAAGAGTTTGGCGATCTCACTCAAGAGCACAATTGGCCTGTAGGCCGAGGCCGAGTCCGCCGGGCGTCCCTCCTTCTTAAGGAGGACTAACCTGCCTGTCTTCCACCGCTGTGGAATTATGGCTTGAGCCAGACAGGCAGAGAATAGTCCTCTCACTCTGGGCCCGAGGATNGTACAGAGTTATAGTAATTTAACCTTGAAAAAAGTGAAAAAGTGTAACTTTTAGACTAGTTTTTCGCGTGCGACGGGCAAATAAGATCTGTAACCCCCCATTTTTATTTTATTAACCTGTGTGTATAGTGGCCCTGCACGTTCCTGCAAAGTTTCAGAATTTTCTGACTTTCCGTTTTCGAGTTATAAGTGATTTCAGTGAGGTTTGACCTTGAATGACCTTTGAGCTAACTTTGAAACGGAGAGAAGTAGAGTTGTGTTCAATACATGGTTGGATGCGCCTGCTCAAGACTATTTAGAATCTGTTTTTAGAATTAAATTCAAGTGACAATATATGGAGATATCTGAGAAAAACCTGAAAAACGGACACACCTCGGAAAAACACTAACTTAAAAGGTCTGTAAAATTATTTATAGATCGATGACCCTATTTTTTTATTATTTAGCCACATAGACAATCTAATAAAGAACATTAGTGCAAATTTTTAGATTTTTTGGACATTAATTAAAATAGTTATAAGCATTATTACTAAGTGTGTGTATTGTGTAATCTTTTCTAACTCTTTAAATGAATATTGAATATATAAAACGACTACCTAGATTATTAAAACTTTGCCAAGATCATTTTTTATACTAATTTAACTAAATGAAAAAACAGAATTAAAATCCGACTTTAAATAAAAAAGTGATTTTTCAAATCTGAACACGTAACTTCGTTTTTCATACAAATAGTGCTATCGAATTCTTAAGTTAAGTTTTAATATATATAAATTATTAGTTTTGTAAAAATAAATTAGTTTTGTTCTGTTTTATGTGTATATAGATATTGATATACTAATATATTAATTTTAGGTGTTTGTTTTAAATAAATAATATAGTGTTGAGCGGTACAATTAATAAAATACAAAAATAAATAATCTAGAGTGGTTGTATATAACTTGTTTGGTATAATATTAAGGAAAATTTATTTTATTTAATTAAGTTTTGTGTAACAGTAACTGTAACTTAAATCCGTCCTAAAACAAAAAAGTGATTTTTCAAATCTAAACACGTAACATCGATCTATATACAAAACAGTGTTATAAACTCCAGTTGTCCTTGAGTTGTCCAGATGTCCAGTTATCTAGTCCAAATTTAAACATAGTTGTGTGGGTCATAAGGGTCAGTTTCGCGTGTGCGGGAGGAACCAGTGCTCGAACTATTGTTTAGAGAAAGTCAGCAGATGTTAACTTTTAACATTGAATTAAACAATACATGAACGTTCGTGCAAAATTTGAATACTTAAAAATTTAAAACTTAATTATTTTCTTTTTATCTTATTTCTTTTGTTGGAAAATATATAATACAGTAAATATAATTTGTGTATGTTTTTTTGTAAACACTTGAAGCTGGGGAGCACTGATATTTATAATAGTAAATTTTTAATATTGGATGTTTTAAAGTATAATAGGAAAAAGTTTTCAAATTAAAATTATAATTTATATAAAATAGTTGTGTAAAAGTAAATTCGAAATAGTAAAGTGTATATTGGAATATTAATCGATAAGTCTTAGTTAAATTTATAATTTGTTATACTGTCTTTATTTAAATTTATTTAATTAAGTTTTGTGTATCTTTTATAATTTTTGGTAATTTTAATCGTAAATACTTTCTTACGAAAATATATATTTTTAAATTTTATGATTTCGGTGCCATATTGTAGTACCGATTATTGATGTTTTTTTAGGGTTTTTTCGATAATAATATTCACCCCACGTACCTGGACTTGACTTACCTCTGCGTGTTGCTCTCCACCTGCCCCGTCGATTGACACCACTCTTGTCGCGACCCTCCACACCTACCACCACACCTTATTTTCTCTCAGCTAGACAGATTAAATTAAAATAATTATTTCCTCTCTTTTTCTAGATTACGCTTATTCTTTTTGAAATATTAATTGTTATTAATAATTATAAAAAATGGATTATAAGAAAATGTTCCAAACACCCTCCAGTACCAAGAAAAAGACTTCGTCTCAGGTTTCCTCGAAAGCTGAGACAAGTCGGCAGGATCCCATCACCCCCGTGTCAGGAGCTGCTCAATCACTTGACAGCAGATGCAGTTCCCCAGATATCGATTCCCTCATGCTAGCAATGTCCGATGACGGAGAAATTGAGAATGTGGTGTCGGAAACGCTTCCCAAGCCCAAACCCAAACCTAAAACTAAAAAGGCCGAAAAATTGCAGCGTTTGGACCTTCCAGTAGAGGCTGCGGCAGTAAAAGACGTCCGCTCTATGAGCAGTGTTATCAACACATTAGCCAGGCACATTATCCATGCAGTAAATGAAAATAAAAGCGTAACTTCCATTAACAAACGATTTATTATCGAAGCCGCTGAGGAGATAGGTATAGCTGCAGATGTTTTCTTAGAATCACAATTAGAGCCCAATAATTTAAATTCACCTCCCGATCCTCCGGCTTCTGTTCCCACTCCTGCTCCTGCTGTGGATAACACTGCTCTAAGAGAAGAGATTGTCTCTGCCATGAAGGAAGAGATGGCCAAGTTTAAGGAAGAAATAAAGGAGGAGCTTTTAGCTGGTTCTGGTCCTTCCTTCGCACAGGTTGCATCTTCCAGAACCCCCCCCGATAAAATACCAAAATCGCAATATAAGCCGGCAATAGTTATATCCCCCATAGAAACTTCAGAAGAACAACCAAACACCATCAATAAATTTAAGAAAAGTGTCTCCTTCAGAGACAAAAATTATGCTCCCACTAAAGTTAAAGCCTTACCTAATAACAAAGTTAGAGTCGAATTTGCTAATGAGTTTCAATGTCAAGAAACATTAAATCAGTTAAAACAATCCACTTCAGTGACAGCAGTGCCGGCGAAAAAGCTCCTCCCTATGTTTATTCTCAAAGGAGTGTCGAATGACGTTCCTCTTGAGGATCTAACCTCGATTATCACCCAACAAAATCATAGCATCAGCGAATTAGTAAAACAACCAGAAGATCTCAAGTTAAGATTTAAACGCAATAACAATAGAAATCCAAATCTTTACAATGCCGTATTTATAGTTCAACCTGCCGTCTATCGGGAAGCCATCCATTTAGGTCGTATTAATGTAGACCATCAGAAAGTTTTCGTGGGGGACTTTTCACCCTTCATGCAATGTTACAAGTGTCTGCAGTTTGGGCACATTAGTAAAAACTGTGTGTCTGACTGCAGACCTTGTTCGCAATGCGCTGACACCACCCATCAAGCTCCAAACTGCCCACACATTACCGGTGACAAAACTCCTATATGTTATAACTGCTCTAAATACAACACCAAAACTAACAGTAAAATAAACACCGACCATTCTGCCATTTCACACAATTGTCCCACTATTCTATATCTGTCCAACCAAATAAGGAGTAAAATTGATTATAGTTCATAAATATTTATTCCCCCCCTTCTACTTTCGGAATATACTCTAATTGTTATTTTATAAAGCCAAATGCGCCCTCAATTGACATATACATTCATATACAAAATAATGTAAATATGCTGTAATTTAAGTTAATAAACATTGATAATAGTTATTAAAATTAGTGGTAAGTGTCTCTCAAGTCATATTGGTATTCAAAAATATCTTTATATAATTATGTTTATTTTTAACATATACGTGACTATAAATATATTTGGTTTTAATTTACGTTTCTATAAATATGTATAGTTTAAATGTATAGTCTTAAGGTTATAGCTCATAATTTTAAATGTAATTATAAATCAGTGTAAAGAAAGTTAAAGTGTAGCAAAAGAAATGTAAATTATAATTTAAAAAAAAAAAA
>JAAIXI010000237.1:14655226-14873516 GCA_013403645.1 Heliconius nattereri | reverse complement strand
TATAGAAAAATGTTTAGTACGCGCGCACGGCAAACTTTAGGTACTTTTTCTAATATTAAGAATTTCCTTTAGTTACTTTTACTTCTTTTGTTTGTTCATGTCGGTTACTCAGATATTTTATCTAATAATAAATCTCCACTTATTATTCTTTAACTTATTTTAATTAATTAAGCTTATATTTTCTTACAAATTCTATTGAAAACCGAAAATAATTTCATAAATATATTTAATACATAATCGTATAGTTCAAGCGGGCGTAGCCACGTCCGGGCCCACTAGTTAATCTATAAATTTAAACAAAGATTCAACTTTGGGCACTTTTTCTTTCATTTGAAGTTTCAATTCAGGATCGATTTTGGCAATTTGCTGGGCGCCGTCAGTTCTAATGGTCTCCTGGTCGGCGGTCAAGTCCGCGTACCGATTTAGTCGAACTTTCTGCGATCCCGGGACGGAATTGATCTGATTTATGGTCGTTAGAGTTTTCATAAAGTTATTATACCGATTGTGATAATCCTCTTGCCCTTTGATGGTTTTGCCAAACTTTTCTATGTATTCTTTATAAAGTTGCGGTCCATCCCGGAGGTCGAAAACTAAAGCGTTCAAATCCTGCCCGTAAATCTTGGAATATGAAAAATAATTAAACATTATATATACTATAATCTTTGTTATTGACATTTTGACAGAACTAAAATGTAGTTTAATTCCGATATTTTTTTATTTAGGGTTTACCTATTGTGTTCCACATCCAATTGTATTTACATACCTACAGCTGAATAAATCGATTAACGGAATCCATAAAAACAATAATTAAAAATCTGCACTCAGAATAGGCAATAAAATGCTATCTGCCGTGAACAGTAATTCCATACATTTTCACATTAAGAAGTGTTTTCCCGCTAGCTGCCGCCCCCGGCCTCCGGCCTCGGGCCTAGGGCCTCATCCAGTAAGGACCTTTTTTCCTAGTTGGCAGCACGTACGTTGTGTATTCAATCACTTGATTTACTAAACTAGTAACTTAAAAAATACCGCCGTCCTGCGACTACAAACGCGACAGTTGCGGGTTCCATTCCCGATTGGATACAACACCACTGGCCCACTGCCGCGCACCCGCGCACCCGCGCACCCGCTGCAAGAGTGGCCCACAGAAGAATGGACAATTATTGGCTAAATAAAACAAAAACATAGGTATCAACTTTATATTCTCCAATGTTCCTGACTAGACAGTACTTTACAACAAACATACAGTTAGAATATATCACTATTTATTTCATACCAAGTTCTAAGAGATTTTACTAACTTATAGCAAATATATACAAAATATATTTCCTTCAAAAATATACGATTTATTTGGTGATACGAGACAATAATTAACAAAACTACTAAAAATTAAAACTTTTGGAGGATTGTTTTGTTTCTCTGGTTCATAATAAGAAATTAAACTACCTAGGTACTATAAATCTTTACTGCTGTAAGTCATCGAGCGAATGTTTGATTCGTAATAATTGTTATTCAGCTTAAAGGTACGAATAGCCTCGTTAGTTAAGTCAATACCGAAATATCTAAACATTTAAAAATAATCATTAATAAGTATTGATCACAATTTTAAAGTTAAAACTTAATTTTCATAAATTCACAAATGTTGAACTAACGTTATATACAGTATAAGTCATTGGAGTCTAATAGGAACGGTATTAGTAATACAAACAATCACTTCCATACAAAAGAAAAGCCTCTTGTTTATTAATAAGTTAAAAGCATCTAGTGTGTGGCTTCCTCTGCTCCCTCTGCTCCCTCTGATTTCTGACAAATGCAGCGTGAACCCAATAATAGTAAGTTCCATGTTGCATTTCCAACAGAGGGTAGTTTCGTGTAAGTTACTTGGCAGTTTAAAAGTGCTAGCGTTATTATAATGGCCTCTTGAATAAATAATCTTTAATTTTCGTTTTTGTCAAGTCGACATTACTGAGGCAATCGAAATCGCATTCACAAATCTTTTTGAATTTAAATCGGATTTTTACTAACTCACAAAATAAGCTTAATTTACTAAATTATATGTACAACACTAATACAGAAATGAGGTCTTTTAAAATATTAATTTCCTAAACTAAATGACGATTTGATTTAAATATAACTATTTTTGGTTTGATTTATAAAATACATCAAATTTAAAATCTACATTATTTAATAGAAACGCCACCTGCTATAGGAAATTCTTATCAAATACTAAATAATAAAATTTGATATGTATCGCTTATACTAACTAAGAGATTAAGAGACCTGAGTGTGCTAACTTACAAATAAGCAATTATTTAAAATTTACATTTTCATTCAAAATTTATAAATATTATTTATATTTTTTATCTATATATAATTAGAATATAAGAGAATTTTATGTTACTACTTACAAAAATTAAAATCATAATCTTTGCTGCCGATGCCTGAAGAATTCGAAGGAAAGTGGATAACAAAAGTGTCTTAATGGGCAATGAAATGTCCTAACATTAGGCTCCCAGGTTCCCTCGGCCTATTTTGATACGTAGGGGATACAGCGTGAAGCTAAAAAACAATAACACGCCAAATAATAACCATAGAATATTCTTTTGACACTGTCAAAGTTAAATCTCGCTTTTACAAACTTTAATGATTTATTTAATATGTAATGATTTTTGACTCTTTTTGTATTCTAAAAGTAATGCAAAAACAACTATCAGAATAATACAGGCTACAATTTAAGCTAGCATTTTGTATAATTTGGCAATGACATAACAATCGTTTTAAGCAGACGAAGCCTCGAGAGGGTCGCTACTCGTCTAGTATGTCTTCTCGCACGCCACCAGCTTTCGCTATCTTCATTCGCCTCAATAAGTATAGCACACTTTGGTGCGGTAAGTCTGTAAGATATCTCTCACTTCGCCGATAACTTCTCTATGAGCTCCTGTAGGGCGAGCGCCTTAGCGAGTCGTCGTCTGAAGTCCTGCAATAATAAACATCATTTTAATTAGAACCTACATACATCAAATGTAGTAAGATATCGACATTCAAGGGCTGCGGTCCCTGTGTCCGTGTCGGCCGGAGTCGGGTCATAATGCGTGAAGCTGCTTACCTGGTGCAAGGCATCGCCCAGTAACGGTACCCTCGCTCGAAACATCTCACGAGACATCAGACACAGCGCCTTGCCGTTCATGGGGAAGCGCTCGGGGAGTCCTCCGCGCCGCGACACCCACGCGCCCACCTGCGCGCGGCACCACTCGCGGGGGTCTACCGGGGAGAGCACAGGTCATTAATGGACTGCAGATGATTTTTATTGTACCCAAAATAAGGAGCTACCCTCGAAAATATATTTTTAATATTAAATTACTTATAATCGTTTTTTTTTAATTTAAATCAATTATGTTTTTTTACTTGCTTTTTCAGTGTTTCTCCATTTCTGTTATTATATACAATATAAATGAATTTCATTTCATTCATTTACTTAATAATTTCTAACTGGATAATACCACTTATTTTGCACCAATGTATCCACTATGTGTAAGTAAAAGAGCTCTGTCTGATAGCTATTAGGTACTAAACGTTCTGTATTATATTGCTCGTCAAGTCCCAACTAAAATATTAATAGAGTCGCAAGTTACTTTTGTTTAATACGAATACTTTTTAAAAAAAAATTCAATACAGATTACAATTTTTATAAGTATTAGGTATATAATATTGTATTAGGTATCTATATTAGTAACCCCCCCTTTCCCCTCCCCGCGCCGATAACGAGGTCGAGACTGCCACACGCCACACGCCACACGCGCGACTCGGTGGAGCAGGACAACGGGACATCATTTATATTATTTAATTATTTTTATTAAACCATTTGTTATTTTTATTGTATGTTTCTTTAATTAATAAGAAAAGAAAATTGAGTGTTTCAATTTCGTTTATAATGTAGTAATAGATAATGTATCCCACACATAGCGGGGTAGATAGAGAGTCATAAGTTTCCGCCGAACTTTAGAGTCATTGCGTTTCGAGTATTGGAACTCAACTTCGCGCTTCGCCTCGCCTGTTAGTTACCTAGTGGCAAGTCGTCCTCCTGTAGCACTCTGAGGTCGATAGCGCCCCACGCGCCCTCCGCGGGAGGCACGCGCTCACAGCGGGCCTGCGTCGGCATCTTGCGTGTTTTCACAACAATCTGAAAACAAATATTTGTAAATAAGTAAGTATTCGGGCGAGAAAAGCGAATTTAAAGTGGATGCTATGTGGTAGTGCTTAGTATGTATACTTTAATACCAAAATAATATCATTTCGCTCATTTGAAACACTACACTACTACTCACTAACTTTGTTTGCGTCTGCTGCTTTGTACTCTTACATACTCGTATAATAGTTCTTACTGAACTTATTTACTTGCACATAAGTTTTACACAGTTCAATTGTCTTAATTAATCGGATTAATTGTGCGGTTGCGATTAAACATTATAATTTAGTAATTAATCATATTTAATGATATCCTGAAAACGCAATCAAAGTGAACCACTGTTAAACTTTATTATAATTATGAAAAAAAAATTGTAACGTAAACAGCTGCAAAATGTAAGCGTCTTCATAACATGTTGTTTCCTTTATAGTATATATTTCTTAAAACAAATAATTGGCCAATAAGGCTAACAGCATTATCCACACGCTCGGAAAAAAAACAAATAACTGAAAATTAATTTTAAATTGTAAAAAATCGTATTCCCACAAAATAAAATAAACAAATAGATTTAGTAGCAAGCTTCCTTACATATTCCTAATTTCAGTAAAAAATGACAAGTCATCATTTAAAAACACATTATATCTATTCAAACACCCCCCCCCCTAACCCCCACCCCCACTTCACCAAATTGTCAATCTATTTTTATCTAAAACCACAACAAACATCCTGTTACGTTGAACAAAAAAAGGAAAGAAGCATCGCATAATGACATAATGGGCGCCATTTTAATCCGTCACGAGTGATCCGCCGGGCGCGTGGCCCACTTCCGGTTTCCGGCGGATTTGAATGCGATCGGTTTCCGCACCGTATTCAATGTTTTGTGTTTACCTACTTTTTGTCCGACGGACTTCCGGCGGCTTTGTGCGTGGCGGGTGAAGGACTTACACTCGTGCGAACCGATTACAGCAGTCGAACTCTTTAACAACACTAATTTGCGACTTCACTTCACGCACATGTCGGGGCAGGCAGAGATAGAGGTCGAGGTAGACTCAGTGCTGCAGATACTCTGTTCCCATTCATACACTTCCGTTCCCTACTTTCCGCCATATTCACAACAAATAATACGTTAGACGCAGTTTCCAAGTCACTTCTATAAACTAGGTCCTAAAGACTGCTTAAGGCAAAAGTTTAAAGAAATAAAAATATTGCATCTCACTACATTTTTGAAAGTGTATGTATGTTAAGAAAAACATTAATGATTTTACCAAAATTGGTGAAGTACATAATATTAATACCAGAAATAGGCTTAAACTTAGTGCACCTGTGACCCGATTGCTTCGAGTACGCAATTCTTTTACGGGACAATGAGTACGCTTTTACTAGCTTTTAATAGCATCCCAGAAAAAGTCAGAGAACTTTCTATATCACGATTTACAAAAATTGTGAAAAGACGTTTGTGTGTCAAAGGTTACCAAATGAATGACTCTATAAATGACTAGCCGATCTCGGCGACCTCACCCGCTTGATCTATACGAATATTAATTACATTTATTTATGAATTTTTTTTTTATTTAGGGGGTGAATTCTAAAAAAACCGTGGAACACGTGTTCAAATAAATATTTTTAAGTCGGAATTTGAAATTTTATAAATATCAAAGGTAATTCAAAGAGTCAGTTTTATACTTTTTAGAAAACGTACCGGGATTTGAACCCGTGCCTTCTTTCCTGGCGTATATTCATTACACATCGCTCAGCGCCGCGGTGGTGCCGCCCGGCGCAGGCAGCGACAGATGGCCTTGTCGAGGTTACTAAAGCATTTACTATTCATATTTTTTATTGTTAACTGGTTTTTGTCATATTTTATGACGTCTTCTATTTACAGTATATTAGAAGTGGGTTATTATATAATTTTAGTATTGAAATGCGAAATAAATATAAATAAATTTGTGTACCCTATCGTACCCTATAAAATATAGAAAAACCAAATATAAAGAAAATATAAAATGGTTGTCTCTAAAGAGACAACCATTTTCACACAACTCAGGAATCCTTAAATGTTTTTAAAAAAAGCTTCACATGATTAGTAAAAAAGCTGATGTAGATTTAGATTTTAGATTTTATTATAAGTTTTAGATCGAAATTGAATTTAAATTTCATAGAGAAAAGTAGTTAGCTCACAATGCTCTACCTAATAAATAAGGTATTATAGACGTGTTCCCGGACTGCAGCATAGAGAGAGAGAGAGAGAGGAGGCAGGTCAGGCTGTCAGGCAGGTCGCCGGACGCGCTCGACCGCCGCGACTTCCGGTCGTCTTGTTTCGACTTAACGGCCCATTGTCTAACCTCTCAGCAGATGCTAATGAGGCGGTTCACTCGCCTCACTCGGGCCGCAGTGGCGCGTGGGAGTGGGAGTGGGAGTGGGTGGCGATCCCCACACAACACTCACAAAAGAAACAACTATAATTTATATTTAGAATGTAAATATTGGTACCTAAAACACACTCTGGTTCGTATTTGTAAGAGAGAATGCTGAGATTGTAGATACTCTAAAGTTACCAAGCAAATCCGCAAACGGAAGCATTGAACCCACAACCTCCATGTTAACAGTCGCAGTGTATCATACAGTTACACTTAACGTCTGACGCATTCACTTTCACCGTCGGCCGCGACCGACGTGACCGACGTGACTGACGTGACTCGCCGCAGTTGACTACACTCACTGTTGTTCCTTACGGGAAGTATGTAGGTACACGCTATATCTACTCTATCTACGCGTATACCAAGTTAGCCAGAACTAATCGATCCCACAGCCGTGACGTTTACAGTTGTACTTATATGAACACTAGACAATCACAATTATTAAAAACGTAAAGGATTTAAACATATTCTTAACGATTTTAATAATATAGATGTGGCCGTTCTGGCGCAGCAGCGTCTGAGTTAAACGTGACGTTTGTGGATTCAATTCCTAATCAAGGGAACGATCCTACTATTAGGTTCCCTCTACCAACCCTGCTAAATGCGGGATACAGCGTGAAGCTGCATTACAAGGATCTACATAATTATATAATTGGATTGGGGGCGGTCATGGCGTAGGGGCATAAAGTGTGACTGTAAAATCGACTGGTTATGGGTTCCATCGCCACTCGAGGAAATTAAATATTTATTTACATTTCTCTCTCTGCCTACACTGCTGTTTGCGGGATACAGCGTGAGCTGATTTGTTTTAATTTGATTTACAAAATTATATTATAAATATACATATTACAATTCTGTTTTGAATCTACTTCCGTACTGGTTAAGCGCGTTACACAACGACGCTAACAATACACCGACGTAAATCTTTTAACGCGACTCGTAACAATAAGGAATTCCCGCCATTGTGTTGAATGATGGCGGAAGTGCGCGAAAGTCGTTAAACGATTAAAGATGGCGGCCGTGTGTGTGTGAGTGTGTGCGTGCGCGTGTGTGTGTGTGTGCTCTTCTCATCGGCACTGCCCTCTGAGCTGGCGGCAGCTTTCTATAATACTGACATGCTGCTAATGTCGTACCGCCGACCTCCAGTGTACCGCCAAGCGCCGGTTTACCGCCAAGTCAATTAAGGGTTGTTCTCTTTATGACTTACCACAATATACCCATAGTAAGCAAAAATACTAATGTCAAGAGACTTCCTAACTCTAAGGAAAGTCGTGTCTTAACACTAGGTTCCCGTTGCCAACCCTGCTATATGCGGGATATATCGTGATGCTATAAAAAGTTTGAATTACTTACGTGTTAGTGCGTGCGTGTGTGTGTATTGTTATGGCGGGAAACGAATCAATCCATTGCCACTTCCTATACTTGACTTATTGTTCGCGTTACCGGAAACGTTTAACACTGCACTGGAGAGCTAATATAACCTCCAGCTTATGATATTAGTTTATATTTAGACTACTTAAGTGTTTACACTTACTTAAAATATTAGACTTTTAATATCTAAAATACTTATAAAAATATCAACCAATTTACATAAAAATATAATATTCCGATATAATTTCTTATAGAAGTAGAAGTCAAATAAGGCGCCGTTGAATGATTTATTTTTATATCAGTAGATAAATACTTCAAATAAAAATACATATTGATGAATATTTAAATAAATAATTAAATTAATGTCAGTTTTTAGGAAATGTTCACCTACACTACTAAACGTAAAATATTTACTATTGATTATTTTTGATGTTCCATTTTAAAAAGAAATGTGCACTATCAAAATGTATACATTTGCGTATGAAACAATTGTACATGTTATAATAAATATTTTTAAATGCATTATCTAAATACATATTAAAACCAAATACAAAAAAATACATTGAACTTACATAAAACAGCCAAGAAATCCGAAACGTATAGAGCACTTCACTTTACACCAATGGTGAGACGCAATTATGAATAACAATACAAATATTTATCTATTAATAAGTGAGAATTAATGTAATATGTTATGATTAAAACGACTACACTGGCTTCTATAGAGAGAGTACACGTCCTCACGTCGCCGCGTCTATGAGCCGAATGAAGAATGACGTCGCTACGAAAACATCAATGAATGCAAGACGATCATTGCTCTACTATATAACATACTAAATTAGACCTTAGTTGTATACAAATAGAGTCACAATGTAATTTTCAAGTTATTTACATATAAAGCCCAGCGCTTGCAATAATGCTGTTAAAAATGAACTTTTTATCATTAATATAGAGTTGAATATAAACTGTCAAATTATTTGCGGAGTCGTTTTAACGCCGGATGCGGGTGCGGTTTATTTCTTTTTCGCATATTTGGAATAACAATGGTTAGAGCGAGACGGGAGACAGTGTGTGAGAGAGAGGGAACGTGTTTTTGAGAATCGATAATGAATTCACGCATCCTGTCAGCATGTGACTATGAAACTAATCGTTTCCGTATACTTCGGAATGGTAGAAAGGACTTAAAGAGCTATAAAAAGATAAATAATTTTAGACTCTACTAGTCTTGTAATAAAATCGATTTTTAAGTACACGTTAGACGTATCGATTTGGTTGTTGATAATTAAGGGCGCCGGTTTCCGCCGCTGTTTCAGTTTCCCGCCAAATGTGTAATGGCGGACGTCATTTCTACGTTTTTTTCATTTATTAATGATTGTATGTCGTCAGTTTGGAGATAAATTAGAAAAAGCCATAAATATTTCAGTTGACAGTTACAGATGTTTATTTTAATAGCTATATTTTATATCTAAAAAGTTATTTTTATTTTTAATGACTTCATTTATTATCTGTAGGGGTAATGAAAAGTTTAAAATGGTTTTGTTTGTGTGTAGATTATTGTTGAAATGATGTAGAGTCCCTTACTCGAGGGTTACTATATGATGTAGCCTAAATATTTTTTTACCGAAAATGTATAAAAAACTTAACGTAGCAGATTTGAGCCTGCGCCTCTTGTTTACCGTCCAAGCACTCTGACCACTAAGCTATACGTTCTCATTATTATTCTTGCTTTCACAATTTTATTTATATCAGGCAAGAGAAGCCATCGTGGCGGAGTGGCACAAGCATGTGACTGTAACCGCGACGGTGGCGTTTTGATTACGAAATGTTTTTTGTATACATATATTTTAGTTTCCTGCACTGGTATCAAGGCAATTGAGTCGAGAGGCACGCAGCGTTGAGTTCCGCTACTCAACACATTGCGTCTAGAAAATTGGGCGCTGCGTGGGTAACGGACGCCCTCTACCACTGCGCTGCGGGAAGAAGAAAAAAAAGTTAGAAGGACAATATCCATAGCATCCTTCGCCCAACACTTGGCAAAACATTAACAAAACTCAATACAATCCGGTCACGTTTCCGTCTGGGGTCTAATCCCTTTAAAATGTGGTACAAAAAGAGGAAGTCCCAACAGTAAAGCAATTAGTATAAAATGCAACAATGCGACGTCCGTCCGCGTGCGTGTGGACTGAGGAGCCTTGTGCTCCGTCGTCGGAGTCCCGGCGCATTGTCTGTATTGTACATTTGTACACGTTCTGGAGATCATACTTTGATTTGTATTGGTAATAAGAAATAAGTATGGGAGACTGATAGATGCGAGCGATGTTTTACACTACAAGCACTCAGGTATCTTATCAGCTTCTCTTATCCTACCCTACGATGGGCTGGGAAAAGTATGAAGCAAAAAATACGTATTTGTTATATCTATCTATATGGAATTGAAAGAGAAAATATAGGAGGCCGTCACATTCCAAGAGGAATTATAAGTGCAGTAGTATACAGCGCCTCACTATAAGTCTTATGTTGTGAATTCAATTCCTACTTGGGGGAATCAATTACTTTCCTTTCCCCCTCTGGTTCCAAGACAAAGCGCGGCCTTGAGTCTCACAACTAGACAGGCAATGTTTACGCTGCTTTGCTGCATATAAGATATACAGCGTCAAGGTAAAAAAAGATAAATTAGGAATAAACAGAAAAGAAGAAAAAAAAACATGTCGGTAACTTGCAACGTATATTTATAAAACTGACTTACATTATACAGTAAAATTAAAATTAGTAACAGCTGATAAAATCGATGCTTGAACAATATAACGACAAAGGAAGCCATTTAATTTGAATATATTTTCTTAATTAATTTATATAATGAGTGGATTTGCATATCTCGCCGCCGAGCCCAGTGTCGAGACACTCCGTCCCCGCGCGCACTGGTGCTTGCAGGGCGAGGGATTGAAGCTATTAAATATTGAGAACTCCCCGATTGGATATTAAACCCACGACCGCCATCTTTACACACACACACGCCACACACGCCTGTGCCGCTGTACCATTGTGCCACCGGCAAGCGGGAGCGGAACCGGAAGCGGAAGCGGACAGTAAACACGCAGAGATGAATATTTTAGAATTTACAACTTCCTTGGGGTATTTATTATTTAACAAACGATAGTTGAACTAACTGACGGCTCACATTGGAGCCTCGTACTTACATGCAGTCCGTTTTGTCAATGTAAGGGATAACGTTCTGCTGGCGGTCTGCTGGCGGTCTGCTGGCGGTCTGCTGGCAACTTCCGCCGTCTTCTCAATCAGATACCTTGCCGCTGCGCCACCACCGACGTCCTCAACGATTCTCTTTTCCTAAACACATATATAAACATTTGCACTGCTTTAATCACTCGGCTACTGAATGTTAAGGAAACTTAACCAACATATAATAGGGAAATTAAAATCTTTGTTTCTATTACCTACAGTGGTGAATTCTCTAAATAATAGTTTTTTGAGCTTCACTCTGTATCTCGTTTGTAACAGGGCCTAGTATTAAGACACTCCTCTTTCCAATTTCCGCCGAATTCTAAAGGTATTGAGTGGTGGAACTCATTGCCGTACTTGTTTCATTTCCTCAAGTGGGAATCAAACTCACAACCTGTAGAGTATATAATAACGTGCTTGTGCCTCATTTCTCTTCCCCCGGGGACCGATCACTGCGGTATTGCAATCTCCGTACTGTAACTAGATGCTATCACATTGTACGACTTCAAAAAATATTAGGATAATTTGTTATAATTTTAAACATAATTGAAGTCGTCGTCGCGCAGAGGCACAGGCGAGCGCTTGTGACGAGTTGAGGGTTTGAGAATGGAAACAAGTTCCCTCTGCCTTCCCCACTATGTGTGGAATGAAGTACGAAACCAAAAAATTTTACTCGTAGGTATGATTGCATAAAATTATAAAATACAATTGAGGCCTCTGAATGGGTGAGTGACGTGTGTGGGTTCCTTATAGCTCCACCACTCAATATAAAATACCTTGAAAATTGCAAGGTGCGTGGGGAACAGAGTGTCTTAACACTAGGCTACCCTGCTATATGCGATGCGGCCTAGAAAGTGACTCCAAAATAAAATCATAAAGTTTTTAATAACTGAAATATCTACTATCTGCTTACTAAACTGAAAAGAAATACTCGCTCCTAATATTATAAAAACGCCAAATGATCTTAAAAAATATCATCCAAATGAAATTTAAATGAACACTCATCGCGTGGAACAGATTGTTAGTCCTACTGCTCTTAAATGTGCATTATAAACCAAAAATAACACGTTTACAAATAAAGAAAGATTGTATCAATATAAGCAGCACAGTCTCGTGAGGCGCGCGTCGATGCAAAAACTACCGGAAACGAACCCTGGACCATTGTCTTGTGTCATCTGTTGAGCTTTAAAGTAACAAGTCGGGTTATCCGCCTGTTTTTAGGGTTCCTTGTCTCAAAAACAACCGGAACCCTTACAGTATCACTTTGCTGGCCTCTGACTGTCGTCTGTCAAGATCATTCCTCTATAGTCTATGTGGAATATCTGCAGTTCCTTGGAGCCCAGAAGACAAACGCAAATGTCTCTACTCTATAGAGTATTTGGGACCCGACACCGACACCGGCGCCGACACCGCCCGACAGCCGGATGCCAACGTTTTATCATTAAATATCTATCGATTAGGTTGTTTTTCTTACTTGAGGTAGAGAAGGCCTTTGCCTACTTTGCTATGTGCAGGATACACTGTGAGATCACCAATATTAGAATAACAAGTGTCCATCTTTAATAAAATAAATAACTTTATAATTATTTTAAGGAAAAAGGCGTAAATAACTTTCTAACTGACTTAAACTTATGAATTTTTAATGTATATGGGAAAGATGAGAACCAGTTATAATATACCTCGTCCAGCGTCGACCGCGTCCTACTCTACTCGTATCCCAATAAATAAACATAAAATGTTGGTGACTTCTGTCATTTCTTGCAGTAACAGTCCTTCCGCTGCATCAGGCCGGCGTTTACGCATCTTTGGAAAGAAAAACTGGGCCAATTTTGTACCACCTACAGATTAAAACCAACTTTAATATTTACACTTTAAGCTTAATTTAAGTTGATTTTGTATTTTTTTTGTGCAGAACACCCAATGAACTCCACGGAAACGTACTAAAATGTGGATATTTTTTCTATTTAACCAAATTAAGTACGAATTTGGTTTCAATTAGTGTAAATGACAGTTTTTTTAAAGACGTCTGTCACTCACTTCCTGTTAGTGATTAGTTAAAGGTAGCCTTATCCTCTATCTACGTTGTCGTTTAGAGAAGTACGTACGTACGTGCGCTATAGGTCCCAAATATGAGGTAATACATAATATTACAAACGTACACACAAGATACGCGCGAAAAACTTAACCCTTCCTTAGCAGTCGGAAAAAATAAGGACCTGCATGCCTTTTCCCGCAATCCTACGATAGGCAGAACAAATCTACGATCGATACTCTACTCTCCGTTTTCCGCCCGAATTGGGGATATTGCGTGTTTAGTGAAGGAGCTCAATTCAACTGTGTGTGTGTGTGTTCTTATCTTACTGTATAAGATTTTTGTTTCCTGCCCTTGATATATTTTTTTTGTGTCGTATTCATAACATTTTTATAGTGATTTAGTGAGGATGTGTGACTGAACCCACAAACTATCGTTGAAACGGCTGAAGTAGGTCATTCATTGTTTTCGTAAATAAACTGGTACTAATACCAAATATCAAACAGTTTTACTTTTTTTGTCTATCATATACTTTACTTCAGCACTTTTTACGCTAAAATCGTTTTTTTTTTCCTGATTTCCTATATCTGAAACACTGTTACACCTGCAGCGTAAACGCAAAATAAGGATCTTTCGTCACGACCACATAAAGTTTCACTTATCTATGATATTTGAAAAAAATATTCCTTATAAGTCGACATTGATCGGTGCGTACTTTTTTTGTCCGGTACTGTAGGTATGCAAATTAATTAGTGATTTGTCACTTTGACTTTTATATTTTTGTTTTAATTATTCCGCACAGTACGATTGGCAAAGAGGACCTGGTGTTAAGGACAGTCCGTTTCCCCCCGCAGCGTCTTATTTTGGAGACATTGAAACATTGTCTATGTTCGTCCCGGTACGAAGTTGAACCTGATACGAGGTTCCGTACGTTTTAAGGAAAAAAAGAATATGCAATCGCATATTACAAAACATACCCAAATCGAATCGAATATCGAAATCGAATCCAAAATAATTAATCGAATAAATGAATCGAATACCGAATCCAAAGTATATAATTGAGAACCTTCTTGTTTGTTCCTCGTTTGAGCCTCGTTGTTCTGAAAGTCGGTTAAAAATACAGATTTATCACAAACAAATACAGATTTATTATTCGTATAAGTGAGTATAAGTAAAACAAACAGGCGCAGTAATTAGATATTGTAGTAAAGGTGTTGTAGCATTAGCTTGACACCGACTTCATAATTATAAAATCTTTGTATAATTATTTTTCACTTTTTAGTTCGTTGTTAGAAGTCGGTTTTTGTTTTTGTTAAAAATTAATTTAAGATGTAACAATCTAAATGAGTGTAGTCGTAAAGGACAGACGGACAGGCGCAGGTAGTCTGAGGGTGTCCCGGGTGACAGACGCTACAATGGAGTTCCGGTCGGACGTCCGGCCGCCGGTGGTGTGCAGTCGTGGCGTTGTGTGTAAGCGCGACAAGCAGCAGGGTAGGCAGAGGGAACTTAGTGTTATGACACTCCGCTACTTTTGCGAGACATTGTGTTGAGTGGCGAAAGTCGCCGCTCGCGGTCTTGATGCCAGAGCGATGGGAATCGAACGGCCATGACAGCCATTTTTATTATTTCTTATTACTTTTAACATATATTTCAGAAACCTGAGGAACTCAACGCCGCGCTCTGTTTGTTACCAGACCGAGAAAATGAAAATATTAAATAATTAATTGTCTCGTGTGACCATCAAACCCACGGCCGTGCGCCCGCAGTGCCACTGCGCCACTGCGCCACGGTGTTCTTGCTCTAAACATTTTTTTAGAGAAAATAAAAAGAAATAAAAGTCACAGAACTGCACAAAAATAGTTTATTCCAGTACTAGTCCCTACGCACTCGACGACTACGTCTTCAAACTGTCCGCTTCATAACATCAAAGCCCTGAGTATATTAATATTTTTATACAAAAGTTTGCTTTTTATTATATTTAATCTGTAACATAAATAGATATTTAAATATCAACGAAGCAGACCTAGAACCCGGGACTCTCAGACTTGAAAGTAAATCCAAGTTTTATAATATATATTAATAAATTATTATCGTTACTGTTAAAAATATCTATTTAAAAATATATATTCTCGTGTTGATTAAATTATAAGTTGGTATTATTTCGTCCTGCAAATAAATTACAAATATTGTCACACCAGGGCTCGCGCGAGACCACCGGCGTCGCTCCTACGTACTATGTACTATGTACAAAATAAATATATATCATATTTTAAAATTTAAATATACTTATTTGATAAAACTAAAAAATAACTGACATTTTTTAAACAATATGGCAAAGTTAGTGTTTTATAGCTAAATGAGTAACACTCTTCGTCAAGTCAAATGGGACGTCACATGGTCGCGATGTGTTAAATCATAATTAAATGTCAGTTACCTAATATCTCACTTAAAACTTAAAAATAATAGTTTACAATAACAAAGTAAGCTTAATTACAATAACAAAAATCTCGTAATGTTGTTCATAGTGTAATACTGATCTGTAACATGTTTTAAACAACTAAAACTTTCCTTCATAAATATTATTAAATAAGCTTTTTTTTAAATTTAGTATTGTATACACAAGCTTTGTAACTAAACATAATTTGGTTAAATATTTGATGTTTTAAGAAAAATGGATGCCTTAATAACAAAAAAATCCATAGCTTCACGCTGTATCCCGCACGGAGCAGGGTCAGCAGAGGGATCGTAGTGTTGAGTTCATAAAACAACTATAATATATTATAAGTATTTTGCAATTAAAACAAAATGGCGGTATAATACTACTTTAGACGTACACAATAAATAGCTACCAAATAATAAAACATATATTTTTCCCACACAAAACTAATCAAATACCTGTAAAAACTAAAAATGCAATCCTGTTTAAATTACCAGCGTTAATTTTATTTACAAATTAAAATATTAGATAATATAACATTCAATTTATAAAAAATATAACTTTACAAAAATTAAGAAATATATAGATAAATCTTACTTAGTATTAGTACACTTACAGCAAATAATGACTAAAATGTTATTATACTAAGTCTTCTTATAAAAACATAAGTTACTATTGTTAATTCTGTTATTTTTTATATTTTATATTTTGTTTAGAAAAATAGAGTTGCCTCTATGAAGCGTTATTGTTATCTGTACTCGTATATGTCTATTATTATTATTAATATATCTGTCTCTTGTTATAGATATTGATTGTAATGACAGGTGCTGGAGTAACACTTACACACTGGAGTGCTCGTCCACATGGACGAGCCACTGCTGGACATGGGCCTCTCCGGCGGCCTCTCGGTATTATCATTCGGGAAAAATATATATAAAAATACGTACAAAATATCTGCTCCACCTATTTATATTTATAGATACGTTGATAACAAAAAGTGAATGTGAGACAGATATATTCGAAACAATATCTAAAGCATCTACTTTTTATATATTATTATTATATTCTTTATACAAATTTGAGATTCTATTTACAATACTGTTTGTGGGCGATTTGAGTTTATTAAAATTAAATTAAAGTGTCAAATACTGTAGTTTATATACATTTTTAAATTATATAATAAAACAACGATTACAGCATACTATAAATCGACGTAATATTGAAGTAAATTTGCAACAAAATTTCTTAGACGTTACTATTTTTTCATTTCAGTCGATAAGCAAAGTATTCATAGGTGTCGAACCTGCGACCGATGTATCAAAACATAAAATCACATAAACATTAGAATAATTAATTATACTTTATTTTTTATTTATTTATACTTTTAAACGTTTTTTTAATTTGAGAACTTTTTAATGAATATAAAACCGCATAATGGACGCGTCGTGGGGGTCCTGTACTGCTCGTACAGTGGTAATGTTGTACTAGTGTGTGTTAGTTTCTTCTTCTTGTTCGCTATGGTCGGGTCGCAGGGCGAGCATGTCCGGCAACTTGAAGTGCTGCATGTGGAAGGGGGGCTCTTCTGGACTGCTGCAAGCTCTCGTTGATTGCTGAAAGGTTATCATTAATATATGTTTATTACATGAAATGCGGCAGTCGTGGCGGGGGTTATATATTTGATGTGAACACTTACATGTGTACTCCTGCCGCGACGTCGTCGAGGGAGAATGCCTTTACGCGCCATGAAGAAACTATGGAGGATATATGTATTTTGCATTTAAAAGATTTTTATGTTTAAACATATTAAACTTAAGAACTGAAAGTATATATTGTTTTATAATAAGTTTTTATCAGATAGAACATTAAAAATATTTAAAAAAGTACTGATAACATCATTGACGTAGTTAAATAATTAATCGTGAGCTCTACGTCCACTCGAGACAACGATTACATTTAAAATATTTTTCTTTGTCCAATCTTATAATGCAAGCGTGATTGATGTAACTACTAACGATGATAACTCCTCACCACCTCTAGTGCACGACTACCTCTAGTGCTTTACTACCTCTAGAGCACTACTACCTCTAGTACCCTACTACCTCTAGCGCTTTACTACCTCTAGAGCACTACTACCTCTAGTACCCTACTACCTCTAGGCGGTACCGGTTCACACGATTCAGTTTATTGTTCTATACTTCTACAGATAGTGGACTAGAAGTAATGGCGTCAAATCGCCACTATAGCTATTACCAATAAAGCTTATATTGTGCAATCTGCGTCATAATGGGAGAATCTGCTCATTCGCTTCACTTCGCGCCCGTACCTCAGTTGTACACATGCCATCTGACATCCACACTTCTAACCTTGTATCTACATTTGTACCTCACGTCTCACGTCCACACGCTTATCCACACGTGTGAGCACTACCCTACTTCATATCCTTCTAATATTGTAAACGCAAAAGTTTGTGAGGAACAAACATCCATTGTATGTTCCACATTGACGCCGCGACTCACCGTATAGTGGAGATGGGAATGTTGAACTGCTCGGATACGGTCTGGAAGGTGGAGCCGCGCGACACGCAGTCCGCCGCCTGGCGCAGCACTACCTGCAACAGACATCACACAATCTTGTACTGGAACTTGGTGAAAATAACAAGTATCAAAAGGGAAAAAGAAGGTAGAAGAAGAAAAAATACATTTGATTTTATAACAATAGCTAAGAATAAAAAACGAAATGTCAAAAGAAGTGTGTGGTATTTCGTATATAGCACTCATTCAAAAATGAACAAAACAATAAACAAAATTTAACAAAAAAAAATAATAAAATAATTTAAAAAAAACATGGTGCGCCATGACTGGCCTCTACATGCGGGATACCTAAAATAAAAGCCAATGTATCTCCTTCTCCCTTACCTCACTTCTCCTGATCCTTTTATTCATGCTCATACTATAGTCCTGTCCGCCGCCCACGCCCACGCCCACACCCGCGCCACCAGACGACGAGTTAGTATTGTTTATCACTGTGTTGTTGGTTATCTACAGAAATAAACAGTACCTTCATATCACATAAATTAAAAACAACTAATCTGTAAGAAAACTAGCCTAGCCTATTATTTATGTAAAGATATTGTATAATATGTACAGTAAGTACATGTAGTAAGATGGAGAGAGAACGGCCGAAGCAGCGGTCGAGTCGCTAACTAACAAGACCACTATCATCTTTGTTAAATCATCAAAGAAATCAAAGAACAACATGATTTTTCAATAGATCCTTCCCTTTTCACATGAAAAGGCATCAAAATAATATATTCTTCAAGTTTTAGTCAGTGACGTCGTTTTCGTGGGCTACTTAAAATGAAAATCTCATTTTTCCCGTTTTCGTGAAATTTAGGAAAATAATCTCTTCGTTCTCCCCAACACTCCCCAAGAAACCTACATATATTTCAAATTGGCTGTTAATCGTTCAGTAACGAAAAAACAATGTAGTTACAGTAAAGCGAGCTTTGCGTTTGTACGAGTGTTCATACTTCATACATAGTGTCCTACACTTTTTTGTACTGATGGCAGCGTTACATATTTAATTCTTAATATTCTTTTTTTGTGTGTCATTTTTAATAAGGGAAAGATTAAAAAGTGCTCTATCACTGTAAAAGAATTAAAACATGTATGTGACTCAGTAGTAACACAGCAGTAACTCAGCAGTGGCTCTGCAGTGACTCTGCAGTGATTCAGCAGTAACTCAGTAGAAACTCAGCAGTGACTAAGCCTCGCGAACTGTATGCACATATTCGTATGTATGCATATGCAGTAGTGTATGCAATAGATGTACCAAATTGGCACATAATATTGTATAAATTTATAAGCTATAAAATATTTTGTAGAAATGAAAATAATAAGGAGACTTCATCGATGTACGTTATGGACGTACCTGCGAGCGGTCCCCGATGTGTATGACGTTGACGGCCGGCACGCAGCCCGGCGCCAGCGTCATCAGCCCCGGACGCACCTCAACAAACGGACCCTGGCTGGATGACTAAAAAACAGGAATCATTAGTAATTAGTGTAGAGGAGGTACTCTCCTTCTGACCGTCGGCACTTGGTGCATACTGACCGCCGGCACTTGGTGTATGATGAAGGCGGGCGGCTCGTCGCGCGTGTCGTAGGTGTGGTCCCCGGCGCGGCGAGCGCGCTCCTCCTGCTCTGAGTCGCTGCACTCGTACTGACATTGCACGTTGGCTATCGCGAACTCTGCGGATAATTGTATTCAAATGTAAGCGCTCTGACTACTAAGCTACGTCGACATTCCTATGTACAGTACCACAGCTACTGGTGCCTACTGCGTACCTCTTATTTAGCTTTTAGTAAGTGCATAGTAACTGATAGAGCGGCGTTAAGTTAAGCTCAACACAATGTCTAGACTCTGGGGGATAAGACTTGGAGGATCTACTGTTACTTATTATTAATTATTATTTGCCAGCATCATGTACCATCAATGGGCAACGGGAGACCGTCCAACTGCAAAGGCCAAGATTGTGGGTTCGATTCCGGTACCTAACATAAGCACGACGTTGAGTTCAATGCAACCACTATTGATATTACGTTAAGCGTGCGAAGGTTAAATCATTTTGTTTTAGATACTTTATTTTACCAATCCTATAGCTTTACCTTATAAGCCAGTCGTGGACTCGTGGCATATGATCACAAGAGCGCGACTATACACGCTACAAGTAGTGGGTTCGATTCCCACTTGAAGAGTTACACATTTAATATTTTCATTTCGTCGCTGTGGTAACGTAACGAGGCAAAGTTCGGATTTGAGTTTCGCCACTCAATACATAACGCCTCCAGAATTCGGTCGAAAGTGGGGAACGGAATGCTTAGGTTCCCTTTGCGTAGTACTCGATATATAATATAATCATAATCCAAAAAAATGCTGAAAATATGAGTAACATAAAATTAAACATCGATTTAGTGTCGATTATATTCGTCGATTATTTATGAAAATCGATGATAACATGAAGGCTTTATGATTAATAAAACATCAATATTTAGTTCAAATATGTATATTCCGTTTTAAATTAATAAGTACAGTTAAATGTACTCGTTGTAATGTTTTAAAAATATATAACAAAGAAAAATATAACATACTCTTTGAATTCCCCTACTTTGGTGTTTTAGGAACTAAACAAATATAAGAATAAAATAAAGGGTACTTGATTTTATAAAATACAGATAAATATAGATAACGAATATTAAACTTATATCACTATGTAATGTATGGAAATAAAAAATCACTCATACTTTTTAGAGGCCACCGTGGCACAGCGGCGCAAGGATATGGCGGTTGTGGGTTCGAGCTCCACTCAGGGGAATGAATTTATTTATTAATATTACTACCCTGCTATATTTTTTATTTTTTTCCACAAAACTATATCTTTTCGCAAATAAAACATAGGCAGGTTTATTTATATCTTATAAATACTATACTATACGTATTTGAACATAAAAAATATATAAATATCAATTTAAAATACAACCAAGTACCCCATTATAGGCAGTTTTTTTAAAATAACATTGCAACATACAAAACTTATACTATACATTTTTTTATATAAAAAATGTACATAGTGTAGTGACGAACCATTTTTTAGCTCATACTGGAAACGTCGCGTCTACAAAATAAAATATAACCTATAATTATAACAAATAATTAATTACTTTGACACAATGTTACTTAAACCAACGAGTACTAGACTAGAAGTTTTATATAATTATTAAATTTATCACTAAAAAAATATCATATTTAACAATACTTTTATTATCTATATACTTTTCAAAACTTTTGGAAAGTAAAATTTTATAAATAAATATTTTTTTATTTAAAAACATGAATATGTATTGGCACAGATTAAATAAAATATTTTAACCCCCTACGAAACGATTGGTCTCATAAATTTGACGTATCTAAGTACACACATGTGTGTCTGCATGTCTGTCTGTGGCTGAATAGCTCCCAAACGGTCAACCGATTATTATTTACTATTTTTGTCTGGAAGATGGCCTAATTGAGTGTCTACTTGTTTGTTTAGTCTTCACAGCTCTTTGTGTCGGGGTTTATCAATTATTGATTTATCATAAATAGTAAAAATACTGAAGCCTCACATATTTTATTACAAAAGTAAAAATATTTTTGGTAAATTAAGTAGTTTATTTAAGTACTATTAATTATTTTCTATTCGTTAATTTCTTTGAACGTTAATCGACATGCAATTGTATATGATAAACAAAATATTTTAGTTAAATTCATAGTGGTAGTTAGATTTGTTTTCTAGCATCACGCTGTATCCTGCATGTAGCGTGATTGGTAAAAAAACCTAATGTTAATGTCTTACCATTATGGAACCTAACCCTCTCATCCCTTCTCTTCTGACCGAGTTCGAGCCATACGTCAGTGGTATGACTTGTAACTGCCATTTGTAGTCAAAGGTTCGTATCTTACTTCGTATAGGTTACTTTTTTTTCATATTTGTAATATTGTCGATATATACCAAAAATATTAAAATACTTATTAATTTGACATGCAATTTCTTCCGCCATATGAATAACAACTGTCTCTACGCGACCGTTGCTAAGCAACGGTTTGCAAAGTTTGTTGTTTTATGAAAACGTTACCCAAAATGAGCTCGCTTAACGCATACCTACGAGTACCTAAATGGCGCGCGCCGACGCAACCTTACGAGAAACATAAAAACAATGTTTTACAAAAATATCTTCCCTTAAATATTGTTTAAAACTAATTGGTATATGTGTGTGTGTGTATCTCTGAAGGTTGAGCAAAAGTACCGGGATTTTGCTAATGTATTTTCTATAATTCATCCTTATGAAAAAAAGTATAATAGTCACTTTCAGCATTTTATTTATATTGAAATTATAGTTTACTGTATAACATTCTGATAAAAAATTAAGGAGATGTCACTGATTCGAAATGAGCTAGCCTTCGGGCGGCACAGTGTGAGTATGACCGACACGAACGGGCACATGACGTTGACGGTTTTATAAATTTTCATACATTTTCGAACTACTGTTAATTTTTATGTAATTATTTGCTGCTTACAATTAATATTTACTTTTTTTTTGGTTCTAATCTAATAGAAATCGAACTCGAACTTTATTAGAAGAGAACCAAAGGATAATTTAAAAAGTACTTAGTTTAATTTGTTGGTGTCGTGTAGAGTGTGATCCAGCGCGACATCGCCCGCTGCTTATTATTTAATGTTATTTACATCTTTACTCATCTTATATCGTCATTTTAATCATTAGAGATTTTATTTGATATTGTTCGCGAAAAATTATCGTATTTAATGTAGATTTTTTTTTAATTAGAGTAGATATCTATGTACGCGCGCGCACGGAAAACTTTACGTACTTTTTCTAATATTAAAAATTTCCTTTAGTTACCTCTTTTCGCACCTTTAGAATTATAGTGAACAAATAAAAAAAACACCATGATTTTGAAACAGACAAAAAGATAAATAATTCAACAGATAGTTTAAAACTCATTTACTACTATATCATCTGAAATGATTTTCTAAGCTCAATTTTTGTACTACAACGTAATCGTACACATCTTTGTTTGACTTCTCCTTATATTTTTAAAAGGTCTCTACAATTCTCAAGGTGCGTTTTGTTTGTCCATTTCAATTACTCAGATATTTTTTTTAATAAGTCTTCTTTTTTAGCTTATTTGATTATTTAGGCTTATATTTTTTTACTACTTCTATTGCAAATTGCAAATAATATCATAAATATATTAAATAAATATTCTTATAATTCAAGCAGGCGAAGCCGCGTCCCGGTCCGCTAGTTACATTATATACTTTCATTTTCTTTGTTCGTAGCAGTCTATTCAAATATTGGATAGTTCAGTAATTTCAATGAAATATTTATGTATGCACAATGATATAATTGCATGTTGATTATTGCTCAACTTAAATTACTTTACTGTAAAACTAGGTAACTGTCACTTTCATTCATAGAAAAATAGTTTTAGTATAATATTAATATAATTTGTGAACAAAACCAGACTTTTATCAAAGATTTTAGAAGAAAAAAACTAAAATAAATCTTTATAAATATTGTTTTCAAATTTCCACACATGTGTACTAAATTTTGTAAATGTACACATTCTGTTCGAGTTACCAGGAAATATGCGGACAAACTTGAGGGATTTTTTCCTGGAAATTTCTCGGAATGTTAATATCATATAATCTTGATTACATTCCAACTGAAGAAATAGTCCAAGTTTCATTAAAATCGGTTTAGTAGTTTTTGAGATATGCAATTGTACACATTTCTAGAGTCTATTAATTAATAGACAAGTATTTAAGTCGTTTCTTTACTTTTATTTAATTTTAACATTTTTGAAGTATTAAAAAAAGGCATATTAAAATAGAAAAGGCATATCAATTTGTCCGCGTAACCCGTGGCTTTGACCACTAAGCCATACCTTCTACTTGGACGGTCGCTAAGAGGCGCGGTTAAGTTTTTATAAGTGTTCTAAAAAGTACTTTAATTTAGTTTGTAAAATTTGGCTTCTCTAATGACTAAAAATTTATCTCATTCCCCTGCAACTAATTGTACTTCGAATAAAAATGTTTGATTGGAAAACATTTAACCGAGGACTATAATAGTACACTGGAACATTTTTAATAAACATAATAAAAATTATTTGGCATATCATTGGTCCTGTAACACTTTGAATGACAGTTACCACGTTATTCACACTACAAGCTACCCTCGAAACGTTCTGAATGCGCTTCCGTCATCAGGTCTAAGGGATCCAAGATCTGCTGCCTCGTTCCTCGCCGCCCTTTAGAAAATTGACTCTTAATGTCATACTTCTCCATCCAATTTCTTAACGTTTTCCTCGGTACACCATATTTGTTAGACGCCGCGTACACACTGTATCCTTTCTTCACAGCTATCAGGGCGTCTCGCAGGTGCTGCGAGGAGTACTGCTTGTACGACTTCTCCTGGAACACGTCGGTCTCTATGTCGACGACGGTCCTGGGGCGGCGCCCCACGAGGCGCGGCCGCGCGAGTATGTGCCGCGGTAGGCCGTCGGCGGCGCGCTCGCGACCTGCAACAAGCAAGGAAAAGAAACGGCCCTTAGATCTGTGCTATTGGCTCTTTGGTGATGGCGACTGTCAATGTCAGTGTCGTGGAGGGGCGTTCCTTTTCCTGGCTTCCTACAGGAGGGAAAAAAGCGAGGAAAAGCCGCTCTATTCTCTTAAGCAACACAACATGTTTGACACTTGTTGTATTTATTATTTGTAGTAAAACTCGTATTTAATGTATATATTTATTTAATAAACCTCAATATAGAACTGATACAATGAACTATATCTATAATATATAATATAGTAATAAAGTCGGGCGGACAGTAAGTGCATGGCGCGTGGTCGGGCAACACTTTGGTGTTTGCAACTGCGACATATGGTACTCACAGTAATTAAATACTATTCAAACATCTACTATATTAACTGAAAAATTTAACGCAAAACTGATAAAACTACACTGATATTTTTTAAATTAAACTTTATAATAGCTGTATAACACTTTTGTATATATAAAATTAAATTTCTTTTTTTTTTCCGCCTGTTTGAAATGGTAGACCTGCCTGGCCATGGCTTAATCGTAAATTAGTCAATTATATTTCCAATAAAATTTAATAATTTTTTAGTTTGTAAAAAACTTTATATGACATAAATAAAATTTTCATGTCTTAGCTTAAAAATTAAATAGAATAAGTTTAAACTATATTAAAATAGAGTAATTGAAATTAAGTTATAAGAATTAATTAAAAATAAAGTGTGGACGTATCGTTTGCTTGTCCCTTCGGGCCGATAATATGACTTTAGTTAAAACAATTTAAAAAAAAACTTAAAAATAAAAAACATATCTTTTTATCAGCAAATATTATCAATTTTGCGTTAAATCATTATATTTAATAAACACAATAGCAGTCGCACTTTCAATACATTTTTTTCATATAAAAAGTCTAATTCAAAAACAAAAATATTTAAACTGGCAACACCGAGATACAACATAATATATAAATACTGAAACATAATCCAAATAGAACATAATACTGAGAACAACATCGATACACCTATATACAGCAGGATCGACGAGTCGATCTGACTTGTCGACCCTACTGTATTTATGTAACTTATTTAGATATTATAGTTTTAGACATTAGACATAGCTTATACTAAATTATGTATATCTTTACACTAATAGGCACTTTATGGATTACAATTGCGTGTGATGTTTTCTACTGTCTAAATTTGACTGGCAATACTTAAAGTTACCTTTTTAAGTACATTTCTAAGTAATTTTTTCTTAATTTATTTGTAATTTTGGGTTAATTATGGAATTTAACATTTAATTTTCTAGGGAAATATTTTTCCGATATTAAAATATCTATATGATTTCCTTAAATAGAACGAAACGTAGAAAAAAATATTTATAAACCTGGAGCTCCTCTGGTATAAATATTTTTATCAATCTCCAGAAAATACAAGAACACACAGTACAGTTAAAAACTACTATTAAATTGAACCTACATATAAATAACTTTACATAAAAAATAATTGTTTTATCCCCCGACGAACACAGAAGAGAGAGTTTGTGTATCTGTCTGTAGCATCTTACGAAAAAGGATAAATCGATCGATCCCCTAAAAGGATAAATCGATTTAGATTTTTTTACAAGATGATTTAATTGAGAAAATAAGAACCACTTACCATAATATATACAATAATTTTGAGATTATCAGTTCTTTCTAATTGCTCGTTTACTCATTAGAAGTAAGGTTAGGAGGTCTTTTACATTTTAAACATATTCCATTCTATTTTTCTCTTTACAATCCGCAGCTTCCTTCACATAAGATTATTTCCTATATATGTAACATATGTAGGAGATATTTTATATAGAAAATAAAAAGAATAGTTAGGTTTTATGTAAAAACCATCACACGCAAATCGGGAAGAAAAAACTAACCAAAGTAACTTCTAAATAAACAATTCAAGTGATAGTTTAGGAACGTACTGTTAGTTATTAGGCTTTTCTTGTGTGTCGAATTTAATATACTTACTAATTAAGAAGTCCACCTCAATCAAAATCAAAGCGCTGAGTTGACTTCCGAGTGCGTGTTGACGCAATGCCTCAGAATTCCAAGTGGGGAACGGAAGTGTCCCAATGCAAACGGAGTGTCATAACACTAGATTCCCTCTGCCATGCATTGTTACGTGCAGGATATAGCGTGAAGCTAAAAAATCTACAAGCTGATAGGGGATTTCCAATTACAGAAATAATCCCAATAAACTCCATTATACTCCGAAATTTTTTAGATCATATTGAAAATTTACATAAAATATTATCAACTGTTAAATGATGGATTCTACTGCGAAAAAACTGCAAAATATTTAAAATCCGACACCTTTAGACCTACACTGAAACTACTTTAAAAAAACTTACGATGCTTCTAAACAATGAATTAAGTACAATTTTAAATTACAAATAAATTACTCTTACGACAATTAAGCATACAATAATATTATGTAAACGTGACAGCAGTTTATATAAAAAAAATAAAACACTTTTAATTTTATTATCTATATAAATATGACAAATTTGTCAATGATCTTAACTTTGGATACAAAAGACTTTTTCAAATTTCGTTACAAAACTGCAATCACAATATAAATGTAACTTACTTATATAATATTACGATAAAATTTTATAATAAAGTCTTTTATTTAGCGGACATAGTCCTCAAGCACACGAATTTTCAAAAGGCCAATTTCGCAATAATTCTATAATATTAACTAATGTTTATAAAATTACTTAAAAGTAACAATAAATAAAACAAAAAAAACTCCAAGTGTAATTTTTCCATCAAAACGGTAGTTTTTCTTTATCTGGCAACACTAACTGGGAAACTTAACAGAGTTATTGAGTAAAAATACTAATTAAGTTTACTTTTTCGATTATAACTAAATAATCGATATAAATCTATAATTTATTTTTTTATTTTCAGATTAAAAATGGCAATATTAAATTAAACACTTGGAAAATATAAAAAGAATCTTTGGAAATTATATTGCATGAAATTGTAACTAAAATATAATATAATATTTATTTCAAATAATTATTTTTTCTCTTTGAATATTCTTTGGCAGTAAAGATAGTTTTTAGATAAATTAATACTTTGTTTTTTATCAATCTTATTATTATATATTACTATACTTTTTTTATTCAATTTAAGTACAAATTATACAAATATTAATTTATAAACAATGGCTGTACTTTATTGTAAATTGACTATTTTAATACAAAAATAACCGATATATTTTGAAATTTTTCTTTAAAAAACCGGTCAATTAAACAACATATTTTTCGCCATATTTACTGGTGTAATTACTTTTTATGTAATTCCAAATTAAGTTAAATTTAATTTTTCTGACTTTTACTTCATTTAGAAAATAGCTGATATATTTTAAACATGTTCTATTAAAAACCGGTAATTTTTTTTTTTATATCAATAGATTTTGAAATATTGTTAATAATTCCAAATTCAGACATTTCTCCTCAACTACTGATGTAATGACATATTGAGAACGTCATTGGGCTCTATCTTTTCATCTTCACTGGAAATTTGGTTACAACTTAGAAAATGTTTTCCAAAATCTATTTCGTGTTCCTGTTCGAAGGTGGGTTTTTCCACATTCTGATCTCTTTGTTTCTTGCTGTTTTCCACAAACTGTTTCAATTGTTGGGGCATTGGAAATGATGATTTGATGTGACATCGCTTCATCCAGTTTCTTAGGGATTTTCTTGGTACTTTGTGTGTTTGGGCCGCTCTGGAAAACAATGGTTATTTTTAAAGTTAGTTAATATACATAATTTTAATAAGAAGGAATTTTAACCCTAAGGGGATGAAATTGGCGTTGAATTTGTATGGAAAAATCTTTAAATCAATACCAATTTTTATAAAATTGGAAATTGACTCTTAAAAATATTTCATTGAACATGTGTTTCATGGTTTATTAGAATTCACCCCTAAGGGTGCAAATAAGCACGCGAAGCTGCGCGCGTATAGCTATACTAGCATAGCTAAAATTATTTAAAATTATTATTAGTAAAAATTTATGGATGGGCAAAAGGCTACTCTGGGGTGGGCACGGACCACCCGGTCCCCTTCCTTCTTACGCCCATGATATAATCCATAAATAAATATCTCAGTGGAACAATATTAATACTATGCACGCGATGGTTATGATTTCGAAACCCAATTAGGGGAATGAACTATTTCTATCCCTCCGCAAGCCAAAGGTGTTGAGTTCCGCCGCTGACCACGTCATATCTCAAATTAGGGAGTAGGATGTTCTACTAACCTATATATGCTCCCGCCTCGTTTAACGTCCATCAAAGCTGCCCACATCGCCTCATTAGAGTACCTTCTATTCGGATTAAACTTCCCCATCATGGCTCTCTCCAATTCCTGTCGGGACAACCCCGAAGTACTGACTTCTGCACCAGCTAAGAACTGCTCCAAGTCGGCTTTTAACGCCGTTTCTGATATATCTACCGTCCTGTCCTTAAATAAAGGTGGGCGACCACGTTTTTTTATAACTTTATCTATTTTATCACTCTTTTCGCCTTTACAAATCGATTCTATTTCAGATTTTTGACCATCCAACTTTTTATTTGATACTTTTTTAGTTGACTTCAACAAAGAAACTTCTAATTCGCCGTTTTGTTCTAACCAACATTTGTAGTAATCGTTTTCCGTCTTTTGGAAGTCGTCCACATTGGTTATGCCGTACTTAGTAAACTCCTTTTGTATTTCATTTGAATTCATTTTTGCTAATCTATTCATATAATCGGAATTAGCGAGATTTTGTAATTTATTGTGGAAGAATAGCTCGCTCTCTGGTTTCACCCGTAAATATGGATTTCGACCTGAAATTTAAGAAAAAATTACAAAATAGTGAAAATAATCATTTGTGAACCATGAATGCTTCAAAAACACAGTCGACAAATGACATGTCTGTAAGATACACCATATTTTAAATAAAAATTTTAAAAATTTATCTACTTTAAACATTCATGGTTCAATTTCTACTAAAAAGCAAGATTTTTGATAATTTTTTATTTATTATATGTTATTATGGAAAATCGGCCTACCTTACAGACATTCATTTTAATATGTTCCTTCACATTACGATCTTCGGTTCACATTGAAATACGCGAAAATTTCAAAAAAATCAACAAAAAAATAATATTAAATAAAAAAATGGTTAAACTGGTTACAAACGGTCAATTTAAAAAAAAAGTCTCTTTTAACAAAGTGTTTTTTTAAATAAGTTAACTTACCTGAAGTTTGTCCTAAGCTGCTGCCGGGTTTGCTTGATTCTTCATCCTGGAATTTTAATTATAACATTCGTAACTAAAACAGAGAAAAACTTTTCTTGGAAAATGTTTTAAAACTTGACGGTGGAGAGATTTCAACTCGCTTCTTGAAGACCATCAGGTACGTAAGTATGTGAGCGTAAGGCTCAGTGGTCAGAGCTCTTGGGCGGTTTTCAAGAGACACGTACTCAAATTCGACTAAGTTCAATTTTTTATACGTTTTCTAAGAGATTTTCTTTTCCTGAAACCCGGTTTCCACCATAAAAGTGAGCGGGTAAAGCTAAGACAGAAAGGACCCTTTTAAATAAAATAGATTATCATTTTTATCAGCAAAGAGCTTTGTATTTTGTAATTACTCTAGAACTGAGGCAGTTCATTTCAACTGTATCTGAAATGGACTTTTTGACTGATGTCCATCTACTTATCAATTACCGACAAAGCTATAGGTTATTTATATATTGATACGTGACACAAAAACGTTGGACTCTCTTTTTACGATAATTGCGCGGGCACCTCATTATAGTCTCCGTGGTCGTTCTCCAGCACGCCGTAGTACAGCCCGTCCTCCTCCACGGTCTCTTCCTTCACTTCCTTGTCGCGCTCCTCGGATTTACGTTTCTTGGGGCCGTTTGTTGTGTTTTGTTGTTTATGTTGCTGCTGTTGTGTTCGATTGTGTTGTTGTTGTTGTTGTGCTAATAACAATAATGTTTTATTAAAAAAAATGTATATTAGTTGAAACTGTTATTTTCTTTGTTATAATACAATTTGACGCCAGTGGTGGCGCAGGGTGTGTGACTGTAAGCGCGACAGGTTGTGGGTTCAAGCAATGCCTCCAGAATTCGGCAAAAAGTGAAGAGTGGAGTGTCTTAACACCAAGCTCTCTCTGCCTATTGAGATGTACATCGCGAAGCTGAAAAAAATAAAATAATAATAGTAATATCATTAATTTTATAGACCGTCAATTGACTATTAAAGCAGAATTAATCTTTACTATTTTTTACTAATTGTATGTGTTTAGATTGTTTACTGCAAAAGAGTTAACGCCATTTATAATCAGCTGGTACGTATTTACATTTCGTATGTAAGTATGCATAGCACATAACATGCGGTTGGAGAATGAATTATTTTCATTTCTCTCTTTGGCAAGCGCGACAAAGCGCGGCGTTGCGTTCCGAACTCAACACACAATCTCTCAAAAATTTAGCAGTGCGTGTGAGATACCCTGCACATAGCAGGCTAGGCAGAGCTAGAGGCAATACGTGTTGAGTACGACGGAACCCCCAGACCCTACATAGCCACACTTACCGCCGCCGCGCTGCACGTTGGCCACCAGCGCGTCGCTGGCGAGGGTGTAGTCGCGCGAGTCGGCGCCGCCCTCGCCCGTCGCGCTCGCCTCGCCCGAGCACAGGCCTGCGGGAAACATCCATGAGCATGATACATTCTATACGTTAAAAGTTAATACTTACATAAAATAAGCTATATAATAATAATAAAAAAAAAAAGAATGTCGGTAGGGGTCTCATCCAACCCCTCTAGTATAAGCTCTAGATATAAGTACAGCTTAAATTGTCCTAAAATTAAGTACGCCACATTAAAATAACTTTTATAAAATAAAAAAAGGCACGGGCAACTATGCGCCCGTGGATTTAGATGTTAAAATAAATTAAAAAAAAAAAAAAAAAAAAAAAATTAATACTTTCAAAAAAAAAAAAAGTTACTGAAGAACTGGGAAAGATATTTGCCACAGCAGAAACCATGGTCATGGTAAAATGTAAAAGATTATATTGGTTTTAACTAATTACTAATCCGGTTGTGATGACCTACTAATGGCTGTGGGTACGACTCCCATTGAAGACTCATACTGACTATTATATGAATATTAAAGAGCAGTGTTGAGTTCACTCGATATTGTCTTGAAAATCGGGCATTGGCAGGAGACTTAATGTTTCTACTGCTAGCTGCTAGCTGCTGCTGCTATATGCGGACTGCGGTATACAGCGTGAAGCTAATCTTTACATATAACATACTTTATATAACATGGAATTTTAAACGAAATTATTTTTTACCTCTTATTTGCAGAGCTTCAGCGGACTTCAACAAACTAGGAAGCTCCTCTTGCGTTACGTTCACCTCGCCCTTATACATGAAATCCACTAGCGCTTGCATTTCACTAAACCTGAGCCAAATAAAATATTTATTTTATAATATATATTATAAGAATATTAAAAGTTAACTTTATATTCTTTTGAATATAATCATTGATGCTATTAATATATTGCTCTAGAAATTTAAATAAACCATAATTATTTTAATAATCATCTCTCTTCTCTTTATGCCTCACCTAACTTATAAAAACCAAAAAACCCACCTCATGTCCCTCATCAACACAATAGGATGGTCACAAGGGTTCTGCAACAATAGCCTCTCCAAGTAAGCGGAGCAAGCGGACAACACTAGCTTGTGACATCGCAGTTGCCGCGCTTCACACGCCAGCGTCACGTCCGCGAACTGCTCCGTAAGTAATAGACGAGGAAATACCGCCTGGAACGAGAATTGCAGGGATTACAACACTGCCTGATGCAAAAACAAGCAATTGTTGCAAGAATTGCAAGAATTACAATAATAAAGTGTAAACAATATCAAATAAAATATATACTATTTTTTATTTTCCAGTAACTACTTGTATTTATAAAAATTTTAAAATATAATAATAAGAGAGCAATTCACCTGCAAATTAGTGTGGTAGGAGTTCCACCGGACACAGAACTGTTGCGGGGGGAGCGCCATGTTGCCATCAAACGAACTTGTACTTGTAAAGTCTAACAATAAATATGAATATACATCACTAAGTCTTTGGCCGATACGTTCAGTCCGTCCGAAAATTGCACGAGTACAGTCCACCAAAAAGGTTTGTATCACAGATTATTATATTTGCTAAGTTAATAAGTACCAAATACACTAAATTCAAGTAGAAACTTTAGACTAGATTGTATTTTTAGAATACTGGAACTTTGTAGTGTTGTATTGATTTGTTTCATAACCTGAAAATAAAAGAGAATAGACATTATATTTACAAAGTAATCATTTACAAATTACTAGCTGCCCGTCCGCGGCTTCGCTTGCTCGATAGAGATCTCCTCGAGATGTATGCTGTCTCTACAGCTGAAGGCTGGCGTTGATATTGCGAAAATCTAAAATATTATATTGATTGTTTTTTTCACTTTATTAAAATATTACTATTTATTTTTATGATTTTTGCTTATGTTTTTTTTGCATCATAGTGTAGAGTAGATAGTTCGACGCCGTTCTTGATTGTTCATTTAAACTGGAGACAATGAAAGTTGGGTCTTTCTAGAGAATTATTTATTAGCCTGTGGGTATACCGAACCCATAACCATCGCGCTTACAGTCAGACGCTGTCCCTCTGCGCTACTGGGATCTAATAATAAACACAAAATAATAATCCTGAACCAAATGAATACTTCAAAAAAACCTTAGCGAATCTAAGAGTAAAATTGGCTGTTGTAATTAAATAACTTTCTACTGGTGTGCAAGCTAGATAGCAATACAGGGTGGAGGGTGGAGGGTGAGAAGGAAAAGGACAGAAGACACGGGTGAGTCCCCCTCGGTGAAAGTTACAAATAAAAAGGTTGAACATAAAAAATCAATATGACTCGTTGCGACCCCTGAGTCCCGACCGACCACTCATTCATATACAATATTTGGAGACGATGAATGTCACGTCCACATGTACACATTACATATATACCGCAATGCAACATGACGGTCGTGGGTTCGACTCGTCCGTCGAACGAGCTGAGCTGAGGCACCCACTGGACCTTTCACGACCTAGTAGTTCCTGAGATTAACGCGTCAAACAACGACATATATCAAATATGAGGTACAGTGGCAACGACTGCGCCTTCAGACCCATCGGACCATGACTAAGTAGTAAGTAAGTAGCAGCAGTCAGCGGACACAGTGGCCGTCGTGCTCGTGGCGCAGGACATAAAGGTATGGGTAAAGGCTGTAACGCGACGGTTGCGGGTTCTTTCTCTACTCGAATAGAAATTAATTATTATTTATGTATATTTTCATTTCTTCGTTCTTGCACGAAGGCAAATGCCCGGCAATGAGTTTCACAAGACTAGAGGCCCCCTGAAGTTAGCTAAATAGATGATGTAGAGGCAGGCAGTGGGATCTACGGTTAAGACACTTCGTTGCCCGCTCTGCGCCGTAATTACGCCTTGTCTTGTTACCAGAACGAGGTATTCATTAAAATATCAAATAACGAACTCTACTCGAGGAAATATCCCCATATAAACAAGTAAAATATTTACAAAATAATAATTGAGGGGGGTTTAGGAATCCCCAAATCTACAAAAAAAATTGTCTGTCTGTTTGTGCCCGCCAATTTCCGGAAGTACTGGACGGATTTGAATGAAACTTTTGGTTGTATAGCTACTATAAAGTCTAGGCAACATCTAGGCTATATTTTATTTGGAAAATCTGGATACCTCATGTGGAACCTTAACAGCCTGCTTAAACTATCAGAAATATAAATATACCCACTGTCTTCGAGAAAATTGAACAACAGGACAAAAAATTTCCACCCATATAACAAAAATGAAGGTCTGGAGTACCTGACGAGGAACCCTAGCAGCCCATCTAATCCCTAAGAGATATAAATATAGCGTCTGGCGGGGCGCTAGTATGAATATAAATTTAAATGAAATATTTATTTAAATTTATATTTTCATTGGTTCACTCTGGTATAAGGCAAAAGCGGCGTCGAGTTCCTCCCTCGCGGGGGTCCGGGGCGTCGACCCTAGGGGCGCGCCCAAAATAGCCCGCGCGGGGGTCCCTCCGGAGAGGCGTGCGCTATATCTGGACGCGATACGAGGCCAGAAGCGTGTCTCACTGGTGTAGTGATGTGACCTCAGTGTTTGGTTTGTGCACTAAAATAGCGCCTTTGCTCTCCATAGAGTGTATTCAAATATGATTTTCATCATGTTTTCATCATGTTTTCATCATGATTTTTGAACATTTTTAATTCAAATTAATATTCGTTTTAAGTATAAAAAAATATACTTTGTCTAGGTAGTCTTTCCAGTGCAACATTTTATTAATTTAAATATTATTAATTGTTTTTTAACTTCAACCCATATTCCGCCCGCAGTACGTTAGGCAGAAAAAACCTGGGAATTTAGTGTTAGAGCATTCCGTTCCCCACTTTCCACTGCATTATCGAAGCATTGCGTGGTAAGCGGTAGAACTCAACGCCGCGCTTACAGTCGCACGCGTGTGTGCTGTCCGCGGGGCACGGGGGGGTCACTCTTAGCAAGTTGAATTAATATAAGTTTACAATAAATAGTATATTTGATAGCTTGTGTCGTGACGTCACTCATGTCATACCGACGAGCGATCGCGGAGGCGGTTAACAAGTATTTAATGTGTCTGTTTCCACGGAGTCTGTAGTTCCGACAAAACGCTGCGATGTAGCGAACAAGCTAATTACATTTAAGATTTCGGTACAAAAATACAAAATGGGTCGCATGTGTAACCTACATTTTGGAATCTTTAGTTCATGTACTTTACATACTCGTACTGCTAAAGACCAAGGACTCTCGACGTTGAAAACTAAACTCACAGCCAGTCCATACATATATATGACAAAAACGATTACTGTTATTCTTAAAATGTATGTCTGTTTGTCTATTCACACTACAATATTAATATAAAATATAAACGCATATTACATAAGTGTCAGCCAGAGGCGCAGGAGACGCCGCTAGTTTGGACTGTAACTGTTGTCGCAGGATTGCTCGCAGTGCAGTGCAGCGAGGGGCGACACTACACTCACTGTCTTGGCAACAAGACGTCTGCTACATGCGGAAACAAGGATATAAGGAGAGGATACAATGATTTATTGTTAAATTTGGTACTTTGATAGGTCTTAAGTCAATTCTTACTGGAAAAATCATTTTAATTGAAATCAAACCTACTAATTTCAGTTTAAAAATATACAAACCATAAACCGATGTTATTATTACAATATTATGAGAATAAATCTATAATGATGTACCTACTATATACTAAGACTATATATATATATATATAATAACCTTAGTTTCTATTCCTACCTACAAACTTCTCAGAAGTAAATAATGGAAGTGAACATGAATCAAATTGCAATAAGTATTTGTTTTCAGAGCGACGCGTTAGTGAGTGATGAGTCACTCCGCTATCTCATCTAATAGTGTTTGAGATTATCTCGAGCTTCTTATCGGTATTTTATAAAAAATATACATAAATATTTCTTTTTTAAACAAACTTATCTTTAGGACCTCAACAGAATTTTAAGTTGTTACCTTCTTTAACTACGCACGTTTTGTTAATTATTTACATAAAAAGGTTTCTCCATTGTTGTATGTGGATCATTGGTGCAATTAATGCCTAATTGCAGCGCAGTAAAGAAAATTTTGGGCCTCTATAACGGAAATATGTTATCAGAATGCTATTTGACTTCAGATTTTTGACCGATAAGTTGTTCAGTAATGGAGGTGTGTGACGATAGCAGCTAGGACTTACCGGCAGGCGCCTGTTAGGTGCGGGATGCACACACACACTCCGGGGAGCTCCGTGAAATCGTAATGGTTAAAACACGAGCACAAAGCGAACATTTGGCCATTCCCAAAATAGTTTGCGGGCCCCGAATGAAGTTATAAACATTCGACGAGCGGCGACCGCTCGGAGACCTCGGGGCCCGGGGTCGGACTTATTGTAGTCTAAGCGAGAGGTCTGACCGCTGACGCTAAATGGTCGACTGTCATGTGCTGAAAAATGTGAGTTTTCACGATTGCAGGCCCCGGGGGCGGCGGGGGCGGAGGCGCGGGGAGGACGCGGCCGCGCGAGACCGCATCACGTATGCAATTAGCGGCGTACGCGTTTTTACTGTTACTCAAATGAAAAATCAATAATTTTTAAGAGAGCAAAATTTTGTTCATATTTTCCTACAGACCCCCGCTTTCCACCCGCGACCGTCAACGCCAGAAAGAGACGGACATACATCAATTCAAATGTTATATTTACAGTGCGAGCGAGACGGCAACACTCGTCGCACTTCATCTTAAAAAACAACAACATTACGCAATTACCAAATTGATAACACTCACCAACATACACCGCATACATTAAACTAAACACAACAACTGTTTTAGATTTTCTCAACATTTTCAAAGTAACGCGGAGGCATTTTGTTTGGATCGCGGAACGAGGTGGACAACACGAACCACGTCTGTCGGCTTGCGACTCGCGCAGTCGACTGGCGCGTCACGCGGGAGGCGGGCGGCGGGCGGCGGGCGGCGGCAACGTTTGCAATCTGTGGAATTAAAATCTGGCGCCTTTTACTTAATCATTTCTATGCTTACCTAATTACCTTCAGTTATTATTTATTTATTTATTCTATAAATATTAATGTAATTTATATAATAATTAATAAATATTAATTAGGCCAAACATGACGTAAGCGAGCCACTGTATTTACGAATGTGGGTATATTTTCCCCGCTCCGATAACAAGGCAGTCCACTCCGTCGTCCGTTAGAGTACATCTATATAAACAAAGTTGACGTGCAGCGTGCAGTCTCGACGCGCCTCTCCTCACTCAAGGCCCTCGCTGCTCCTGATCCACCTTTCTTCTCACCTTCGGCCGTGAAGAAGGCAATCCGGGGCCTCAAGCCCAGGAAGGCTCCCGGAACAGACGGAATCACAAACAGCGCCCTACGCCATCTCGACAACCGACTGACTGCAGCAACGGCCAGACTCTTCAGCGCCATTCTGCGCCTGGGTTACTTCCCCCGGGCGTGGAAGGAGGGTCTGGTCGTGATGATCCCGAAGCCAGGGAAGGACCATAGGAAACCGGAGGGCTACCGCCCCATCACACTTCTGAACGCCATCGCCAAACTGTTCGAGAGGATGTTACTCCCACTCCTGCAGCCGCACCTGCAACCGCGGCCCGAACAGTTTGGCTTCCGAAGTGGCCACTCAACCACGCTCCAAGTGGCCCGAGTGATCCACTTCGCCGCAGCAGCAGCCAACAGGAAGGAGAGTGCATGTGCAGCCTTCCTGGACGTCGCCGGCGCCTTCGACCGCGTCTGGCACCCAGGCCTTCTGACGAAGATTCTCCGTACCGGAACCCCGCACCACGTCGTCGCCGTCCTAGCCGCCTTTCTCGACGGCAGGACCTTTCGCGTCAGAGTGGAGAGTGCAGTTTCCCGCAGCCACCTGATCGCCGCCGGGGTACCACAGGGCAGCTCACTATCCCCTGCCCTGTATGCCCTCTACACGGATGACATCCCGCTAGAGCAGAGCTCGATGTTGGCGCTCTACGCCGACGACATCGCCCTGCTCGCGAAGAGCCTGACGCCCGTCCACGCCGCCACCAAACTCCAGCGAGCACTCGACCTGCTTCCCCGCTGGCTGTCGGAGTGGAGGCTCACCCTCAGCGTGGCTAAAACCCAGGCAATACTGTTTGGAGGCCACCTGAGATTCCCTCCTCCGCTGCGCCTGCTGGGTGAGCAGGTTCCCTGGAGAAAGGAGATCACTTACCTGGGCGTAACCATTGACAGGAGGTTGCAGATGTCCAGGCAGGTGAAGAAGGCCGCTGCTGCTGCCAAGGTGGCGTTATTCCACCTCCGCCCGCTGCTGCGCTCCAAATTACCGCTGCGCACGAGACTTGCCCTCTACAAGTCCTACGTGAGGCCACACCTCACATACGCCGCCCCGGCCTGGTACGCGCTCGCAAGTGCGCCCCAGCGCAAGGTCCTACAGGTGGTCCAAAACGTCGCCCTCCGGCGCGTCACCCAGGCTCCCTATTACGTTCGGAACACCACCATCCAGCGCGACCTCAGAATAGAGAGCCTGGAGGTACACATCGGCCGGCTCGCGCGCAACGCATACAGCCGCGCCGATGCATCGGACCACCCACATCTCCAGGACATCGCGCCATGGCATACCAGGCCACCGGACAGGATGCGCCTACCAAGGGATATCCTCACCCTACCTAACTCCGCCTCCTGAGCTGCCCCTTCGGTCGCTGGTCGCCTAAGCTGGGCCTCTCACGGGTAACCGTGAGTCTCACCTGGCTTGGCTGACCGCCCAGGGGGCACACAGCTCATCCCTTCACCATGACAACCTCCCCCCCCCCCAGTTGACCTACCCAGTTAACCCGATTTCCCCCTTGGCTCCCAGGCCATCCCCCAACGACGCGGCTATTGTAATAGCCGCCGCGAGACACCGCAGAAGAAGGGCAATCACCCTGTACTGTTTCCCGGCGCAAGCGCCGGATGAAAGAAGTCATCATCGCGTGCAGTCTCGGAGCAACATAGCAACATATACGAGCGGACACGGACGTGTGTCTGTGGCTGTCTGGTGGAGCTCCACCAGGAGTTACTTAGCCAAGCCTACTCAACACGCACGTAAGTCTATTAACTTGCGGCATATTTATGTGAGGTAATAAACTGTTTTAATTCTTTTTTTTCTAAAATATGTAGCTATAAAACAAAATCAATTGCATTATGTCGATGACAAAATTACAAATATGCGAACATTTTTTTTAAATTAGTAATTATTTTTCTTTACCTTAGGTTACATTAACAACCAAAAAACTATATTTGTGATAGGATTTAATTTAGTGTTTACGTTTCAAATAGATTTTTCTTTTTGTTATTTAACTAAAATCAAAACACACACAACACAAATAAGTAGTAAGCGCGCGCATAACAATTTCGACGTAGCTTGATGAGAACGTATGACACAGTGGTCAGAGTGCCTGGTGGATTAGTATAACTAGACCTGGTGGACTACATACATATTGAGTTGCCGGGATGATGGAGAACATACTATATTAGTATTGTTGGACTTTTCATGTGTATTTTTTTAAGTTTATTTTATCTAACTTCCCGAACTCAAGCAGAAGAAATATCAAAGGAGGATTGTTCCGTCTGTGTGCTGTAAGCAAAACTAAAACCTTTACGCTGAACAAACATTCGGGCTGTATCCCGCCCATATTGGAATAGGAAGAGGGAACCTCGTGGTAAGCATTGCGTGCTGAGTGGTGGAACTTACCGCTGCGCTTTGCCTTGCCTTTCGTTAGTTGTTACTAAAGCGAGGAACTGTCGTCCACAACCTGTCGTGTTTACAGTCATACGTCTCAACTTTCTAGTATATAATAATTACTTGTTAAATCAAAACGAATATAAATAACAACAAAATAATAGTAAAACACGTGGATTTTAATAATAATTTAATCATTAAATATATATTCTATCATATAAATCTGTTACTTTACATAAATAGTTAGTGGAGGGCATGACGCTGGCCCACGCCGCCGTGGCATGAACTCATACCACGTGGCCTGAGCCAAGGCGTGCCAGGCCAGCGTCAGATCACACAATATATTATAATAAATTAAATTTATTAATACAGCAATTCAACAATGACCGCTTTATAAGTGATAGTGAGTGAGTCTTGACTTTTAAAAAAATGGCTAAAATTGTATTTTTAGATACATTCTATATAATAGTTTATAAATTATTAATAAGGCCCAGGTCTCACTCGTTATCGCCTCCAGCTTCTATTAAAGATATCTTTGGTTACATAAAGATTCCTTGTGATCCTCCGCCAAATTGACTAATAAGATTTCGCGACTTTTATCAAAATTTAATTTAAATAAAAAAGAACATCAATACCTGAATGAAATTTACTCTTTGTATATTTAAATGAAATGCAACATAATTTTAAAACGCGCGTTATGAGATACAGTTAAATTTGCCATTTTTATAAATAAAACATGATAAAAGCCGCAAATCTAAAATTTCGCAGCGGAGTCGTCGCGCACTCAACAGTAAATAAAATAAAAATATACATACAAAAAAGAAACAACCACGCCTCAAGCACTTACTTAACTATACCTCAGAAGATGGCATCGAACGGAAACTAACGATAGGTACATGACAATGTCAAACTATATAATAATTAACAAATAAATAATTTATTATATTTTTATGTAAATGTGAACTGTGACGTCACGTTTTTGTAAATTGTTGTATTTTATTAAATTACGTACGTCGTCTATATATTGTATAACACATAGGAGACGTATGAAAGATAGAGATATATACAGACATGTGAAGTCACAGCTCGGTCATGCACCGTCCTAAAATTATCTTAGTTAAGAGTAAGGCATACCATTAGATCGTCCTGAGGTAGACGCGGGGCGCAACCACCGCAAATACATACCGCATTTATATCTATTTATATATTTAAAATACAAGTGGTGGAACTAAAAAAATATAATTTTGCTTAAAATATAGATTCTATGGTGAATTTACGTTTTTTTTTAGTTACATCACTTATATTCTAAGACTATGACGTGTTAATGTATGAATTATTAATATAACTGCACGCTGAATACAAATTTTATATTGATTTTCATTGTTTTCATTTATTTATTTTTTTAAAATTTGGAGTTCATAATATAAGTTTATCTTCACTTTGTATAGCATCGACAGTACACTTATAATATTGCATCTTCAAATAAAAGTGACATAACTCAAGATTTTTAATTTACCATAAATTCGAAATCACCTTAAAATCAAAATGTTCTTGTAATATGCAATATCTTAAATTGTCGAAACTTTCCGAGTTGCATCACTTTAATTTTAAGAGTATGATAATGAGTAGTGCAACACGGACAAGCGTCGTTTTTAAAATACTCATCTTTTATATATATTTATCATATTTAGTACACAATCGTTTCACATTCCGGTTGCTTTTATTATTATAATAATATCATTTATATTTCATACGTTTATATATATTATTGAAAACGTATATAAATAATGTTTTACAATATAACAAAGTAATAAAATATTATTAGATTCCCGTATATAGCAAGATAGGCAGAGGGAGCCCGGGAACCTAATTCTGAGACCCTCTTTTCCCATTGAAAAGTTTTAACGCCATGTTTTGCTTCGTTACCAGAACGAGAAAATGAAAATATTTCATTCTCCCGAGTGGGAATCGAACCCACAACTGTCGCGTTTACAATCGCACGTGACTCTGCGCCAGTAGGGCCCTGAAAAGTCTATTAAATAAACAATACTTAATAATTGAATTTATAGTTTTTGCATTTTAATTGCTATTTGTTATGTCATTTAAATATTGACAATACATATAAATGTATGAAAACTCGTCAATTCTGTTATTTGTATTTAGCTTCAAATGGGAAAATAAGAAAGAAATTAAATTATGAATGAAAAGGAACTTGACAATTCAAGTTGTTTCATTCGTTTTTAAAACTTAAACAAAAAAGTAACCATTAAAATTGACATAAATTCATCATTCATATATTATAGCCGTAGCTTCTGACAAAAACTGCTAACTCTATTTTTTGTATAAATATTACTAACTTTTTACCTTTGACTCCGCGAAGCCTTGGAAAACAAACACGTTCAAAAACAATCAATTTCTTAATATATATATATTTAAATATATAAAAATAAAATCATTGGACGGTAAGTATTTTATATATTATTATTTTTTATAAACTACAAAGTGGTCAGCGTCTCTGGTTAGAAAAGTAACAACAATTATCAAGCAAATAAGAAAAAATAGAGTAAGCAGTTCGAGTGTGAGGTTGTTTGTTATTATTAAAATTCTGAGTAATTGTTTTGTGATAATTGCATGTTCCGTACTAATATAAAGAAAAAATAAACAAAACTTAACTAAAATAAATAATTAATTAATTTGAGGTATTTCGACTGGTTTAGAAAGTATGTTTTTTTATTTATTTCCATATCATTTATATATGCGTGTATTTATAGTGACGTTTTAACGCAATAAATAACGGTAAAATGTTATAAAATGAATTTTGTATGAAATAAACAACAACTTAATATTAGTACAAAAATGACAAATTGTTTTATTACGAAACATTAAAAACAAAATATATAAAAGAAATTTAAAAAAAGTAACTATTTTCAATAATATAAATATTTATAATAAAATAAAAGACTATATCTAAATATTTTGAACATTTTTAAATTATCATCAACACATTTAGAAAAGGAAAATACGTTTTGTAGAAAAAAGTTGTTAATTATCACAAATAACTTTTGTTTTTTTTTCAAAACAAATATCTTTAGCAATTTGTCATAATATTGAATTAATTTGAAACAATTTAGGCTTCATTTTATAATTTGAAATGTGAATGAGCTGACAAGCAAAAAAAATGGTAATAAAAATAAAAGAAAAAAAAAAGAAATAATTCTGTTTATTTATTCCATTATCTAATTGCTTTTATAAAAAGAAAATATTCCAGACATTTCCAAACAAAAAAAAAACCAAAATGATTATAAATTATTCTAAATAATAAAGAACACATTATTTAATAAATAATAATTTCAATATAAACTTGTCAACGTATTCGCATTTAATACACGTCTTATATAATAAATAACAATAAAATCAGAAACAACTATTTTTCAAAGATAATTATTTGTCTATAATTACGATCATTCTGATTATGATTATGGTCATAATCATTGTGATTACGACCTTAATCATAACTAATATTATATATTCTTTATAATAAAATCTCATTTTGTTTTACCATTATTTATTACAGTTATCGACATATTATAACAATACTAAACTTTATATTAAAAAACCGTTATTTTAAATAATATTAAATAAAATAAATTAAAATGGCGTCTCAAATAAAAAAGAAACTATAATTATAGTGCCGGTTCGATTCTTTTATACATTCTTTAATAATAAAGTCCAGTATTGTGACGTCATGTCCGTTATCAATGATACATTCTATATATAAATATACAGTGCTTGTCTGTATGTATGTTACAAATTAGTAGCGACGCTGTCCAGTTGGAGCAACGATGATTATTTTATTCTGAAAATAAACAAAAAGAATTATATTAAAAAGATTATTTGAAATACAAGACAAAACGCGGCGCTGAGATTCCACCGTCCAATGCCACGAAAAATATGCGGTGCACGGAGGACGGAGTGTCTTAACGGGAGGTTCCTTCTGCCTACCTGCTATATGCAGGCTACAGCGAAAAGTTCCATTGTTTTTAATTAAATAAATATTTTATAATAATATGACTTTATTACATTGATATTCTCAATGAAAATTTAGAGTAATTCTGTTTGAAAATACATATTATAGTTAATAAATAATTTAATTTTTCTGTAGCACTAGAATCGAGGAGCAATAGAACCCACGACTGTCACGTCCCAGTCACATGCTGTGCCGCTGTGCCAAGATGACCTCAATATATTATTTATTCGAATTAAAGTCGTGAGGGTAAAAAAATAAAGAAGTCATTATGTGATACACGTACCCGTGGGTGTGTTGTGGAGGTGTCAGGGGGTGTGTGGGGGTGTTGGGGGGTCTACGCGCGTGGCGCCAGCTCGTAGAACAGCACGTATGCCTCCGCCGACACCACGCTGCGGGGACTGATGCTCGACACCCTACATATACAATTGCAGATATAGTTTTTTTTCTTCAGTTTCCCACTGTATCCCGCGTAGGATAGGCGGAATGAACCTAGTAACCTATGTATGTAGAATTTATGTAACCGTTTAAGACTTATTAGAAATCGATTATCATAAGTTACTTAAATTATTTTCTTAACTTTCAATAATTGCTTATTAAATAGTAGACATGTAAATGTACCCAAACGCAAAACGAAAGCATCTTATTCTCAAATTTCGAACACATTTCAATACTAATAAATTATAGAGTAAGCTTATATATATTTTTTTACACATTTCAATATAACTATAACTGTTTGTCTTATTCGAGTTACAAATATAAATGTAGTTTATATAAATTTATAAACAAATAGTTCTTTTTTATTATGGGGTTATGTTTTTAGAATAGACAACAGAAGAACAGTACAGACAACTGCGAGAATCATATAATGGGAAACCCTTTGCTACAAAAATTAAATAGAAATAAAAAAGCTCAAAAAACGTATGAGAAACTTTGTTTCCTTGAATAGACTATAGTATAAAGATACTGCGCTTCCCACACGTGTTGAAGAATGCGCGAGGAACAGTCGTTGGGTACCTGGAGTCGTTGTACTCGTGCCAGTCGCTGGTGTAGGGGTGCTTGCAGTACGCCGTGTAGTGCCCCGAGTAGGTGGTGCCTGCAATACATTACTTATTTACTAATGTGACATTGTTAAAGAACGCAATCTGTTCTCTGTATCGGCATGAAAAAATACAATCGACAAATCGTTCTCCGCGGAGATCATGCTGTCAACTGTAGGCTATAGGGCAAGTGGGTGATCTTTTCAAAGCCACAATCGCCTACATCAGACATGAAAACACGCGCCGGCTTACAAACCAGGGTCTTGTCGTGGAGAAGCGTCTGTACCCTCTTGTACTATTGCTACAAACCCCGACTCGCATTTGTTTCTGCGGCACTGTGAGCATTCGTGGGATCCGCCTTAACCCTAACCTTTCAAAGTCAACTTTGGAGGGGTAGTCATGAAGTATAGTTAGTATAGTACCGTCGGTACCGTACCGATAGAAAGGTCATAGTCTAATTATGAATCTACTAAGTAAATCATATCGATACCGAGAATACATTGAAAGCCCCTCGTTTATACACATTTAAAAGTAAATAATGAATATAATAAGGTTGTCTTTTTATAAATATATTTTTTAATGTATGAACCGGGTGAAATAAAATTAACACTCAATGTTAAGAGAAGTTTGCCAATAATAATATAATAATAAAAACAGCATTTGTTTAGGTTGAGCTGTTTCTGAGATTAGCGTTCACAGGTGCAGACAAATAAATAAAAAAATTAAAATCTGTTGCTTCAGTTTGTATGTTTTCTATTACATGGCCTAGTTCTATCACATTTATAAATGCTCCGAACAATAGTATTTCTCATAATTAGAACAATTACAAACAGCAATTATTAATGATATGTGCTACCGGAAGCTTGTATGTTTAAAATGTTATTTCACACTCCACAAAGATGTTAACAACACAAATAGCGTTATAAACGCGCTGATAAGGACGTCATAAGACGTAATGACGTTTGGCTCAGTGGTCATACCAGAGTGATTGCTAACAGCATACAGGTTGTAGGTGGCGGCGGCGGCTGCCGTGGGCGCGGCCGCGAATGGGGACATGTCCAGGCCCGTCAGCGGGAACTCCACCACCACCGACAACTTGCCGCGGAAACGCTCCGTGGGGGAAAACCTGGAACATTACCAATAACATAATAAGGGAGAGAACTGAATGGAAAAGATTGTAGGAGGCCTTGGCCGATTGGCAGACAGATCTCCAAATAATAAGCAATAATCAAATATTACAATTAACTTAAGTAAGTATGTGTATTGTGTGTTATAATTCTAAAAAAAATCGTTATTGTTTGATCTGAATAAAAGGCTAAATGATTACCAATAACCATACTAGGTGGGAACACAATAACATGTCCATTATGCACATGAATCAAACTGATCTCAGGATATTATTTAGAGAACTGGACTTATGGAAGTAATACTCTGATAGCTCTGTAAATAATATTATAAAATGATGTCCATAAAACTTATGTAATCCTTTCAAACTTGTTATAAGATTAACTTTGATCAATTATGCCGTATTTGTATGCAATCCTTTAACTAGTGTATAATTGATCGAAGAATATTATACGTATATATTATAGAAATAGAATACCGGTAAAGCTGAATTATACTGGAAAACCCGAAGTTTACGGTTAGACAAAGGTAAAATTAATAAAAAACGTATTTCATGTTTGAACGTCGTCGGTTAATTTGTATTATAGAAAAGTTGTACATTTTTTATGTTATAAACGTAGTGTTCAGTGACAAAAACGTGATCATTTTATATATTCTTTATTGGGGTGGGGAAAGAAGTGTCTTAATACTAGGTTCCCTTTGCCTATCCTGCTGTGTGCGGGATACAGCGTGAAGCTGAATAATATTTCAAATATCCCGTCAACCTGAATAGCTGCCAAATTTCGTAATTCTAGGACAACCTGAAATACCCTATTAATTTTGTTTTTCTTTATAGTGCCGAAATACGCGTATTTTGCGATACCTGAGTATATCGATTGAATTTCAACTAGATATCTCCAAGTATTCCTAAGACAAGCTCTTGACAAATCGACATACAGACAGGGTTCCTTTTTTCCTTAAAAGGTACGGGACTCTAAAAAGACACCATTCTTAATATTTACAGACAGACAAAATTAATATGACAGACTAAGTTAACAATTTTAATTTATTCCATATATCTTGAATTAAGTTTCTATGTATGTATGTTTCTAAGTACATACTAACCTCTTAAGATGCAACACCAGCACCTGCGGGAACTTCTGCACCGTGAACCACTTCAGACACTTCCGCCGCACGCCGCACTTGGAGCACGTCTGGAGGTGTGTACTAATGTCGTTAGAGTTACTAATATTATAAATGTGAAAATTTGCGAGGATGGGTGTTTGTTCCACTTTCAAGCCAAATATAATAAACGGATTTAGAAAGAAACTTTACAGTATAAATAAAAAAATAAAAATCAGCTTCACTCTGTATCTCGCACAGAGCAAGATAGGCATGTTTCCATAGTGTTAATATACTCCATTCCTTACTTTCCATCGAATTCTGGAGGCCTTTAAATATTTCATTTCCTCGAGTGGGGAACGAACCCACATCCAGCCGATTTTACAGTCACGCTGTGCCACGACTGGCTTCAACTTTACAGTAAATATTAGGTTACTATTTATGGAAACATTGCGTATCATTGGGCTATAATATAACAAAAAAAAGTTTTAATATTTCGTAGGTGAAGCCCAAAGCTACATTTTTATTAATACCAGAACAACTTATAAAACGTGTGTTACTGAAAACTTCAACTTTGGAACCGCTTTTATTTTTTTATAGCAAATATATAAATAGAAAACTTTAATTGACGAAACTGTAATATACAAACCGGCTTCTCATCCCCGTCCAGCTCCTCTTCCCGGACGAAGTGTTGCAGACATTGTTGTAGTTTCAAATTACCAGTGCGGGAGGGGATCGGCAAACTGTACACAATACATAACGTTAGAGACTGCTCCAGGTGGGCAGAACGGGAGGAGCGTGAGGAGGAGGTGGTACGTGCCTGAGGTCCCAGAAGGGGTCGAAGGTGACAGAGTCGTGCAGGCAGTGCGCACATCGCAGCGTGCTCTTGAGCTGCCCCACGAAGATGTCCCCCACGCGGCTGTCCTCCGTGCGCAGGTAGCGTGCCCACGCCTCCTGCGCCTTGCTGGCCGCGCTGCATGACCAGAACAATGATGGTTACTAGACAGAAGCAGTGCGGACAAAGCGACTAAACCAGACCAAGAAAATCTAAATATTAAATATGTAACGTATGACGCTATGTTCTCTCCGACTACCCCGCTGCGAGCCACTGTAAGGCGTGAAACTAAGTTAAGTTTTTAAAAAACATCAAGTAAATTTATTCATTAATATATAAAAATATTCTCACATTACAACATAAAAAAATGATCAATAATAAAAATAATATCCATATTCATAAAGAACTATTGAACCAAAATAAAGTCCTTTAATTTATACACATCACATCACAAAAGTAACAAAATGCTCGCCTTAGAGTATCATCGATCTCTGTCAATATAGGTTTAGGTTTGATAGTGACACGATTCACATCCTCGTGTAAGCCTTCCAGCAGGTAACGGAGAAACTCCTGAAAAATACAAAAATATAATTATTAAAATCTAGTCACTACATGAAACATGAGTAAGGAAAAAACAAATTTGGGAGCTTTTATTACTATAATAATAAAACCCAAAATATATGTATATTTTTAAATGTTGTCTGTTTGCCTGTGGGCGTTTCTTCACGCTAATCTTAGAAACTGCGTACCCGATGTAAATGCAGTTTGTACTTTACTATTTCGGCATGTTTTATTTCAATTGGTTCACAAATAAAAAAGTAATATCAATGTCATTACATCTCGAAAGCAAAGAGATGAGGATAATAAATAATTGTGTAGTACAAACGGGTGAAGATCAAGTCGCAGTGAAGCACGCCTGAATGTAAACGCGACAGGTGTATGTTCATATCAAAGTGGGAGGAATAAATTTTGAATTACGAAAAACAGAAGTGTCTTAACACTACATTCTAAGTTTCCCCTGCCCTGCATACCCTAATATATCTATAGTCTATTCAGTTGGGAGTGAGAGAAAATGGAAACAAAGAAAGTAAAGTATTTCAAATTTTTACTTTTCTTTTTTATTTCTACTTAATTTTTGTAGCGAAGCGTTTACTATACATGTTTCTAGCAGTTAGCTGTACTGATTTTATTTTGTCTTTTCCGAAAACCTGACTCCATGATAAAAATGATGATAAGTAAATGAAAAAGGTTGCAAGTAGTCTTTTAATAATAACTATTTATTTATAAATTAAATAAACTATATATTTGATAATTTAGTACTGAAATGTGCTCGAAGTTCAAAAGTTAGCGTTTGGGGGTTTTCACATGTCTACTATTTAATAAGCAATTATTAAAAGTTAACAAAAGAAAATGATTTAATTCATTTATGATATTATATTTGTAATAAGTGTTAAAAGGTTATATAAGATCTACAGACACTGTTATATACTTCGATCAATGATACCCTAGATTACAGTCTAAAAAACGGCATAAAAAATACGAGCACGGACAATTATGTGTTCTTATTCGATTTTAGTATGGTCCAACCTCAGCCAACGTGCGGATGTGCCAAGATGCGTCAGTGTGCTTTATAAAATCAGTATTGAGCAATTAAATACAAATATTTCATCATTTGGCCAATATTTGCGATATTGGTTGGTTTAGACTAAAACATGCATGGAGTGGATGTATTCATTTTGATAATTGTTTTAATCTTTTTTTTCTTATAAGTTTTGACGTGGCAGTTTCGTGGATACTTTTCTCCCTCCAAACATCCGTGGGCTCCCTGCGACCACTGGTCACACACTATCCGACGCGTAAATTCATTACGAGAAGACGACACTGGAGGCCGTGGTGCTTAAATTTGAAAATCAGTGTTAATAAGCCAAACGCTATATTTCGCGGTGTCTTTGGGAAAACCACGTCCATTGGCGAGGGTTAAAAACAGTTACGCGAAACTAAGCCTTAACGCACTGTTATAAGATTTGTATTTGTATGCAATCCTATCTAGTATCCTATATAATAAGTATAATTGATCCAAGGTTATATAGTATTATTTACAGTGCTGTCAGTGTGTTACTTCCATAGTTATTTTTATAACTCCATTAATCGTAGTCCTATAAAGTAGTGGTTCCTAACCAGTGGTCCGCAGAAGTCTAGAAATAGTCCGCGAACAATTTAAACTTTAGTGCGGTGAGGCGTTGGACGCTATTCATTATTATTTTGATTATGACTACGGAGTGGTCCCTGCTAACAATATTGATATAAAAGTGGTCCTTGAGCAAGAAAAGGTTGGGAGCCCCTGCTATAAAGTAACCTTTTTCTAGTTTGTTTACTTTTATCTCACGGTCCCCTGAATAGGGTATAGAAATATACTTTTTTTTATAGAAATATACTTTTTTTTAGTTTTCTAACAAAGTGTCTTAACACTAGGTTCCTAGGTTCCATCTCCTACACTGCTATGGGCATTCTGCAATATATTTATATGGTATTTCTTGTACTTTCTACTTGACTGCGTAACAAGTCGGTTTTCATAATATTATTAGAATAGTAGAACACAAGTACTGTGATTGTTTCTTTTTTGCTCTAATTACCGCATACGAATACAACATTCATATAAATATGTAGTAACTTTGCATTTTTTAGATATATTTATATTATTACATTAATAAAGAATTGAAGTAGTAGGTATTAAAATGAGGAACGAAAGTGTCTCAATAGAAAAGAAGTGTCATAACACTAGTTTTCTAGGTTCCCTCTGCAATGTGCAGGATATAGCTTGAAGCTATGAAAAAATAAAGTATTCGTTTGTTTGATGATGGTTGTGAGTTCAATGTACACTCTAGTTGCCCTGCTGAGACCAAGCGTGCGGTTAATTCAAAATATGTCGAGCCCGCACCTGTGCGTCCTGCTGGCTGTATCCCATAAACCGCGGCGCAAATCTTTGAACCTGCGACTTCAGTGAAGTAGTGTTGATAACGGAGTCCCTCTCGCCGTTGCGCCATAATTCTTTTATTACACTTGCGAACGCTGGAAAATATATCATTTATTTATTAATACTTTTTATAAAAAACTTATAAAAATTTTAACGAAGCGGGAATTGAACCCGCGCGTATTGGAAACCAAGTGCTCTAACCAAAGCCATATGTTATCATCGAACTACGTCGCAACTCTTAACGTTTACATTTTTATGTTTTCCTAAATTTTTCTTTACTAAGTGTGGATTAACACTTTAACCTTTAACTATGGACGTGATTTTTTTATAACACACATATGGACGTCGGGTCTGTGAATCCAGTGAATTTATTGGTTATATTCCGTCTATTTTTTAAAGGAAGAAGACAATTTAAGGTTTTAATTTACATGAATAGCTTCAACTCAAACAAAATCAATATAAATAAAATCGCTTTTTATTAAACTTTACGCATCACAACGATTTAAGTAACTTAAAGTCACAATTTTAGTCTTTGGCTACATGGGATGACTCTTAAGAAAATAATACTACAAAAAAACACAAATATTTTTTTAACAAAACATAAAGTCTAACAATTAAAAAAATAAATAAATTACAACTTATGTTATAGAATAAAATTTTTGACAACACCTCAAGATAAGGTACTATTGAACATCGATACACAATGGCTTCCAACATTGAAGGCTAACAGGACGATTGCTGTCAACATAAGTATGTGTTGTCTTTCTATATATCTTTTGGGGGCAAAGGGTACATGTTTTTCAAGAACCCAACATTTTTTTTCAGCTTCATGTTCAATGGATAGAGTAGTTTAGTATACGAAACGCGTCTTTTTATTTGATAGTGCTATTTTGTTCGTAAAATGTCGTCGTCTAATTCTTTTGTTTGATGTTGATTATAAAGTACCGATATTTTTGTCCTTGACGTGCTTGGTCGATAATTTTTTTCCATTTTATCATAAAAACTAAAAAAATCTTTTTTAGGTAAATAATATTTATATTACTAAAATATATAACAAACAATGCAAAATAATATATGATATATAACAATAAAAACATTTGAATACAAATAATACAATTCAAATATTAAAGTATATTTTGTAATATTATAAAAATATATGGTGTTTTGAAATCATTATGTATGGGAAACGTGGACGTCGGGTCTGATAGACCCAGGCCCCGTTTAGAAAGTTAAATACTCACGTGCTTTGAAGCCAGAGACACAACCACTGCTATCTGCATTCATTTTGTCATTAATACGAAAGGTACTGAGCGACTCAGTGGCGGAGGGCAGCGAAAAGTGGCCGATTTGTAGAATTCGTAGAACTAGATTGGTCTGTGAGACCCGACGTCCATACTTAAAGGTTGAAAATGTTTATATATTTCTTTGCTTAGCTTTGCAAAAAGCAGAGTAGGCAGAAGGCAGAGTTTTGTCTAGTCTTAACTAAAGGTTCCCTTCCCACCGCACAATCTTCGAGGCATTCCGTATACGAGTTGCAGAACTCAATGCCCCGCCTTGTCTTGTTACCAGAGTGTATCTTTTATAAAAGTATTATTATATTGAACAACACTAACCTTTAATAAGAGCTCCTTTCATACAAGACAGCGTAGTATTGATATCCGAAGAGTACTTGTCATCGGACACGTATTCGAGTAGCGGCCGCGTGTTGGACAAACACTGTAATACGCTGTTCATGAAGCACGTGTTGCCGATGTTTCTTAGCCCGTTCAGACCTGGAATTTATGTGAATGTCTATGGTCTAAGCTCGAATGCGAGCAAGATAAAGGTGCTGGTATTTGAAACGAAGGTAGAGACTATGGAATTGAACCGAATTAATCGGTATACCTAGAAAGTACGTTCAGTAGAGATGGAATGAAGGATGAATGGATGTGGAAAGGAGTATTGCTGCCGCTAACAGAGTTAACGGAGACTTAGATGAGACGGCGAAACGTTAGCACAGCTGCGAGACGCGTGTGTTACAGAAGAAGAATGAAAGAAAAATTAATGCCGTTGAGATGCGATCTCTTCGTAGGTTCGTAGGAAAAGATACACAGAATGGCAGGTACCAGCGAGAATGTCACGGTGAGAATGAAGAACGTGCTCAGCTGGTTTTGGCACGTCGAACGAATGAATGATGAAAGAATGACATAAAAATTTATGACGGAAGCGTGAGTGGTAAGAGAGGTAGAGGGGGACCTCGGTTGACCTTCAAAAACACAGTATCAAAGATATTGGAGGAAGGTCACGTGAAACGCATGAGGACCCCTCGGAAGACGTGTATGAAGAGGTTGATGACAATGGACGAGGCAAAAGAGGTATTTAGAGACCGTTTGGCGCTCCTTTCTAATTACTCCTTCTACCCCGCTTCTAGGAGTGAAGCTAAGCAAGTTAAATTTAAGTATTTTGTTAATTATGTAGATAAGAAAGAGTAGTGGTTTTAAGCTGTAACCTTGATATACAGGATGGTTTAATTATGTCATGCTATATTATTTCTTTATACGAATATGTTCTCAAGGTTGGAACCGGGGTTACATTATCTATTAATAGGCAAGCGACGTTTACATACCACTGGTCTGACTTGACTTTTCACTTCGCTCGGAGACGTCGCTCCTCTCGCTGCTGCGGCGGAGACCGCTGGGGCCGCTCTTGCCTCCCGCCAACTCCTACAGCCGCAACACCCACCCATTATATACCGTGTCAATTGTAATATAACATATTCCCAAATATTAACAATCTCTAACATTTAATCACAGTAATTGTAAGTTATTATACAATTGTTATTTATTTAAAGGTACAACACAAAACACTATTTTCAAATACAATTAAACACAATGAGACATGATTTCCTTGTTTTTGTCCTTGAAAAACAATACCTCAACAAACGCAACATCTATATACGATGTAAGTAAATATCGATTTTAATACATAACAGATATGATTTGTAATGTCTCTCAGGCAGACCTATTATTGTATAATATTCAACGCTAAGTATATGGTAATCTATTTACTATGTAATATGTAATCTTTTTACATAAGCTTTGGGGCAACAGAAATAAAATTATTTATAAGGTATCTTCTAGGAATTTATTATGACTTTAAGTTAGGTAATAATGGCGAGGACATCAATTATACAAATGTAGTGATTATTATAAGTTGAGGGTAAGTCTAAATAAAGCGTTGGCTTACTCAGTTGTGATCGGACATTAAACGTGTACAAATCAGTTGGCATTTTATTCTTATATTATCTCGAAAATACTACAACAAATATATTTAAAATTGAGGAAAAAGTCTAGAAGAGCATGCATCTACACAACACACGGACACAAACGTATGAGACAGCATTACAGATGGGGCATTGAAGGTTTACAATGAAGGCACTTCAAGATAAACTTATTTCTGTGTTGGCAACAAACAGATGAGGGTAGTCGTGATCAGCACAGTACACGCAATAAAAGCGAATATCGTTCGTTACCATTCGTGGGATGGTCACCGTAGAAAGTTCCACGGGTCCTCTAGCGGGCAGTCGCGCGCCAACAGCGCCCTCTGAACGACGTGTTCAAAAATCATAATTTAGGAGGATTTTCAAAATATAGTGTATATATTGCTATTGAAGCTAATCTAATTACGAGATCACTAAAATATTGAATGATAACAAAATACTTCCAGCTAATCAATGAAAGCTATCATCATAATATGGAGATCCAAGAACCTGATAGTGTAGCCCATAAGCGTGGTTGACGCGCAGGGTTCTCGGGCGCGGCTCGAAGCAGCGCCGGCAGCCACACTTCATTGCGCAGCGCCGAGAGCACTCCCGTTGTCACGCATGCGAGGATCACCAGCTCCAAGTACCAGAGCATACGACCAAACACTTCAAATTGTCGGAAAAATCCACCCAAATATTGAGGAATTGAATAGCGCGTGCAAAATATTTGGGCTTTCTTGTCTTCTTCTATCAATTTCTTAATGTCCTTTTATTTTATTCTTACTTGGTTTTTTACGTAAATGTTATGATATAATTCTTCAATGACTTTCGGCCACTAGTTGGTTTGTAAGGGTATTAACACCCACGTGCCGCCGTTTACATCAAAAGTCTGAAAAACTTTTTGATGAAAGTTTTTCATACAACAGATTTAATAGTCACTAACACTATAAATATTGTCTTCATTAAAAATATATTTTATTTTTTTTGTTTTTGTTTTATTGTTTAAATATTTAATTATTTTAAAATTTATATTTTTTATTTGAAAAATCTAATATTTTACAATTATACACATGATGAGGAAGGGAATGTTAAAATACTAATTTCATTATCATTTATCTAAGACTACGCTAAAATATATTCTGGGTTGCCAGGAACGGTAAAGTTTGTGCTAGTTGTATTTTCATTAAAGAGATGGCACGTAACAACCGGACTTGTCAGAAATTCACATTCTTTATACTTCTCACTGTATCACCTCAAGAATTTATCAACATTGTCCATTTACAAAACCGCCCTTACGTCTTCAACGATAAGAGTCCACTCTCAATTTTATTTGGCACAGAGTCAAGGTCACTTAACATAGACAATATCAAAGTACAATTTAAACTAAATCTACATAAATCGCGACACGCAAAAGAAGCTTACGTAAATTTCAAAATGCGCGGGAGTGACACAAGATGGCGGAATTAGGTGATTCCCGCGGGAAAGGGCATTTCGCGCGTGACGTCACTAACCCGCCATTGCCGTGGCTGAGCGCGAACTGAGCGGGCGGTCCGTTGGCCAAATGCCGTTGCCAAATTTCACAATCTATTTAATACGTAATCTTAGTACCATTTATCTGCTATAGTTTTCCAGTGACATGTGACCAGAGCATCGTTGAGATAACAACCTCTCTTGGATCGACATCTGAGTTAGAATATGAAGAACGAAACAAGATAAATCTCATCGTAACGATTGTCCATGTCCAGGTAAAGCCAAGAGAAGAGAGAGCTGCAGTTGTAGTATCGTCGTGGGTGCATGACAGTTCAGGGGCACCAACTGTACAAGTGCGACTGTAAACGTGATAGGTTGTGAGCTCGACTTCCACGCGAGGAAATTAAATATTTTATATTTTCACTTCCTCGCTCTGGTAATGAGGCAATGCCTCCAGGTTTCGGCGGAAAGTAGAGAACGGAAGTGTCTCGATAGGAACGGAGTGTCTTAATAGTAGGTTCTCAGGTTCCCTCCGCCTATCATTCTTTGTACAGGATACAACGTGAATCTAAAAAAAAGATAAACATACGTCATATCTGTGCTCATTTTATAAACAATATTTTCGTAAGACCTCATCAGTAAGGCAAAGTTAGCACTTCTTAAGCTGGTATCAAAAGATACATAGTGTTTACACGAAATTACTAAAATAGGCAAACAGGAATTAAAAACAAAATGAATTTGGGCTTCATCAAAATAGAAATTCAATTGACTTTCATAGTTTACGGTAACATGAACGTTGATGTAATACCAAATCATAATATTAAAGTTAAACGCAAGGAAATAGAGAACGCAGAGACACTCATAATAGCACTGCGGAACTAGTTAAATTGACTTTAGCAAAAAGATCTCTGCTCTATTACAGGTTATTATGTACATAGGTAGATAAAAACATTGAAAACGGTAGAAAACAAAAGGATTTACAGTACAGCTTCTTTTACGAATCACGAGCAACTTTAATCCATGTGTGTATAATAAAATTAAACGTTTACAAAATTGATAATATAACTTCGAAAAGATTTGGCAGTGTACTGACATTTGTCATTTTAAAATTTCAATATGTTGATGGCCAGAATAAAACGATTTAGCTTCTGCAGCAAAATTTATAGAGGAAATTAAATACTTATTAAGTAATATTAGTACTGATTTTATTTAAAATATACTTTTAAATTGTATGTACGATGACAGCAGATGTCAATTATATAACAGAAATGCTAAAAACGAGTCAATTACAATAAACATTGAATATAAAGTAACGAACGAAAAAATACATAAGGAACTCTAGCCAGCCTTTTACCAAATCACACGTCAAGGCGGAACCAAGTAAATATTAAGAACAAAGGATGCCATGACTACCTGCCAAGTATGTTAGTAATCTATTAGTTAAGGATGACGCGCAACAATAGATAAACGCAATTCTTATCTTTTATCTATTTGGGATATTACTATACTTTTTCTTAAAATTTTTAAGTGATAAATGGTGATGATATTTTCAAAGTGATAGTGAGTTTGCTTTATACTCATTTTATCTATTTTCAAGTAATTGATGGAGGTAAATGTCACTTTCATAACTTCAAGATGGCAGCGCAAACGTCAAACTGGCCACGTGGCGAAGCTTCCCGACATTTCCCGCGCAACTTATTTCTAGACGTTACATTTGGCGCAGTCCTATTTATAGATGAGGAATGAAGACCGTCTGAGCGCTGCGTTTTTTGTTAGAAACTTTATGGCACAATAAAAATTATAATGTAATGATTAAGTATATGCTTTATTACTGCCATCGATTTTTCAAGTATATGGATTATTGGATAAATGTTAACGTTAACATTGTTTGTTTGTGTGAGTGTGTGTGTGTGAGTATATATTGTAGTGTGTGTGGGATTGATTCTATTGTTAGTTTTTTTTGAATTTAAAATACATATACGTAAACATAAATAATAAATATTTTTTTAACTTTAAAGAATTATATGAATAAAAATCTATTTAAATATATCTATAGACAACATTTGGCAACAATAACCCAAAAAATAAACTTCCAAAAATCATCAAATTGTATAATTAGACAGTAGGATGACAGACAAAAGTTTCACGGCACGCACACTTTGACATACATACATACACATATAGATGAGTCACGCACACAAATACACGACGACCGCATTGTAAATGTCAACGAACTCTAGTTTCTTTTTAAATATTTAGATATATATAATTATACTATGCTGAAGCATTGGCAAAAGGTTTTCCTCGATCCAGGCCATACTTTTTAAGTATATTAAACTTTCTTCTGTCTAATCTGTTACAGATTATTTATTATATCGGCATATTTATAATTTAACTCTTGTTTAAGGCCATATCTTATCTGTGTGTTTTATGTTTACACATTTATTGTATTGGGGAGGTAAGCAGAGGTGACCTAGTCATATGCTACTTTATTCTCCTATTTCAGTCTATTCAGAAGCATTTTATTTAACCAGATCGATTTCTGTGAAGGATTTAAACTAAAAATCACACATAGCTTCCAGTCAAATGCGGGTAAATAAGTACTAAGATATAATTTTTTTGTTTTATAAAAGTTTCACATTGTTCTTTACAAAGAGATTGGTAATAAAATTTGTATCGAAACATTCTATTTGGCCGGAAACAAAGACCAGAAGTTGAAAACAAAACGTAAAGAGAAAACACGAAATCTGATAACGTCAGAATCGAAGCGTTTTTCAGAAAGACTTCATATGAAAAGCTAAAAAATACATAACGATTCTAAAAATAAAGAAAAACATACAGTTCATGTTGCGAACGTCAGATGTACGTGTCAGTGCCTTTGTTGATATAGTTAAGTGATATGGGTAAGGTTTTTTATTAAAATCCTTATAAATATTCAGATTAAGTAATTTGTTAAATGAAATATAAAATGTTATTCGATTTTTAGTTATTACCGTCTATCTGAATAAATAGTGAAAAAATCCTAAAATAGTTTGTTGCCAACAAAGAAATAACGTTAAAATACAATATTTACGCCTTCGAAAAGAGAAAATATGATCACTTACCGATTTAATATTTTCATAATCTTTGATATCCAGGATCTTTCTTCTGGAAGACGGAGTTTCTGGACTGGAATCTTCTGTGGACTCGCTGATGGTGCTCTCTGTACTGGTTTCCATTGATTTTACACCATCTTCGTCTTCGTTCTTTTCCGTTCTCTTCTTTAGAAAGTTCTCATGCTCAAAAGTCTTGTTTTCAAAACCGGTGCCACTTGGAGATTCTATATCATTTTCGAGCATTAACCTATCTTCTTCTGAATCTATATATTTAATGGACTTTTTACCATCTTTATTCTTAAGAGTATCATCATTTGTTTCAGATTTATGTTTAGGAGTAGCACCGGATGCTATTGGTTGTGATATTTGTATGTAGGAAGCAAAATTTGTCGTGTGTTTTGGTGTTTTCGTCTGTTTCTCTATATCGGATTTTAAATCTTTAATTTTTACTTCGGGGCTATTGCGTATTTTTTTACGATCTAAATAATCTATGTCACCATTTTCAACTTGTATAACTGTTGATTTCTCTAAAATTTTCCCTATTGGATTATTAGGGTCCAATTGACTTTTGATGCTAGCTAATCTTTCGGATGGAAGTTTCGCCGTTAATGACACGGACATTGAATTATTCTTATCTATAGACGGTTTAGCTAAGGACACAGGCTCGGATATAGTCTTACTGAGAGTCAAGTCTGAGTTTGAATTAGATCTAGATTTAGGGGACCCTTCCCATCTATGACTTAGACCATTCTTTTCTACATATGGCAAGTGAACTGGCACGGGTTGATCGTCTTTAGAATTAATTTTAGTATAGCCGACGCTCCCATTCTCACAATCCTTAAGCTGATTGAGATATTGTTCTACAGTTTTAGATGAATATCGCGAATCGTTCGCAGGTAGCTTAGTCACTGTCATTTTTGGGTCGAACCGCTTCCGTATTTCGGATACGGAAGGCACCTCATTGCCGTTGCTGTCTTTCACGCCGTTAGACATTGAATTCCTCTTGCTGTAGCTTGGTGTCGGCGAGCTTTCTTTATATCTTCTGCCTTCAGGTTTCTGGTTGTCGTAAAATTAATACTTAGCGATAATGAAATATTTCATGAAAATAGCGCGATGTGATTGTGTGTTAGTTCTAACAACTCCGCACATGCGTTGACCGTTTACTGATCGCTGCTACGATGCTGTTAAGGGGGCCGAGCGAAAAGTCGATCAAAACGAAGTTGGCACCAACTTTGGGGAGCAAGCGCTAACTTGGTAAAGTTTAGATAGAAAGCGGTAACTTTGAAATATATACAGGCTCAGGCTCCTTTCGGGCGGCGCGTGATTCTATTGGAAGCTGGTTCTGATGCTCGCTTAGTGCGATGGTTAAGAACATAAACACACAACACACGCGCACACGGCCTTGTTTACCTGTGAGACTATTATACGCAGAAGCCCAATACGAAATATGAAATAATGTATTATTGGCGGACTTGATTATTTGGACAGTTATTATTTTAATAATAAATGTGGTTAACACCTATTTATAATTACATTGGGCTGGAGCAGGCAAGGCGAGTGTTAATATATGAGAAAAGGTACCCCTAAGCCTACATCTGTGGTCGCAAGTCCCAGACACTGCTCCATGCTCCACGTTAACAGGTGTTTTGTACCTTAGTAACGTTTTTTAAAATGTATTTCACTTCTGATTTCTAACACTGTTGTAACATAAGATACTACTCATGAGAATATTCTTATACTTTGAAATTCTGTGATAATGCATAACGCTAAATTGCTCAATTATCGTTCAATTTGTCTTAAATGAAAAAAATGTTTACGTAATAACTCCTATTTCCAAATATTATACCAAGTACATATAATATTATATACATATTACTATCTTAAATAAAACATATATATATATATATATATTTATGAAAAAGTTTTAGAGGGTGAATCCTAATAAACCATGAAACACGTGTTCAATGAAACATTTTTAAGAATCTAAATTTCAAATCTTATAAAAATCGGTAGCGATTTAAAAAAATCCATACAAACTTTGAACCCCTATTTCATCCCCTCAGGAGTCTCGTTTTAGTAAGCACTTGCGTCCTATAAGCAATGCCCATGCAAAATTTTACACTCTTAGTACTCGTTGAAGTTTCATACAAACTATTAACCTCATAAACAACCCTTTAGGGAGTCGAATATTGCAAATTCCCGTCTTCGCGAGCACCTACGTCCTATAAATAACTCCTATGCCAAATTTGAGATTCCTAGCACTTGTAGTTTCTGAGATTTCATGATGAGAGAGTGATCTTTCGATTTTATATATATATATATATATATATATATATATATATAACGAAAGATCACTATATATATATATATATATATATATATATATATATATATATATATATATAGAAGTAAGAAATATTAAATACAGTTTGTTCTCTGCCTATATGTTTAAAAAAAATATTTTTTTCATTTTAAGCTCTAAGCCTAAGCATAATTATTAGGGTAAATATATATAAGAAACCTAGGAAGTGGAAAACAAATAACGATTGATGGAAATGAAAAGACGTCGATAACCGATCATTAATAGGCAATAACAATTCCACAGATAAACAAAACCAATATAGACAACTTGAGTGAATTATAATAATAGAAAGTAAGAGTACCGTCACTATGAGAATATATACGTGATTACCTCAGATATCGTAGCGGCCGAGTTCCTCGGCTTCCTGGACCGGCATTCGGGCGCTGGCGGTCTGCCTATGTCGTTAGATATCGACTTGGACCGAGATATTTCCCCGTAGTTGTTTTGACTTTGTTGTTGTATCCTCTGCGTTAATGGCACATAGTTTGCTGGAGAATATTTATTATACAACTCGGCTGGCGACATCGTCAGCGCGGCTGTACTAATTACGTTCCTCTTTCCTCTCAAATCTGAAGTTCTAGAACTTTCGCTCCTGGTTGTGGATACATCGCGCGATCTAGATTCACTTCTATCAGATCTGTAGCGGCTTGAAATGCCGCTGTCGGAGTCCGTCACGCTTGGAGCTCGTGAATTTCGAGAATATTCCACGAGAGACGTTTTCCTTTCTCTTTTGCCATCGACTTCGCTATATCTGGACCTATATTCGGTAGTCCTATCTCCATAACTGCTACGTAGTGTGGATGTGACGTAGGTGCCGCTATTAGTTCTGTAATATGGCTTGTCGATGCTAGAGGAGGATGTGAGTGAGGACCGGTAAGAGCCGGTCAGCGTGGAGGAGGTCGGGGTGTACCTGGAGGGGGAGACGACGGGCATTGTGGCTTAGTTCAGTTCCTTTTCAATCTGGACGGGCGCTTTCTTTGCATTATGTTACCTGCAACAATAATTTGATTTCAGTGTCTGTTTGTTTAAATAAATACATTAGATGTTGGCAGTAGATGGCTTCTCACTTTTAAGTAAGACTAACTTCAGAGTGCTTGCGACTCGTCGAGATAACAAGTCAAGTTTCATAGAGTAGTTAACGATGTTCAGCATATTTTAAGTATTACATCATTTATTTGGACATACTGTAAGTTTTGATATTTCTAAATATAAGTATTGTTACAAAAGCTGAAAAACATGAGATTTTTTTACTAGTCAAGAAACCAAATATGGAATGCCTGATTTGTCTAAAATTTTGTTAAGGAATATCATTATCAAATACACCTGTTATCAAGAATACATGCATGCGAAGAGAAACAAAAGAGAGAGAGAGAGATTTTGAATTTAGGCATTTCTCTTTTCTCTTTACATCTTATCAGGCCACAAGATATTGGACCCATAATAATCACATGTGGACACAAATTATCATCAATTCATATTTTGGAGCCAGTCGTGACGCAGGGCACGCGTGTGACTGCGAGCGCGCCCTGGTGTCGAGGCACGGTGGCATCCATCGTAGCTCCAACATTAACGAAACGATTGTAATTTTTTTTATTAGTTATTTTTATCAGCTCTTTTCTAGTTGTTTGTTTAAGTACTTTTGGAGCTTTTGTATCGAGAGTTTTAATAATCAATGATTTTCCCAAAGTAATACATGATAATTGTATACTAACGAAAGCTAATATAAAAAAAACATTTTAGGAAAAACAAAATTCTGCTTTGACATTTGCAATCACAGCTGTTTACCACAGCAAGAAACATATATAACAATAATTTTCCTAAGGGGGAACCGAACCCACAACTATCGCATACACAGTCAAACTGCGGCTGTCAAATAACATCCTGCATATAGAACGGTAGGCAGAGAGAACTTAGTGTTAAGACTTTCCGTTCCTCACTTTACACCAAATTTCCGAGTCATTAAATGTCAAGTTGCGGAACTCAACATCGCTAATAAAACAATAAGTTAAAGAGGGTAAACCCGCATTTGGGCCCCGAGTCTTTACTAAATAATTGAAAGTGTCATGTCTTTTAATGTTTTACACAAATATAACATTCATCATAAGCAAACTTAATTTATTTAAAAAGTAATCAGAGGCTATGGCGATTCTTTGTGACAGGGCGGGACTTAGCTCTGGTAAGACGACCAAGAGTGATAGTTCTTCCGCTACTCAAGATGCAGTCTCTAAAATTGAGTGGGGTGTATTTTAGTATTTTAGCACTAGGTTAGGCCTACCCTGTTATATGCAATATACAGTATAAATATATTTATTTAGTTTTGAACACCAACTGATTTTCTATTTATGATGATATCATGATATACAGGCTGTAACTTGATCAAAGGTTTAATGATAGTCTGTGAAGGCCCTTCTTATCATATAATAGTTAAAAACTATTGGTCTATGCCTTTTGGAAATAGGATCAAATAAATAGTATATTTTTAAGAGATAAATTTTGGCAAAAGCATTCAAGGGTGGTCTCGTGGGAGGTTTCTCTCTCTCTCATAGTTGGCTGCCTTCAAGTTGATTTGTTTAGGTATTTATTACATGGCATACAGTTCTCGCTAGTCAAACAGGCTCATACAATGTTTGTAAAGCTATCTCAGTATAGGCCATGAAAACTGAAGCAATGGAATGATAATAATATAAATTTCTTCTCTTTATCTTCTCAATATAAAGGAGAAAAATAGACAGTGTGGTAAGTATTTCTTCACATTCTTTAATTTTTATTTCTTATTTTATTTTCAAAATAGAAACTTTGTTCCTTAGCTGTATATATTAATGTTACATACATTTTATTCTACATATGACACAAGACACATCCTAAGTCCTGGAGGTAAATGTGAATGTGACAAGGAAATTAATTTCATCATGTAACAGAGCCTATAACTTTCAACAAAGAATTTTTGTAATTGGAACCACTTAGTTCTTGACAATAATATGGTCATCAATCAATCTCTTCAGTTCTAATAGATAGACAGATTTTTATGTTTACCAATCACTATGGCTATTTCATGGGAGTGTGTCAAGGTCACGAGGCTGTCATTGATCCGGTGCATGTTTTACGGGAAAATTAAGATAAAATGCGTACATTCTACTGTAATACAGCACTGTAATCCGACACCAGCGCTCTCAAGGCCGAGGGTCTGAATACTTTCACCCTAGTCACTACAAGAGCGCGGATTCACCAAACACCCGAAATACACTAAGCTTATTTTTAGCGAATCGAAATAAGATTTTGCATGACATAGCCACGGCGCTAAGCTAACTCGACTATATATTGTTGCATACATATTTCAAAATTAACTTTTTTTACAAAAGTAAATGTGTAAATACAAATCGATAAAGTAAGCAGCAATAAACGTTTTATTATACTTTATACTCACGAATTAATGTATATCTTGCGTTTTTACGCCGAAGCGCCGTAACACCACACTGCCCTCAGTTTATAAAACACACACGTCTCAAAAGGCCCTAGATATAAAAGTTTAGTTAATAAATTGTTGAAAAACGCAGTGGTAAATGTCGAATAATATTTTCCTTTGGGCTCTCATGTAATTTTAGAAGTCTCGATCGCGTGACGTCAGTGGAATTGTAGGCAATCCTATTTTCGTTGTTTCCGCGAACGTTTCTAAAAGGATTATAATCCTTCTTACGCTTAGAATAAAGTGTACAACTACACTGCCTATGTGACAGTTCAAGTATGACGGGGCTGCCATGTTGAAATAATGTGTTGCTGTCCTTTTCTAACGTATGGCAAAGTAACAATATTATATGTTTTGCCTCTATTCTTCACGTTATTTGCAAGTGACGTAATAAATGAGTCATAAAATAGGGTCAGATAATATATATTGTATTTAATACAAAAAATAATTGTAATGAATAATAATTTCACATAACATAAAAAGCAGAAAATTTCCTTGGGTTTTATAATTATATTTCTACTATTGTATCTGTTTTCTAGCAATTGAAATTGAGAATCAATTTTAATATTTTCATCACAGATATCTGTGCATTTTTTATATCTAAGGTTTAATTAATTTATTGAAAGGTATAATTTTTGTTTAATTTATTTTATTTTCCAAGACAATAATTGTAAATTGTTTAATTTTACCTATCCTAAATGTTTTAATTATGTATAAATATAATTTTATAATCTGTACTATTTAATACGCAAATCTACTTGACACGAGATGGCAGCACTTTAGTATTTTAAACATACTAGGTGTCTCTAGTATAAGTAAATAGATATTATTTTAAATGTATCTTTTTGTGTAAAGATTTTTTTAATATCTTAGCCTTAATTTTTGATAGTAAAAAGTCTGCCAATGCCTCTGCATAGTGAGTCTATGGAATGCCAAGTGATTACTTACTAACTTCTAAAATGTATTCTATTTGTAAGATAACAACCTCCTGTGAGCCTTACAGGAGTTACAGAGATTCTCATTAACTTTAAGTGTTTGTTTTACTTTAATCGGTTCATAAATTCAATATTTATATAATTTTAAGGTATTTTGTTCCTATAAAATCATAATTTATATCATGGAAAAATACATTGGTTGTGGATTCGATCCTAACTCGAGCAAATGAATTATTTAATATTTTCTTTCTTTGCTCTGGTGTCAAGGCAAAGTGGCGTTGAATTCCGCCACTTAGCACGCATATGGATTGTCCCTCTGCCTGCTATGTTTTGACAAATTCGTGGTTCTACGATATACTAATAATTATATTGAACTCTTTCCCATGCAGAGCAAGTCGCGAGCGCAGCTGCGCTGCTCTAATTGAACATGTATGCTACGGGCAACATAGCCACCAGCTGAACACGGTCCCCCACTTGTTAGCGATAGTGTTCGGCAGGAGACATGTGTAGTGACGCAAATCCCGCGGATCCCGCAATACCGACATTTCTCTATACCCAAATCATTGGAAGCCCTAGTTGAACCTAGCTTCCGGGAGCCAAGAGTGGGAATAGTCAGCTGTGGACGTCTACTAACACTCACGCTTTTATCCGATTTTTTTATCATTAGCCGATCGTAACGCAGGAGACAGCGTCTTACTGTAAAACGATGGTTGTGAGTTCGATCCCCACTAAGGACTTTAATAGACAAAGAGACAGGAGTGTGTCGACACTACGCTCTCCCAAAAGTACAGATGTCACTACACCCTGTCCTTATATTGTAGAATTCCACCATTTTATTTTATCCTTTCAATCAACTTTGTTACGTTCATTTTATTTTTTGTACTTACATTCAATATAATAGGCCCAATAAGCCAGGTGTGAAATAAAGTGAAAATAATAAAAAGGAATATATAGATTGCATTGAAAGTTAATCCTACCCCATACAATGCACCCTTTGTGTGTTTTTGTCACGCGTTTTTTTAAAAGTTGTGCAAAAATCTGCTCGTTTGTGCGCAGAGAGGATTTTTTTGAATAAATATTTATCGTAAAAAACTGAAAAATTTTAATTTTTTTCTTGGATTTGCACCCATGATCTCTTGGATAAAAGATTAAACCGGTAAAGCGTTGTAGTTGACAAAATGAGAAGGAAGGCACGTAGCAGCGTAGGCAGAGGAAAGACACTTCCCTTCCCCACTCTCCGCCGAATTCTGGAGGCATATATAGTTGCCAGGTAAGGAGAATATTAATATTTAATGTTTTATTTGTGCATTAAAATTTACTATTAATAGGATTCAAAGCTATATTCATCACTTAAATTTAAATTCTTTCAAATTTAGTAAAAATATGCTTTAACGGAATGAAGGAACACCGCTTGGTTTTAATTCCAAAAATATATGGTTATTTATACTTTGCTTTTGTTTAGCTTTACGTTTTGTTGCGCCGAATTCTCTAGCCGTTTTGCGTGTCGAGTGGCGGAACTCAACGCCGCGCTTTGCCTAAACACCAGAGCGGGGAAATGAAACTATTCAATGTTCATTCTGCCACTCGGGAATATTAATAAAATGTTTTTATTATTAAATTAATTCACTTTTAGTTTACAAGATTAGTAAGTCATTTATTAATATATTATTTGTCTATTAAATACGATCAAGAAGAAGAAGAAAAATAAAACACAAAAATAATATAAATATTATTTATATTTAAAAAAATTTAAAAATTGTTAAATCAATAAAGCCGTTTAATTTTTTTGTAATTACAATTTATTTTATACATTCATAAATACATTTTTTACACGGTAATCAGAGGGAAGGAAGTTAGTGTCGTATTCTCTGCATCTCTGCTCTCGTCTGAGCTGCATCACAGGGTTCCCCACACCCACATTGCGAATACTGTGCGCCTACATACTATATAAACTACAAGTGTGCCAAATTTCATACCCCTCTGTCCGCGCAATTTTCTTAAAAAGGGATCCACAGTTTTTGTTTCACGTTTTTAATATATAGATGTTGCCATTTTCAAACTCAAAATAGCGAATCTCCTGGCCATGTCCAGCGCTATAATGTCCAAACTTACACAGATACACAAAAAATATTAAAATAAAAAATCTTCTTATTTTCTTTTTTCAATGAACAACGTCGCTCTGTCGTCGGCCGGGAAAGTTAGCAGGCTATACAGTCTCTCCCAAGTGTTGTAATACAGTACTATACAACCTACTACCTCACCCCGCCGGCGACGTGGCCGCGCCTTGAGGCTCCTGCTGCGACCGCCGGCTCCAACTCTGGAACCCGCAACCATTGAGCCTAAAGGAACTTATACCTAAACAAACTATCGGCGCTTACGTTCGTTTTATTTAATTGGCGTTTTTTTTATATTCCTACCAGTTCGATAAGCCATCAAAATGATAGGACTTACAATTTACTGTCTTAATTCTACTTAAACCTATTGACATTTGCATTTTTTAATTTATATTTCCAAAAACCTTGAGAAAACTAAAAACGTAACATAAAACAAACGCAATATAAATCTAGGCTACAGATAAAATAAAAATAAAACAAAATGAACTGAAGAGGCGTCGAATTCCCACCACAACTTGCCCGCGTATCACCAGACTTGTGGGTAACGCTTCCAGACTAAACTGTCGCACGACTCTTTCCATTAATGCACGTAAGACATTTTTGTCGTGACGCCATGCGACGGAGCAGTCGCAGTCGCGTCAAACCGTCTCAAGCGCACAAGTTTGGATGTACGGGTTCCAGTTGAGGCGGCCAAAGCTAAACGTAGCATCTCCAAAACAAATACATTGTTGCTTGGAAGTGCTATATAAAAAATAAAAAAAACAAATTATAGATAAAAAATATTGAAAAAAAACAATATAAAACAAGTTATGGAAATTTACATTTGTTTTACTTACAATGTATATAACATTCACAATATGTGCACTAAGCTCGTTGGTACGAGATCATTGCTTTTGTGACAGAAAAACCAAAGAAGTCTGTTATTTAGGATAGTACTATACTTGCCTGTACCCATTGGCACTTACCGCATTATTTTATTTACGTTTTTTCATACTTGCCTTATCCCATACGTTACTGATTTTTGATTAGGATTAGGATATTGTGTGTTATTTATTATTGATATTCTTTCATAAATATCATCTTTGAAACCCATCGTCTTGTTATGATGACCTGAAACTAGAAAAAAAAACATATTGAGTAAGGCGTTGGTGAGGCGTTGGACTGTAGGAGCCATGGTTGTAGATTCGATTTCCACTCGGGGGTTAATTATTCTAGAACGCAGTGTCTTAGCACTAGGTTCCCTCTGCTTAGGTATGTATCATATTTTTTCAGTGTCCAAAACAATTTTTTTTATTATAATTTAAAAGCAAGAAATATTTTTTTTTGGCCTACTCCAATGTAAATGTTTTTTGTAATATTTCAAGCAGATTCACGCTGTATCTGCATATAGCAGGGTACGCGTAGGAAACTTAGTGTTGAGGCACTCCGTTCCCCACGCTCTGCCCAACTTTTATGAAATTATCATAGCGAATAAATAAAACAAAATATTCCTCGTAATGAAACTGCTAAAAATCTATATGATGTAAAATAAAAAAAAAGTAAAACAATAAAAGATTTTTAAGAATTGAATTTCTACCCTAAAACCGTTACCGGAAGCCAATTTTATAGGAAAAAGAATCAGTTAAAACATCTCTTAAAAAGTGGCCTGAGATCCCCCCGTTAAAACCTGCATGTATCAGTGTTCTTAATTAAACTTATATTACTGAATAATACATGATTAGTAGAACAGATTCCACCTGGGTTGCCTAGAAGAATCCTGCCGTAATCACCTTTAATTACATTTTTCCTAACTCGTTTTTGGAGAAAATTGCACTCATCCGTTTTTTATATGAATTGCACATAATTTGAAAGAAAATCGCATAAGGAATTGGAAAATTAAGGGTTGCCAGCTCTCAGTCTGCCGCAAGTCTAGGGTTGCCTGGTTTAAAGAGGTCACTAAATGTTAATAATTTGCACTTATGTGTTTTTTTAATGAATTATATATCAAATTAAAGCTTTTTTTCTGAACACTATAAAACATGGTTGCCTGGAAAATTCCTGCCACAAACAGGGGTTGCCAGCGTTTAAAATATTTTATTTCGGTTCCGTTTGACTATGAGAATAGACGATGAAATGTGCGGTCTGCCTTATGTTTTAAAGTAAAATATTATATAATAGAAGGTCAATCTTAAAATCAATGTTTATTCAAATTGTGCACCTGTATACTTCCTTGCCAGGGTAACAAGACGAAGCGCGGCGTTGAGTTCATACTCAAGTCGATTCTACTTCTCTCAATCAGTACGTTGGTGTACGGTGTACCTCCTCTATATGTACATCTAACTTAAAAGGTCAATAGTCAACTTTACAATTGTTGATTCTAAGTTTAATGCTAAAAATACCTGTCTACTGTCTGTCTAGACTTGGGGGTGGGAGTCAGAGGGTGTCAGGGGGTGTTGGGGTGTCAGGGGGTGGGGGTGACCGTCTAGACGGATGATCGACTTGCTCCGGCTTTAAATTGTCACTACTTTGGTATTTGGCTCGGGTTACTGAAGAAATATACTGTTTTAATTATTTATAGGTAGGTACTCGTATGTTCTGGAACATTAGACGGTTCCATTGACATTAGCGGGTTCAATTCTGTATCTATTCATTTTAGTTATATATGGAGTTACAAAATATTATATTATCAAAAATTTAAAAGGACTAAGACGAAGTACGGCGTTGAGTTACGTGGCGTTTTGTTCAATACTTTTAAAACTTTTTAATTCTTGACGTTTTACCTTTTTAACTTTTTCTTTAGCTTCGTGCTGTATCCTGCACAAAGCAAGTTACGTACAACTTCGCACAACTTCCGAGACAGCGTGTGGGTACCGGACACAACCCTCGTCTAGGATCAGACGTCCTCCACTGCACCACGACGGCCTCATATTATGTATTAAAAATGTTACTAGAGTACTCAGTTCTAGTTAAGATATTCCTTGTCATTCTATTGATGCAATCTCTATTATCTGTTATCAGCAAAACCTGAAAATAAAGAAAAATATTAATTAGCGCAAATTTTTCTTACATTTTCAATGTGTTATCTCAGTCTTGGGAGAGAAAAATACTTTCATATAAAACGGGATTTGAACGCGCGCTTCTTGGAAACCGTACAAGTTGTATGGCGGTATGACCAAAGCGCAGTGGCACGCAGCAGGGTAGGCACGCAGCAGGGTTGGGGGGTGGTTCCCTCTGGCCTGCCCTCTTTCCTGCCTGGATTTCTTTTTTTCCTAAACTTACGCTGTATTTATTCCGCATTGACCAGGGTAAGGAGAATTTGCCTAGTGTTAAAACACTCTGGTTCCGATAACACTGATGACACTGCGCCATTAGAGTACATTACTGGTGTAGTAACAGAGAGACAGCTCTGAGACGATATGTAAAGCTCCACCAAAGCTGCAGCTCGACACGCACGCACGCGGACGCGCGTGGTGCAGGTCGGTGGAGAAAGCGGTTTTTATATTATTAAGATAAATCATTTATATTATACATTTAATGGACTAATATGTCTTATTTTTAATTATTAGGCAGAGGGGACCTGGGAACCTAATAACCGAAATTTTCCATTTTGTGTCTTAAAGCAAACGAAGCTGCTGGCGAGTCTATTATAAAAGTACTAACAGAGGAGGGCTCTATACTACTATGCAATAACCGACGTGTCGCACTGTCCTGTCTTTTCGATAATAACAATAATCGCGGAAATCAAAGATCTTTTTCGTATATTATGATTTTAATAAAACAATATCAATAAAATTGTAATTTTTATTTGTAATATTATAAAATGAACTGTGACCATTTCAATTCGACATTGATCCTTAGCTTTTAAGACCCGCTCTCGCCGCTGACTCGCGCTGAGCAAGTCAACCGGTTCTCTAACTACTCACAAACCGTCTGGCAGCGGTCTGCAGCCGCGGACTCAGATCTAGAGAGGAGGGAGAGGCCTCGGATGACCTTCGAGAACGCGGCAGCGCTGACACTGTGGTAAACGATGTCGTCGTGCCATAAGGGCACAATCATATGACTGTAAACGTGACGATTGTGGGTTCGATTTCCACTCGGGGAATTAAAATATTTACGAGGCAAAAGCGCTGCGTTGAGTTGCGCCACTCATCACGTAATGCCTCAAGAATTCGGCGGGACGCGTGGAACGGAAAAGGAGCGGAGTATCTAAACAATAGATTCCTAGGTTCCCTCTGCATGTGCGAATATAGGGTGAAGATAAAAAAATATAATAATAAATTCGAACCCACAATATTAAAAATATTGAAATTAAAAAGAAGCACAAGTTGAAGTGTGTAAGCTGCCCTAAGGCCAACTCCACTTAACTTCTCGACAAATACTAACTAGTACGAGTTAGTAGTTATAGGTGTGTAGTTAAGTTTCATGATGATACAATTATTACAAGAGATCTCAAAAAGAAATAAAGTCTTGCCCCCCACGTGCTCACACCTTCTCTAATAGCTTACTAATATTTAAGTAACCTGTAACTTTTTCATACCTTTTTTTTATAATAATATAATAAAATAATGTAATAAATTATAATACTATAATTCTCTACTACCTCTATATCATACAACTGAAGAGTTTGTTTAACCGCAATGTGTTGCTCCATCTATTTGTTGTGGAAGCGAGGCAACACTACAGAGGCGTCTGTGAGTGTGAATTTACGCAGTGTCTTAGCACTACCACCGGGTTCCCTCTGCCCCGCTGTGTGCGGGTTACAGCGTGAAGCAATAAAAATAATAATACTTTCACTTAAAAGTAGTAATAATAGTATCCATTGTCAATATTGAGTTAATTTTTTTGCGATCATTCAACCTTTTGTTTCCCCCTTTCCTTTAAAATAGTAACAAGCGTATCGATTTTATTCAATTTTGTATTGATTGAAATCGAACCCTATTCTACCGTATGTAGGGGTGACAAACCTTTTTTGCCAATCAAATAAAAAAAAAACACATCTGCCGTATTAAAAAATGTATGTTTTAACCCACTTCTTTGGAATAGAGCACAAAGTTAATAACAATGTGAGCTAGTCTATTGTCGATTATGTTTTAACCGACTTTTAAAAAGGAGGTTGTCAGTTCTGACACACATGTAAGTATTTGACCAAATGTCGTACACGAGTGTGTGTAGACATGAGCGTTTTTGATTCAACTAAGGGACATAGAGAGCCACAAGCAGACAGTCACAGGTATTTTAACTCGATTTAATTTTTATTATTCTTATCAAAAATGGCTATTGCTATACTTTAAAGAAAATTAATGCAACAATATGTCGAAAATTACTTAACATGCAATACCTCGAGGGGAGGATGATCACTAGAGAGACGCGGAGGATGATCACTAGAGATCACGGAGAGTCTCATCACTAGGCTGTCGAGAAGTTACATTAAGTCCTCCCTGTATCGTTGCTCAAAATATAATCACAATCACCAATTTCCAAGAAACAAAACGAACAGAAAGTATTGTATTGCCGTAATAGTTATTTTATACAACTGTTTTACTGAATTGACTGAATCTTTACTTTTCAATTTCTTTATTAATATTTCTACTTCAAGCGGGCATAGCCCCGCACGGGCCCACTAGTTTATAATAAAACTGTATTTGTTTGCAATTAATCTGTATTTTAAACTGACTTTCAAAACAAAGAGGAGGTTCTCAATTAATTATTTTCGATTTGATATTCGATTAATTATTTTGGATTCAATTTCGATATTGGATTATTCGATTCGACTTGGGTATTTCTTGTAAAATGCAATCATTACAGTTATTTTACAAAGAATATTATAAACCCTTACCCAAATCAAGAACATTACATTTAAGGCTGTTTCTAAACGAGTAAATTAATTTATTCATTGACATGCGAACTGTCGTCGACTGCGGCATCTGTTGCCTTAATCAAGTCGTCATGTGAGCAGGTGAATGGACATTCCGGGCAGGAGAGGAAGTGTTCCATCGTTTGTGGGTCGCCCCAGTCACAGTTTGACTTATCCTCCAGTGCGTAACCCTATCTCACGAGATGCTCTATGCATCGGCCAACCCGGCTCCGTAAACGATTAAGCGACTTCCATGTTGGCCATTGCAAGTTGTAATCTGCGAGTAGGCACTCTTTGGGGGGGCCAAGGCTAAGGGTGGTGTGTGGTTTATTAAATGAATAATCATTTAGCTCAAGAGGGAGAAGCCGCGGGGGAGGGAGGGAGGGGGGGGGGGGTTGGAGCGCTAGTATTAAATGTTTCATTCCCTCAGGTGGGAATCGAACCCACAACCGTCCGACCGACAGACAAATTGACATTAAATGACAAAGCCAGGTTCATGAACTCTAGACCTCGACCTGGACGTTGTAGTGCAACTTGTATATGAGCTGTTTTAACAATCAGTTATACATATTGGTAAAATTTATTATATTACCAGAGGCCCGCCCGCGGTTTCGCCTGCTTGAATCATTCAATTAATAATTTTTTAATTTTTATTTCTCTGAATCTTGGTAAAATGGTTGGTATGATTGGCCCCTCTGTCTTGTAGAGAGAGACCCATAATTATCAGTTTAGCTGTAAATTTTTATCCAGACAATCAGAAACAAACAGAGAACATTTTTAAAATCGTTAGCTTGTGTTCTAGTGATAGTTATTTCAGCTTAATACTTCCACGCGATCTAGACATAAACGGTCTTGACGGACAGACAGACGCCCAACAAAGCGATCCTATAAGGGTTCCGTTTAAACCTTTGGAGGTACGGAACCCTGAAGAACAGTTGTATTTGTATGTATAGATGCCATCGTAGCGTAGCTGGTTAGAATTTGACTTTAAGCGATTGTGGGCTCTATATCGAACTTGGGGGAACGAATAAATATAGATATTATTATAACATTGTATAAGCTCACTTAACTAGATCTTTTTACCTAAAACGTGACGTCTTTATGCCCAATAATACAAAAATATTTATAAGCTTTTTTCAAAACGTCTATTCTTATTGTCTTCATACAACATATACATAGTCGCTCTGGCTGTATGAGTGTCACGTGACCTCCGTACGCGCCCACACCTACCTACAGCCCACGACCAAATGAAATAGGAAAACTTTATTATTATAAACCAGTGGGCCCGTGCGGGGCTACGCCCGCTTGAAATACAAATATTAATAAACAAATTGAAAACTAAAGATTCAGTCAATTCAGTAAAACAGTTGTATAAAATAACTGTTACGGCAATTAGCAAATTTGTCAGACTAAATATTTTAAATTGACATTTTTTTTTATTTATGAACCGATTGTAATAAAATAAATATATGTTTTCGAAAGCTTGCCAAAATCCAATACTGAAAACCGCATCTAAATCAGTTAAATAGATTTTGAGATTAGCGATCACAAACGCAAAGACAAACAGACAAGGTTAACAAAGGTTATCTCACCGCGGTGCCTGCAGCATGTAGGCGCGTCGCTCAGTGTGCAATAGAGCGTGTTAGCGTGACATGGTCATGGGCAGGGAACTCAGAGTTTAGTTTCGCCCTGCCTCTCTTTTAGCCTAAGTTTTGAGACAGTATAATTATGATGGATGGCGGAATTCAACGCCGCGCTTTTTCAAATAGGCAAAAAAAGGTGGCGAGTCTGATGACCCACCTCTGGTAATCTCTGGTGATCTCTGGTATCAACACAAGGGCGGCGCTGCGTAGGGAACAGAAAGTCTTGACACTAGGTTCCCTCTGCCTATGCTCGGGTACGGCGTGAAACAGTTTTTTTTATCTTTTCTATTTTATACTTTAGGATATACATAGATAGAAGGAAAGTTATTGAGTACTCGACATACGAGTATGTACAAACATTATTATATTAACGACTTGTCGTATTTCACTTTGAATTTGAAATTTCATCAAAACAATAAGAAATCTAATTAATATTAAATAAAAATATATAGGTAATATAATTAATGAATCTATAATATAGCGTCCAATTAGTACAAAAAACAAACACAAGTTAATAATGTGTGGGAGTGACTTTGAATCGCTTGTTTTAGTAAATAAGTAATTGTATATACTCGTGAAGTGATGCCCTTCTCGTGGGTGTAACATTAGTTGTACCTTACTTCTATTCTAGGGCTGTTCGAAGATTCAATCAAACAAATTTATTTTTGTTATGAAATTAATTTCATAACAAAAATTGTATTGAATATTTTTTGTGAGAATTTAATAAAGAAATATACTTTAAAAATGTGATTTTATTGTTAAATGCAATAGCAAATGTCTTATAGTCTTATTAATTATATCATTCGCTTATTTAGCAAATTAATCAAATAAAGAGGGCTTATGAAATTACAGAAAAGTTGAGCACAGACTGACGCGTCACTAAATTAATTTTTATTTTACAACTTTATTTTATAAAGTAAAATAAAAACAATCGAGCTTTCTCTAAAAATATATAGAGTCAATGTTTCCTATGAGGGTGAAATACTATTTGTGGCCCTTGACTAGGTTTACGTGGTTATATACCCAATAATATATAAACAACTTACAGTTTTTTCATTTCACATCAAGAATCAACTAATTCACGACACTTAATATATGACTTATACAAAAACAACACTGCATTGCAAAATCAGATATAAGCACATAAAAAAATAATATAATCAGACTAAAACGTTGAAATTCAATTATTTAAATAACATTTCGTAAGCGATTTCGCGATTTTTTTGCAGAAAGTACAACACACCCTACCCGCACGAAGGGCGAGGGGCGACTGACGTAGAGACGACAGGAACTGTCAATTCTTGTATGTACTGTATGTAGCGAGTAGTCTCTGCTGCAGTTCTGTGCATACACGCGTCTTATGCTCAAATGTTCTCTCAAATGCATGGAAAGTGAACAATGGTGTATTTTAAGACTCTCCTCTTAATTACTATTTTATTAATCAAATAAGTTTTTTTTGGTACCCGCTGTTAAGACACTTCGTTCCCATTAGAATACTTCCGTTCTCCCTTTTCCACCGGATTCTGTAGTCATTGGGTGTTGGGTGACAGAAATAAAGTTGCCTCGAGTGGGAATTGAAGCCACAGTCGCACAGGCCTCTATTTATTATATACTATAAGTTTATTAATTACTTGTGTGTATTGACTATTGGTCCTAAAAGATATTCTTTAAATGTGTGTTATTCAGTTACTTGCATAAGAGTAATATTTTTTGTTTCTCCAACTATTTCTATCTTCTTTTATTTTAACATTTATATAATAAAATATGAAATAAAAATATTTTTTACAATTTGTAGATATGAAGTAACTTTTAAGTCAAAGGAGACGACCAATTTTGATGCGGTTTCCTCTAAAAACGAAATCAATTAAAAGATAAGCTTATATGATTGTATGACAAATACAAATATATTATATCAGGTTAAGGCCAACAATGTCAAAGATTGACAATGTAATTCCTATAAGAACATATATTTGTGTCATTCCATGCCAATCCAGGCAAAGCCGAAACACAATGCGCAGTGCAGCGGCCGTTGCAGCCAGTCAGTGACCTTTGTACCGTTCACATATAAAATATCACAGTAATATATAATAACTTTGACTGTGAACGTGATTTTCATTCGGGGGAATGAGTTTTCTAATATTTAAATTTCCTTTCATCCATCCTTCCTCGTTTCCTTCTATTTGTAAACACTAATGCCACGTGACATGTTCAGCGAGTGCAATTGACTACTTCGATCTACAAACTGCTCCTCCAACTTGAACTGGTAGCTCCAAATAAAAGTGTTAAATATTGGTTACAGATATGCAACTACGCAAAAAGTTCTTTTATATTCAGTATGTATTGGACAGAACAAGATACCGATATGTTTAAGTCACGAAGGCTACAGTTGAAGGTGTCCCTGCGACCACCGCGACCACCGCGACCACCGCGACCACCGCGACCACAGGCAGCCGCCGCCGTTGCCGCACTACGGCTACACACATACATGCAGTACATACTAAAAATGTACATTTCATTCAAATTACTTTAAATATTCCTTATTATTGGAACTTTGCCCAATTATGGGATAAAGAGACGGTACTGGTTAGGTATGCAGTACGTAGGTCATTGACCCCGAGGACAGAGAGCAAAAAAAATGTAAAAGTGTGACAGTCATTTAAAAAAATATATTGAGATAGGACTTAGTGCACTCTCTATGTATATAGTTTAACAAAATCAAAACATAAAAAATATATATGTTTCAGCTCAACATTGTACCCCGCATTATCTAGTCACGCAGAGGGGACGCAGAGTTAAGACACTCCTTTTTCAGTTTTCCGGTGAATCATGGAGACATTATATGTTGAGTTACAGAACACCGCCCATAGTCTTCTATCAGGACGGAGAAAATTTTACAAAATATTCAATAATTTATTGCCCTGACTAGGAATCGAATCCACAACAGCCGTGCTACTGCGCCACGATGGCCATTTTACTTAAAAATACATTAAATAAAAAAATAACTAACAAAATAAAAAAATAAATAATTATACAATGTATAAATACTTAAATATATTAGTAAAGTCTTCGTATGAGATAAAAGATATAGAATGAAAGAAAAACATTTCGTAAGAAAATAAATCGTTGCTATCGTTACTTGTACAAACTACCCCGTCTGGACATCGAACGTCAACCCCCCGGCGCCCCCCCCCCGCCCCCCTTCATTCCTCAATAAGTTATACTCTCCTTTAGATACGAGTATATTATATGGTCTCGAAAGAATGTGGGAAACGGAGTGTCTTAACACTAATGTCTTCTGCCAAGCCTGTGTCGACTTTGTCTGGTTGTCAACGCGACAGTTGTAGGTTCGATTCCCAGTCAGGAGAATGCATTATTTTCATTTCCTAGCTGCAGTAACAACACAATAATCGAATGCTAACATTCAACACGACACGAGGTTCCCTCAGTCTACCCCGCTCTATGCTATATACAATGTGAAGCTAGTAGATTTAAGAAGTGAAGTTCCTTCCCTTCTATGATCAATTTTAATGTATATTTTATGTAGTGCATATATACCTGCGAGTGTATAAAACTATTATAAAACAAACACGTAAGCCCACAGTAAAAGCTTGTATAGAAATAATATAACTTGTATTGGGGTAGGTCGGGGGTAACCTAGTCGCCTACAAAGTTAAGGATGTGCCAAATTAAGTGTTCCTTTTCGTCAACAAATTTTTCACAACATAAGAAGCAGAGAGTAGGCAAAATGAACAGCGGTAGTGAGACGAAACATAGCGTTAAACTCCGCCACTCAACACGCAATGTCTCGAAAATTGGGTGGTAAAACTAGGTTCCCTTTGGGGCCATCCTTCCCGTAGATCAAGCAGGGACTACACAGAATAAAACATGTTTCAAGTTTACAACACGTATACAGTAGAAAAGCGCGGAAATGGAAAAGGAAAATACTTGTTTAGAAAGCTAAAATTGGACGTAGGGGGATTTTATACTGAATATTTTCGAAAACTTTCGTAAGTGTGTAATGACACTTTAAAACGGAAAAGGAATTCATAAACGTTTTTTTTAATCAAGATTAAGATAAGATTGTGCGACGAGACTCTATTGACAAGTATTTCGATAGTGTCTGTAGTCACCGACAGACTGACAGACAACGTACAGGAGAAACTATGGGACTTTGTATCCCGCACATAGCTAGGTAGAAAGAGGCTTTCCCGCTCTGAATATGTAGCAAAGCGCGGCGTTGAGTTCCGCCACTCAGCAGCAACACACAATGCCTTCTCCAAAGTGGGGAACGGAAGTGTTTTAATGATACGAATTGTTTTTAAACCTAAATAATCTATATATAAGAGGACTTGTCCTCACTGACTGAGGTAAGACGCCCGCACAGCCGTAACCACTGTGCGTAGAAACGTGGTACTTGGACAGATGTTTACTTTCGTAATCTGGACATCCACTAAGAAGGGATTTTGAAAAATTTTAATCCTAAAGGGTGAAATATGGGTTAAAAGTTTGTATGGAAAAAAAAATCAATCGGCGCCGATTCTTATAAAATTTGAAATTCAGACTCTTAAAAGTATTTAATTGAACACATGCTTCATGGTTTTCTAGAATTATTCCCCTAGGAGTGCAAATAAGGGGTTGTAAGTTTGTATAGATTTTTTTTTACATCGGCACCAATTTTTATAAAATTTGACATTCAGACTCTTAAAAGTATTTAATTGAACACATGTTTCATGTTTTATTAGAATTCACCCCTAAATAAGCAAGCGAAGCTGCGCGCGTCCGCTAGTAAACGCATATTAGCATAAAGATTTTTTATATCTATGCCAAACTAAAAACTGAAAAGTATGTTTGCTTGATGACGCTAATATCAGGAACTGCAGGTTCGAATAGAAAGAACTTTTCGACGTAACCGACTGCCACGCCGCCGGCCGCCTGCGCTCGGAGACCAGAGACCAGAGACCAGACCGTTCCGATCCCATACAATTATTAAATTATTATGAAACATTCGCATTGCTTTATTGTAGATTCAATTTTAACTTGTATCTTTCTAACTTAAATAAATTGAATATAAAAATAATATAAATAAGTTTCTTTTATTTTTAAGTAGATTTTTATTTCATCTTAAGCAACTTACTGACTTTCCCTCTTCAAACTCATTCATCTTCATTTGAAGGCCTCTTCTAATAATAAAAGTAAGAATTATTTACGCATTTTTGCTTTGACAAGAAAAATACTGCGGGGTTGAGTTTCGCAAATGCCTCGAGATAAAGAAATAAAGAGTCCGGCGGAAAGTGGGGAACGCAAGTGTCTTAATGGGAACGGAGTGTATTAGCGCTGGGTACCCAGATTTACTTTGCCTTCATTCCTATGGGAGGAACTAATCGGGTTCACACAAACATATATAAAAAAAGGAGTTTCGATAAATCCCGCGTTAAACTAAAGAGATAGATTTTTTGAAATAATAATAATAATATGTTTATTTATTTCGTCTTCAAGCAACCCTGCCAAGTGTCAGTGACGCACACAGGCGCGCCCAGACGCGCGCACACACGCACAGCACAGACGTCGTGACACACATCCACATAGAAACATTATACATGGTGTGGAAGGGAAATGTTATAATTTTCTGTTTATTCGCGTGCAAACAGATGATAATAATAGTTAATACTGCTTTTAAAACTTTTGGGTAAATTTGTAACAATTGTTTCGTTATTTTCTAAGTCTCTTATGAGATTTTCGTCTTTACTTTTAACATATACTCGTATGGCTGGTTTAGTTTTATTGGACATGTTGTAAAAACATGTTATTTCACGTATTAGATAGAGAGTGTTTAATAATTTGTTTTGTTCTTTGTAGTTCTTGACTTCGTAAATAATTTGACGGGAGGAAACCTTACTTATAGTGCGTATTCTCTAAGAGTGTTTGTTGTACAATATAACAATAATGATAAAAACGTTCATAGATATCGTATTATAATTAATAGTTGCATATGAATGATAACTATATCGCCGTAGATACAAAACATAATTAATACTTTAAAACTCATTGTTGTAATTAAATCAACTATAAAACAAGGAAACACACTGTAAACGGTTGTGAGTTCAACTTCCACTTGAGGTATTTTCTTTTTCCCCTTGGGCACGTCCAAAATTGGTTGGTTCATGATATTTCGGCAGACTACATGCGGGATACAGCGTGAAGCTATTGTTATTATTACAGTAAAAATAAATCTAATACGAATAATTCAACTAATAATTCCAATAAGAACACACTATATATAAAACCACGCACACACAATAATGTACGTACACGTCTGTCTCACTCACACAGACACACACTCTCTCACACAGACTTGGCGAGGTCATCGACCGCGGTTTTTGCAAGACACTGAGATTTCCTCTTTGAAATAAATATAAGCTTTAAATACTTTGTAATAGAGCTTAAATTCGTTATTTTACTAACAAACGTTAATAAAAACTGTACCTCTTATTTAATATGATATAAGGTTGAGTTTGTATTAAGAAAAGTTGAATGTAAAATGAACTGATTATAATTTTAATTGATTTCGTTCTTTATTTTCATAGATCTAAAGTTGTGTTTCCAATGATCGGTCCTAGATGTCAATTGTTAAGGAAGTTCTTTGAGAGACGATTTTTGTTCTATTTTTTTGTTATTTAAAAAAAAAACTGGAGAAATTTCTGCCTTGAAAATATTTTTGATGGTTGAGTTCCGCGACGTAGAGTGTCTCGGATATAAGCGGCCATTGGGGACCGAAATGTCTTAATGTCTCTCTGTATCACGCATATAGCAGCGTAGTCAGAGGGCCCCTGGTGTAGAGATGCTTCGTTCGAAGCGTTAGGTGTTGAGTGGTGTGTTGTTAGGATACTGTATGTAGTACTGTAGTATTTTCATTCCCCGAATGGGAAGCGAACCCACATCCATTATCAAATATATTATATATATCTACATATTATATATACTCTAATGGTGTATTCTCTATAGGTCTATTGAATGTATATTTACTGGACCGGGAATCAAACTCGCGACCATGCATCCAACGCACAAGTGCAGTTATTTCTGGAATTTAACGGCCACGAAGAATACTTTATTTTGTTTGTTTATCTTTAGTGAAAAATGTGAGTAATAAATAAAAAGTAATAGTAAACACCAACACGAGACTTACAATTTCCCCGTTCTAAGTAAAACCGCGGTGCATAGTTCCGTTAAATTCCAGAGAACGGAGTGCCTCAACACTAGGTTCTCTTTGCGTACCCTGCTTCAAATGTTTATTTGTTTTAATTACATGCGTCCCCTATATAAAGTCCACGGCCATTGGTCGTTATACAGAGTGTCCCAGCCAATCTCTTTCTTCACTTTCACCCTATTGTGACGGTCATCGATTCAATTCCCCCCTTGCTTTATGGGATAACACGACTTTACCGACTTTCTAGAACTGGTATGTGGTATTATTATAAATTATGTTTTTTATGACCCGTTTAGGAGTTATGGTACCAACTATAGAACTATACATATATAAAAATGTTCCGTTACTGAGTAACTACCAGAAGTTGAAACTTACTTTAATACTAGAAACTAAGTAACTTCTGCCTCTTTACATACTCGTATGTAAAAAAACTGGGCATAGTTTTTTGAAATTTTGTAAACATTATAAAAAAATTCTTGTCTTTTCGAAACTCTCATTTCTACGGAGTGACTAGACGTTCAGCTTTACCTACCTATCTAAAAATAACAAAAGTTAATTTTTCAAAGGTCAGTTTTAGTATTTCTTAGGGTACTTTGTAAACAATTTGAAATATAATATTAAAATGTATAGAAATGTATATTTAAATGGATATGTAGTAAGAGAGGTAGAGGGACACCTCGGTTGACCTTCGAAAATACAGTATCAAAGATACTGGAGGAAGGTCACGTAAAAAGCATGAGGACTCCCGGAGAACATGTATGAAGAGGTTGATGACAGTGGACGAGGCAAAAGAGGTATGTAGAGACCGTAGCGTTTGGCGCTCCGCTGACTACCCTGCTAAGAATACAGCGTTAAGTTTAATTAAGTTTAAATGTAAATATTATGCAAGTTTATTTTCCCTACCGTTTTTATATTTTAAAATATTTTTTCTCCTAAGAAAATATCTGACTAGCCTTTACAAAAAATTGTGATGTAACACTCCGTCGACAATTTTATCATTATTATAAATCACATCAAAAAATATTTAAAAAAGATTTTCCATTTAAAGTTAGGCCTTAAGATCGTTGATGTCTTTTGCTAGTTAAATCAAATATCGGTGTAATTGTAACTTAACCCAAGATTGTAAGCGCCGTACATTACTTAACGCCGTGTCACCTCATACCAGAACGGAAAAATGGAAAATTAATTCGCCTAATGGAATTCGAACCCACATCTTTCCCACGATGGCCCCAAAAATACCCATCCTCCAAAAAATACTTATTTATAACTTTAAACATATTTTCATTTACCTATTATACTAATCCATCAAAACGCGGCGTTAAGTTCCGTTCCTAATAACAAGCGTAATATCTTAAATATGGAACGGAGTGTCTCAAGCACACCTCACACATGTAAAGTTAAAGCTGTAATATAATATAACGACGTACGTTGTGTGTGTGTGCGTGCGGCCGGGCCGGTCCGGCTACTGTGCTACGCGGCGTGTTCACATTGTATCTATATTTTTCCTTCAAAGCAAGGAGGAGGAGGTTTTCAATTAAATATTTTTGATTCGATAATCGAATCATTTATGCGATTTAATTATTTTCAATTCGATTTCGATATTGGATTATTTGATTCGATTTGGGTATGTTTTGTAATATGCAATCATTACAGCTATTTTACAAAGAATATAAAAATCCTCACCCAAATTAATAATTTAACATTTAAGTCTGTTTCTGAACAGTAAATTAAATTATTCCTTGACATCAATACATTGACTGTCAGTCAATTTTGTTTATTAAATGAATAATCGAGTACTTCACGCCGGCGAAGCCGCGAGCGGGCCGCTAGTAATTATATAAACTACTGATTATTTCTTAAGTTCATTTAAATAATTTCCTTACTTTAAATATAATGAATACGCCCAGCTGTTATAGTCATAGCAATTTAAATTATATAAACAAAAATAAACTTTTATTATAGAAATAACATATTGATAAATCTCTACATTCTCGAAGTTTAATTTTCATTTTATTTCCTAAGATTTCACAAAATTCATAGATGTCAATGTGACAAAAAGAAAATATAAAGATTTAGCTTAAAAGCTTACCTTAAAAAGGCTGTGGTTGAAATATCAACACAAAGCCCGTGATATAAATCTGAAACAAATTGAAATAGTTAGAAAAAACGCTAATTAAAGGGAGATGTAGAGGGAGAACCTGAAATAATAATATAATATAATAATAACGAACAAATTAAATACTAATTCAAATAAAAACCGGCAACGTCAAAAACATCGTCTACACAATCGCTTGTACAAATGGACGTGAATGGGAACGCGCCGAGCCAATGACACGCTGGCACGCTCGCGGGTTCGACTCCCGACTAGACCAGTCGATATCTTACCTCGTGTATAACTATTATATATCGTAGCTCAGCTTCACGCTGTATCCCGCGCATAGCAGTGCAGGCAGAGGGAACCTAGTGTTAAGACCTAGTGGTCGTCGTGACGCAGTTACATAGCGTTGTGGATTCAATTAGCATTTGAGAAATTAACTATTAAATATTTTCATTTACTCGCTTCACTAACAAGGCAAAGCCTGGCGTTGCGTTCTAGAGGACAACGGAGAGTCTATTCCGCATATAAGCAGAGGAGACAGAGAGTAATAAATAGCATTACGACATTTCATTTCACGCGCATTGGCAATTTTTTTGCAAATTATATATTTAATAAAAATTATAGATTTATTTTTTATTTTTTGGTGTTTATCTCGGGAATTACTGGCCCCAATTAAAAATGTTGTTATGTGTTGGATAATCCATTTTATTTAATAAGTCTTTAGGCTTAAACATATTTAGAGTTTATTATGAGACGTTTATATTTTCGATGCAGCCCGCTCTGAAGGGCGTGAGGTCACAGGTATCAATTGTAGTACAAGCGCGAGCTTAGCCAGAGCTCTTCGCAAGCATCTGATATGTCACTTGAACTAGCGGCTTTAATACCGACTTCCCCCTTTAACGCTATTATTTTTTAGGATTTAACCACAAATGTATAGTTTACAGATGTTTTCGTGCACTAGTACTACATGTAGAGCTAGCACCCTAGTTATTTTGATTCACTGGATAGTGTCGAAATACGCATTTTTCTACGATATAAACGGCCATAGATTTTGTTAAATAAATGTAGATTTTTTTTTTAGGAAATTATGGAGCCGTAGATCTGAGTTTGAATTTCAACTCGATATCTTTAAGAGTTTCTAAGACTCAAGGTCACTTTATTTTTGCATCTATCTGCTGAACCCAAAAACATTTAATAGATACAAGTAACAAGACTATATATTTATTATTATTTTCCTAACTTCACACTAGCAGGGTAGGCAGACACTGCGCTAGGCCTCGACACCAGAGCAAAGAAATGAAAATATTAAATATTTAATTTCCTCGAATGGTAATCAAGCCCACAACCTGCCGGGCTCACAGATGATCCCGCACCGGGCGGGATACAGCGTGAAGCTGAAGCTGCACAAGGACGTGTAAAGTTGTTTCCTGATTATTTTGTTACTAGTTACATATAACATTTAGAAACAGTATTTGTTTGCTTACATTCGGCGTCGTGTTTCCCCGCATAGAGTGTCGTGTCTTATGGTTCATGTGAAAATTCATTTTACCGAAAAATAACAGCTCCTTATTTCCTGAATAGTACGATAGGAAGACGGAAATATATAAAACTGTTCTGTTTCGGAGTGACAGACAGATAAGGCACATGCTACTGGACTTACAAAGTTAAAATTTGGCAAATAACCCACCGTTAGGCAGCGTAAAAAATGTCTTAATGGGAACGGAGTGTCTTTACAGTCCCCGGTCTCCTCGGCCTACCCTGCTATGTGCGGGTAGCGTGGTAGCGTGAAGTCAATAATAATAAAAACAAAAAGTGTTGCTTATAATTGCTATGACAGTCATATTAGTATTATAGTAAATGTTTTCAAGCTATTTAAAATTATTTATATACAAATACATTAATTATCTTTCTATATGTGGGATACAGCTTGGAGTGATAAAATACATAAATATTAAAAATATATAAATATTAATCTTATAAATTTAAACAAATTTCAATAATATCTAATAATATCAATGCATCATTTCAATTATTTTAAGTATCAATTAAAGTCGTTAATGTACTACTTGTTAATAGATGGCGCTAGTTGTTCATAGAAGGTATAGAATAATGGTGCCTGGATTAAATCTAAGAATTACATAGACTTATTGGTTTTAAATGTAAATATATGTAAAATAACAATTACAAAGATGTATTAGAATTATTATGTGTTTTAATATGGTGCAATTGGTAAAGTTGCTTGTGATATTAACAATTAAACAAAAAATGTAATTTTATATAATATAAAAATAAATACATTCTACTTGGAATATTATCTTTACAATATAGCCTAGTATTTTATTCAGATATATAAAAAACAGACAAAATTGCTGATCTAAAATTTATACATTATATACTGTAAGTATTGACCTACCTCAATACATACTTAGTTGGGCTCTACATATATGTATATGTCATATTTAACATTGACATTACATATATGTATTTATATACATATTAACAATATTATATCTAGATATGTTATATAAACAATTATTATTTCATTGTGTCACAGGCTCATAACATAATTAAAATGGGTTCAAATTCCATTTAGGAAAGGTTAACTATAAATTTATTTAAAGTAATTTTAAGTGATAGTAGTCGTGATTTTACATATTTTTTTACTTAGGTGTATTTTACTTTTATAGTGTGCATTTTATATTTTGTGGTGTTGAATTACGTCAATTAATACATTTTTTAATAAGCGGAAGGAGGAGAACCGACGGGTATTTACTAGTGGTAGAAACACAATCTAAACTTGTAAATAATTTAACGTTTTTTAAGATAAGTACAATTATGTCATTGGTGCACCAAATAAGCGGTATATAAAATAAGTTTTTTTTTCGGATATATAAGTTTTCGTTTAATAATAATAATATATATAAGTATCTTATTGGCTTCTATTTATAGTATTAAGTCACAATATATCTAACGTATTAGAGAAAAGTAACATTCACTGACAGATAAAGTATTGTGAGACTTCCGGTCAAGCCGGAAGTGGTTCCTATTATATTAAATAATACAGTTTCATAATGACCTACTAATTATATATTTTAGTCTATAGCTGACAACTACAGGCAGAGGGAACTTAGTGTTCAGTCACTCCGCTTCTTTCAAAGACTTTGTGTTGTGTGGCGGATCACATTATTAATATAATATTATAATTGCTCTGAGTGGGGATCGAATCCACGAACATCGCGTTTACAGTTATCTGACCTAGAAGAAAACATATTTATTTGTACTTAAATTATGAATGACATATCGTACTATTACCATTTTTTTATTGTATTATTAATTTTTAATTTTACATACATACTGAAAGAATATTTGACATTTTTTTATAGATAATATTATTATATTAGATATTAGAATGTTTTAGTAGTATGTATACATAACTGTTTTGAATGTTTACTGTTTTCTATTAGGATAAACTATACGTATAAGGATGTAAAAAAAAATATTGAGTTTTTTTTGTTGAACTAATATTTTATTTATGGATAATAACTTCGTTGACTCTGGAAAGTGATATATTGATCATTTAATTTTAATAAAAATATTTATGAAGTTCGTTTTAAATAAAAATTGTTTTTATATTCTTTCATGTTGTTTCGACTTTTTTATTAATATTTTGTTTCTAAAATTATAGTAAGATATTTAATGTATTCCATATAAAATTAGAAAGCAAATGTAAAATTAAAAACTTATTGGTTTTCTATTTGAGGTTAAAGTTATTTTCTTGATTTATATAATAACAAATGAAAAATAAATACATTTCCTAAATTTCCTAAATTTTTTAACTTCTGTTAAATAAAAGATTTAATATTTCTTTGTAATTTAATAAATATAGTATATAAATAGTCATAAGTAGATATATATAAGTAGGCATATATATACGTATATATATAAAGCTATGTAAATATTTCTTTTTTTTAGATTAGTAGTGTTACCCTATCTACTTATTGTTATACTTACTTTGGTCGTCCGTGTCTTTTTTGTGTGATTTTTCTTTATTTATTGATAGTTAGATTATATATAATGAAATAAACATCAAATAGACTACAGAGTGATTTGTCACTATGTTCTCTCTGCTTAATTTACAAGACTTTCTTTTGGTTTACTCTGTATCCCGCACATAGTACGTACGGCAGGTAGAAGGAACCTGAGAGCATAGTGGTAGTTTACTTTGTTCCCATCAAGACACTGCCATTCCCTACTTCCCGCCGAATTCTGGATGCATTGGGTGTTGAGTGGCAGAACTCAGAGCTTCGATTTACAAGATTATGTATGATCATGAAGGAAACTATAGTTAGATAGAGTTAGTATAGATAGAAACGATGTATATTACATTTTATAATTTACCCCTTCCCCTTCCCCTTAAAAAATTACATCTAAATTTACAAATATTGCCTACTTCTTTAGGAGATTTATTTCATTTTTTTTACAATGATTTATTGAAATCTTTTCAATGGAACATTTTTTATTTTTTTTATTGCAAATAATTTTTTTACCCTATTTGTATTTCTATCTAAAAAATAATATTTAAACAGATTTAGTATTAGACTAAAATATACCTTAGGTACTATTTCAAAGAGCTGTCACGCCTTTTCCTATATTCGAGAATCCAGAACAGTCTTAAAATGTTAAGCAATCCACGTGTCTCTTAAGTGAAGTATAAAATAACCTACATTTTGTATTTCTCTTAAAGTTTTGGCTTCATTTAGTGATATTTTTCATGAAATTTCACAAATGTTCATAATTTTATTTTAAAGAACCTGAACAAATTCACATTGGAATGAAAACTGTTATTATAACAGTCTTCTCATAATTTATATAAAATACATATAAAATAAGAAAAATAACTGAATATTATCACTTACCACTGAATTTCAAACGAAAAATATAAAAAAAACGTCGTTTCACACAAAAAGAAAGTACAAGAAAGAGAGATGCGCGAGTGAGACGGCTGTCTGTTTCAGCGTTCAGCCTCGGATTGAAGAGTTCATTGCACCTCCTTACGTGGGCGCGGGCGGCGTGTTGCTACCTCGCTCGCACTCACTAAGACGTGGGCGGAGTGAGCGAGACGGCGCACGGTCCACTTTTTGTGGAACTTGAATTTCGATCAATATAGCGCGACGCACGCTCTTGGTACTTGAGCGTTTTTTCGTTTTATTTTTACTTTGATTTCGATTTCAAAATTTCTATACTTTAGTATAACATCTAAAGAATTATGTTTAGTAAAGATTATGATGTGGTTTTGTGCAAACATATCGATTTTTATAACGGTAGTGGCGTCGGTGAGAATTAATGATGCATTTTTGGGTCATTGGGTTAACACCAACCGAGTGTTTTTGGCAACTTGATACTGGTCGTTTTTTTATATAATATTTTTTATTACTTCTTTCATGTTACCAAAAATATGTTACATGTAGTTTTTAATGAAATATAGTAATCATAATAAGCTTTCACATTTTTATATGAAAATAAAAAAAATCACTTGTACATGAATGTTAATTGAGTTATCTTCACGTACAATTACGCTGCGTTTGCGCTAGCTGCGTGCGGGGCTTTGCTTGGCAACAGCCACTCTATTTATAGATACTTATTTATAGCATTGAATCATTCAATTAGAGGTCTAGACTATACGGTTGGTAACGTCCTTATCACCAGCAAGTAAGAGCCAGAAAAGTGACAGGCGGCAAAGACGTAGCGTACACGATGAGAGCTCAGACGTAACTGGCTTAAATATGGTAATGGTTTACGATAAGCTTTTTGCTTTAGGCTTTCTCAGTACTGGCAACATTCTTCGCAGAATAAAGGAAATCCTTACCTTTGATGAAAAGTAAACGCTTTTCTTATATTCAGATGCATTTATGTTCCACATTACCGCCCTCACTGTAATGTTAATTAGTGAATGAATAATAAGCAGTTTGTCTGTGTGTCATTCAATTTTCTTGTAAAAGTGAGATCTAGCGTTGCATAAATCAAGCTCGGAATATGATGAACAGATTTGATCCTCAACCGTTCTCATTCTTACCAGCCAGTGGATCAAAAGCTCTGATGCATGGAAACAGGTATTTTTAAATATGGTCAAGGTTGAGCCATTGTTCGTGATAGTAACGACTGAGACAGGGGCGATTTAAAATGCCAAGTACATATACATTTATTGTGCAAGCAATAAAATTTTGTCTCATTGACTTACGAATACAGTACTTGGTATGTTTTGTAGATTTTATTTCATATTTTATTTGCTTTCTCATAAAGTGGGACGTTTATGAAACGACTACATTTTATATTCAGTACTGTAGAATATGTCAACTTTTCAAGTAAAATTGCAATTTGGATTATTATTTTATGTTGACAACAAACGAGTCCAAAAGAGAAGAACTATTCGATTTCAAATATCGATAATTACTTATATTAACTTGCATTTTATTTATGCGATAATAAAAACTATGATAGTATATGTCATGCTCCTTTTCTATATACAAAGAAAAGGAATAAATTTAAACTGTCGTTTGTGATAGTAATAATATAATTGTTTTATGCTATTTGTGATAAGAAGACTTGAAATGCGTCATTATATTGAAGCTTTATTTATTTCATGATGCTACTTATTTGTACATTAAGAAAGAGATACACTTAGTGTTCTATAAAATAAAATATATATTTATATTACGGGTTATTTTTTTTTAAATCAATAATAATATAATGTAAACATAAAATAAATACAAAATTGTTTTTTTATACAAACCGAAATACTCAAGGTAAATTGACTAAAATTTACTTCTGAAAGTATTACTGTACAAAAAAGTTTTATGATATTTTCCCTACACTACATACATTGTTTATATTGTTATATAATAAAAACTCTCGACAAATCATTGAAAACCCTAGTTCACCAACAATCACCAAAAACCCAAATATCACAGACGATCACACAAAAAAATTAAAACAAAGTATCAAAATGATCCACAATGTCACCAAGTGGGCGGGGCGCGGGGGGCGGCGCGTTAGAGCGGGACAGCTATAGTCTATCAGCTCCAGCGTCAACATAACGGTGCGCAGGCGCAGGTCAGACTTGTCTTGAAAACTTTTTTAATTTGATTTTGAACCAAATTACACGGTTTTTGGTATAACGAAGTTACGTAATGCTACCGTTTTTTATATTTATTTTGTCTTGTTTCACGCTCTATCTCGCATATAACTGGATACGTTGGGAATGTAAAATAAAGACTCATTGCGGGGATGGATGACGGAACTCAACGCCGCGTTTCTACCAGCTTGGGACATTGAAATTAAATATACCTATATACAATACAACTCCGTTCCCTATTTTCCGTCGACTTCAAGATATTGCGTGTTGTGTCACAGACCTCAACGCCGTTTCATCTTATCAGAACGGGGGAATCACATTAGCATATATAATAAAATAAGAGCATTATGATGCAGTTACTTTATAACTTTATGTCTAACTGTTTGTTTAAGCAGGTACCTAGTCCCCGGATAGTACTAATATGAAACAAGTTAAATATGAGGATGTGCCAAAAGACTACAAACTTTGATTTCGTCTCCTGTAACACCTCAGAAAGTGCAAATGTGCGATTTACATTTTTTTCTCTTTTTCTAAGAGTTCCACACATTAAAATTATATTTTTGTATAATTTTAATATAAAAACTTGTATAAAATGAATATTCTTTCTCTTTTTTTAAAAAAATCTACTTCGTTTAAAGTGTATATATATGTATTTTGAAACATTTTTTTTATCTTAGGCCTAGTATTAATAATAAATTTAAATTACAATAAATACACCTACTGTGGCTGTGCACTTTAGGTGACACATCAGCTCAAAACGGGGAAATGAGTAACTAATGAAGTGGCTATGACATACGGACAGACACACAGAGAGCCATGAAGAATTTATAACAGTTCTATCTTACGCTATTTGCCTACGGAACACTAAAAAAACCTTAGGAACTAGATATTTGCCGCAAAATAAATTTGAAATTTAAATTTGAAATTGAATTTAACATAAAAAACACAACTTGTAATTGTTGATGTAAAATGACTAAGAATCTTTTTTGCCAGAACATTCTATTTTCTTAATTAGGTACACTATTCACCTAAAATATTTTGCTCATTCACCCCTCGCTTCTAAGATGTTTGTTTTCAACTAAAAAAAAGTATTAAATATAAAAAAAATGCCAAATTTTAGAATGAACCATTTAAAGGAATTATAACATTGTTTTTATTAACTAATAAAATACGAAAGTAAGCAGTAAGGTTTTAATTTTATACTATTGCCTAAATGAAAATGTATATTTTACAAATTATATACTAATTTGATTATTACTCCCATTTTATAAATGTAAAAATATTATTTTGTTACTATATATAAAAATAATATTTTTTGTAAGTTATATTATATAAAAAAAATAATTAAATGAAACAAAATGAAGTATGCCGAACCAGTCTATAGCTATTTAACTGCAATATATTCTACTTAGTTTAAAGAAACAAGATTCTCTACGCTGACTACTACTCAGTGCCACAAGCATTATAGATAGTGCTCGGATGCAGTTGTATTGCAGTATCGTCGCCTCAACAATAGTTACGTACTATTACTGGTGGGTTAAAAACAGTTTGTGTTCTTATGCATAGCATGCATGCATAGCTTCAAGCATTTACTACATTTTTATTTAAATAACCTTCCCTAAAATATATTTTTTGTACCTATATAATTTTACAGACTTTTTGCTTTAGTCATACAGTAGTACTGTGACGTCATCGTTACTGCAGTGGTTGGATGACGTCATAGTCCAGCAACATTGTACTATGTTATAATATTTTAGAATATTGTTTGTATTATTTTTTTACTTCACGCTGTATCCCGTATATAGCAGGGCAATCTTTCAATAGCGGAACTCAAGTTCGCGCCTTGTCTTGTTATCAGAGTGGCAAGATAATAATAATTCATATTTCTGAGTGAGATGTTTTCAATCAGTCATAGTAAGGTGGGTCGACCCCCTGCCAGATGGGTCTACAAATGGGTCTAAGAGGTTGGCGGGAAGCGGATGGGTCCGAAAAGCTGAGGATCGAGTGTGGTGGCGAGAATTGGGGAAGGCCTATGTCCAACAGTGGACAAAATATGGCTGTTGATGATGATGTTGATGATGATGATAGTAAGTGAAATATACGCCACACATAGCTCTGAAGTAACTCTTCAAGTGAACTATTTATTTTTCTTACTATATAGTAAGCAAATATTGATCGATAATTTTATTTAATCGGTAAGTGCCATGTATTTAAATTTGACATTTTCTCTATAGCTACTGTGACGACACCTTGTTTACAAGGCCACGTGGCGTCAATAGTAGAATTAGCAATAAACTTATGTCTCTTATTTGGTGCAACAATGACACAATTGCACGTATTTATTACAAAACATGTTAGATATGTGAATGCAAACTTTGATTGCGTCTCCTGTAATATTTGACACAGGGTCATGTGTCCGTGACGGAGGGCACGGAGGGCACGGAGAGATATATACGATAGATAGACGACGAATAGGTAGTCAGTAAATGTGCACGTAAACATAATAATATAATACTCTTCAAAGCTTCTTTTTCTCATCACGCTGTATTCTCTGTGTAAAGATTCTCATTACGACAATGTCATTTACATGAGAAATTAAATAAAAAGAGATTTATAGAGAGATAGTATTCCACACATAGAAGGGTAAGGAAAGAGACCTTCCCGAGAAGTGAGATGCTCCCATTAGAACACTTGTTGTCCACTTTCTCTTTAGGCATTATGTGTTGTTTGGCGGATTTCAAAGCCGCACTTTGCCTCATTACCAGAGCGAGGGGTATTAAACTCATCAACACGTTCACAATCGTTAGCCACGATTATCCTTGCACTCTTACAACATTAAAGGTTCTTGAACCGATCCTTTATTTCAACCCGTTACCTGCCGTTAAGGAATCAGGCTCGTTCGTTTTATTGTAAGCCTGCGAGATCTGTTTCATATGTACCTACTCGTACCTACACTAATCCACGCGCACAGCTTCGCCTGTTTTTTTGTACCCTTAGGGGTGAAATATAATAAACCATAAAACACATGTGCAATGAAATATTTTTAATTCAAAATTTCAAATTTTATAAAAATCGGTGCAACGTGAGCTGGTGCAACAGCGGTTGCGGCCGCGCGTGCGTCTTGCCTCAGTCGGTGGGGAACTCGTCCTAGGTCCTGTAGATATATATATATATCTACAGGACCTAGGACGATAGGATATATATATATATATATATGGTAGGTAACTCCTTTGTTCGAGTGGCATTAAAAGTTGATTTCCCACAAATTATGATAAGATATCATACCTGTTATCATTTTAATTTCCGAAAGTAGACGCTATCTGTAGTGTTCATAAAATGTTATTGCTAGCGTTGTAGATATAATTAGAACACTAGTGATGAAACACTTTTCGTAAATTCAACCTACCTAGTATTAACAGCTTAAGACAATCCGTTCCCCACGTACCGGGCACCCTGCTATGTGCGGGATACAGCGTGCAGGGTGAAGCTCTATCACGTATTTCTCTAGCGAAATCTTAAATTTCTCTTCAAACAAGAGATCTGCTATATTTTATTTATTGATGTTACCTGTGTTTAATTTTTTTTGAGTTGTATAAAAATAAAATATAATAATATTTTATTTATATTATTTAACTAGCGGACGCGCGCAGCTTCGCTTGCGTATTTAGGGGTGAATTTTAATAACCCATGAAACATGTGTTCGATTAAATATTTTTAAGAGTCTAAATATTAAATTTTATAAAAATCGGTGGCGATTTAAGAATTTTTCCATACAAACTTTCAACCCTTTATTTGCACCCTTAGAGGGAGAATTCTAGAAAACGATGAAACACGTGTTCAATTAAATACTTTTAAAAATCTAAATTTCAAATTTTATAAAAANGTATAGTTTGTTTCTGCTTCGGTATATACCAACAGTTGCCCAGTCGCTAAATGTTAACTTGGAGTTTTTATATATTTGTTTAACTTTAAAAATGTTATCAAACTCTGTTGAGAGTAAATTAAAAACTTTACAATATACCTGATTCGGATTTAATCCGGCTATTTCTAAGTTTGCAATTTTTGCACTCACTTTATTATTAAAAAGATTAATTTTATGGTCTAATTGATATTTGTTTACGTTCTGCGACTGTTTTATCTATAACCGAAAACATTTGACCACAATGATCCGAGCTTAGATTAGTAATCATTTGTTTTCTATAGTCTCACAATGACAAAAAACATTATCTATACAAGTAGCGGACATATTTGTTATACGAGTTGGTTCAGAGAACATATTAAACAAATTAAAAGATCTAAATAAGTTTAGAAGACGAAGGCTTAATGATGTCACCTGTATTATATCTATATTAAAGTCTCCGCATATGATTAAAGATTTACTATTTGAACTCAAATTATTCAGAACATCCTCCATTTTTTCTTCAAATACTTCAAAACTACCTGAGGGGGGTCGATACACGCATACTATAATATGTCTATTGAATTCAACGCAGGACAGTTCAATAGAGCATTCGTCGAAGAGAGCTACTATATCTGGTCGCGATTTACAACGTATGTCATTTCTTACTAATATAAGCGAACCGCCGCGGATGGCCTTCTCTCTAACGAACGAACTTGACAATTTATAGTTTTCAATATTTACTATATTACTTTGGAGTGAGCTTTAACGTGCCTCAAAAATAAGGTGTTCCATGGAAGAATACTACAGACATGGCGAACCAACAAACACAAAATGTAGAGCTGGAGTAGCAACTATGCAGATATAGCTAACGGCCTAAAACTATATATATATTTTTATTTACATATATTAAAAAATATATTTTAACTCACCTTTTGACGTCATAAGTTTCTTATTAAATCTTTTTAATGAGTATCTGTAAATAAAAAAATACATTTTAATTTTTTAGATACTCTCTGTACATTTAAAAAATATCTCCTTAATAAGGTGTCATTTTTTAACACACTGCTGTCAAATCGTAACTATATAATTAAATCTAAGAAATAGAATTTGACACTTATAAACCTACTTATTTTTATATGATATCACCGAGTTGGTCCGATCATGGCCAGGACCTGAATAGTGGAAATCTTCAGAGGTTAATAGTAAAATAATTTATAGCTTCGAGCACATTCTATAGTAATCCTCGCACTTGGTGTAGATAAACTTATGTTTTTTCTGTTTTTAATAACAATTTCTTTAATACATTTTTAGAAAATATACAAAAAAATAATTTGATACGTTATCTCATATGGCTTAGTGGTAAGAGGGCATCCACGGTTTCCAAAAGGCACGGATTCAAATCCCAAGGTTAAAAATAGTATTTGTTTACTAAAAAGTATTTTTTCCTATGTGGCTGCGTGTGTGTGTGACTCTTTAAAATGTAAAATATATATTTTGTTTAAATTTGTATCATAGATGACTTTCATTTACGTGAAGGAGGTTTTATTAAGTCTTAGAGGATATTTTAAGTTTTTGTTATTTGGAGGCCGCGGTGGCGCGGTAGCACACGTGTGAGCCGCGGTGTCTCGCCTTTTTTATCACGAACATTTATGGTGCTTTTTTTTTAGTCTCACACCTTATCCCTAGTGGAGTAGCTAGAGAGAAAGCTGTAGTCTCTGCATACCTCGCCCCCCTCATCCACTGCCATCACCCCGCACACCCTCACCCGCTACTCATGGCGGAGGGTCCTCGTGCTTCACGTGACCTTCCTTCAATGTAACAACATAATGTGTTGTACAAGATTTACATAGACTCTTTCTTGTTGGAAATCGAACCTACAACCCTAGGCCTAACGAAAATAGATACATATGTATATATCTATATACATAAAGAAAAAACAAAAATAGGCAAAAACACTCCGCCCTGTTCGGAAAAATAAAAAAGGTAACGTCTTCCGTCTCTCTCTAACAGATAGGGCTGTCCCTCTCGCATCGTCTATCCATTTAGACGTTACAACCTATTGGATACAATGTATGTGTTTTTTTTTTCTATTTTTGTTTAGGGTACTGCGTAGGGTTGTCAGTTTTTGGTATTTTCGTTTCTTATTTTAATAGTTTTTAATGGTCTTTAATTATTTTAACATACTAAATTATTATACATGTTTATAATTATCTACAAACATATATATCCAAAGGCTGTCGTAGCCGACTGACTGGTAGTAAAATACTCAATCGAGGTAATGAAATATTTTTTTTTCTCTCTCTAGTTACCTATAATATAAAGTGCTGAGTTAAGTCCTACAACTGTCTCGAATGTCTCGAAAATTGGGCTAAGAGGGCGGAATAGTGTCTTGATACTATGTTCCATCCGCCTGCAACATCATACAAGTAATAACATTTAGTGACAGGTGACAACCCTAGCTCAGGGGCTTTTATTAATATTAGTTTATATCCCATACTCTATGTATTGGACCAAATTGAGGACTCTCATTTGGTGCTACAATGACGTTAGTTAGTTTTATATTCAAGTAACCCGCTCTGGCAGACAAAGCTCGGCGTCGAGCTCCGTCACTCACCATGATATCTACGAAATAGATCGGTGCGTGGGGAACGGAGTATCTTAACATTAGGTTCCCGTTGGCCACCCTGCTACATGCGGGATACAGCGAGAACCTACTACAAGTTGTGCATTGCATTTTAAACCCGATTTATTATACAAATCTATAAATTAATACGTGAAGCTACAATTTTGTACACATTTTGACGAAAATGAATGATTTTGCAGTTGCAGTGTATATAGAGAAGTGGCAGATTGCTAATATTTTTAGGGTTCCGTAGTTCAAAATGTAAAAGTAATTAAGAGCGGCGTTTAGTTTCACCATTCAACACGCAATCTCTCGAATTTGAATGCATAGTGGACAACGAAGTGTCTTAACACTAGGTTCTCCCTCTCCCTGTCTACCCTGCTAATATATATAACCAAGTGGCGACAGACCCTCACAAGTAGAGATAAAGATGTAATACGTATATAATTATGAAACTAGCCTTTACCGGCGGCTTCGTCCGCATGGCCACAGGGAAACAGATGCTCGTTGTGTGACATATGACGTATGACGCCATATAATATTAGTTTAGATGTGACAGGGACAGCTCGCTCGACTCGCTCTGGTATGAAGTTAAAATGCAGCGTTGTTTTTCACCACTCAACAGAAAACGTCTCAAAGACGAGACGAGAGCGGTGGCAATGGAGTGTCTTATCACTACGTTCCCTCTGCCTATCTTGCTATATGCGGGATACAGCTTGAAGCTACAAAAACTACAGTCAAATATTCAAATATAACTTCATACCACAAAAAAATTACCAACCAAACCAAAATCGTATTTTATAGATAAAATCGTAAGAGGATCGGTGTCTGTACTTGGAAGATATTAAAAAAAAAATGTTATTGGGAACCTTTATTAACCTGATAGAACCCAAAACAATGAATATATATCAAATAGTTTTCATTTTTAGTGGAACTAATTTAAATGTATCTTACATTAAACGAACTCTTAATATTAAATCTAAGTAAAATTAAAAGCACCTTTTTCTTAATGACATTTTACAGTTCTATAGAATGTGCTCGGAGCTTTGAATATACGAGTTTAAACTCAAGAAGTTTACGAATAACCTCTGAAGACTTCCACTATTCATATCCTGGCTCCATCATCAGACCAGCTCGCTCAAGTAGAGTTGTAAGTCTCGACTAGACACGTTTCACAGGTGGGACGTTACTTACCCATACAGTATGACAAGTGCGCTTTTGTGGCACATCGGCCACAACGGCCTCTCGCCTCTCGAGACACTCGCTGGTGTACAATCATTAATATATTTTCTAAATAAATTAAAACAAAAAAGCTTTTATTTAAACGATTTAAAAAGGAGAAAATATTTTTTTCTTTTAAATTCTAACTATCAACACATAACCTCATTGCACACAATTTATATAAACATAAAAGCTTGTCGCGCGGTTTACTTTTGTAAATAAACCAGTACTAATTTAATTATGTAGAATTTGTAAATCATACTTCCTTGCTTATTGCATTCTATGGACTAAAGGTGGTACTAAAGGAGCTATAAGGAAGCTCTCAGGCTTACCGAAAATCTTAAGTCACAACTGCATGAGCGAGCTGGATTTTCAGCCAAAAGAAACCAGAGAAGGTCTATTGACACCTCTGGCTTCTCAATCATCCCCTATAAAAATGATATTTTAACCATAGATTTTTGACTGGTTTTGGTTTATTCGGTGACTTTCAAGCCAGATTTAAAAAATACATTCACTGCGCCACACGACTGGTGTAGATTTTTTTAAAGTTCATGCCGTTTCCCGGCGGAACTGAACGCCGCACTTGCCTCATTGGTAATGATGACGATAAAGGAAATGAAAATATTAAATATTTGATTTCTTCGATCGGGAATTGAACCCACAATTACTGCCTTATCTGATATCGTTAGATTGCTTCATTAGTACAACATTTATAGATATTGTAATTAATTAATATAATTTATTATAAGCTAGTGGGCCCGTGCAGGGCTACACCTGCTTCAAATAGGAATATTAATAAAGAAATTGAAAAGTAAAGATTCAGTCAATTCAGTAAAACAGTTGTATAAAATAACTGTTACGGCACCTACAAATTTGTCAAACTAAATACTTTAAATTGACATAACTTTTTTATTTATAAACCGATTGTGATATAATAAACCCTATATGTTTTCGGAAGCTTGCCATAATCGAATAGTGAAAACCGCATCTAAATCGGTTAAGTCGATTCTGAGATTAGCGATAACAAACGCATAGACAAACAGACAAAAATTTTAAAATTCATTTTTTGGATTCTATCACGTTAATAAAGGTATAACATTTTTTTAAATATCTTCCTAGGACAGACAAGCGGCCAGACCCTCTTACTATTTTATAATAAGTATCGATATATAATCTATAAAGTACCAGAACTTTCTCTGTTAGTGCATAAGTATACCGAAGTATATGTTTGCTACTGTTGCAACCTCTCAAACTCCCAATGGAATAAAAGATATTGTACAATTTGTATGTGATTTTCACTTAAGTAATCGTAAAAAAAGGCTTTTAGCAAACTTCTTAGAAGTAGATTAAAACAAACAAAACACACCCACACTTGCAATATTCTACGCCCGCATAAAAACCCACAAAAATCATAATCGTCAACATCAACGTTTACAAATAAAGCTTACAGCTCAATCTCAAAATCATTCCAAAAAGTTGTAAGCTGAATGAAAGAACCTCAATTTCCTTTAAAACCAACTCAAGAAAATCAAATGTCAAACTAAAGCTCAACTAAAAGCCAAGAAAGGGAAAGACGGATATGAGTAGGAGCTGAAGGGCCGGTGGTAGGGCGCCTGCGCGTGCGCATCCGATTGGCCGCACTGCGCATCCTGAGCACTCCTAGATCAATGTCTATTGGTCTATTTTTTTATTCACCATTGGTTCATTTTTTAAGCTGCAGCCGCAACGAATGGTTAACGGCTTTTTTTTGTATTTGACTTTTTTTCTTGTGTGTGTGTGTGTGTGTGGCCGACCCTGCGTCTATGAGTTTTATGGATTTTTATTTACTTTATATGGATTATGTAGATACGATATGTTACATACATAGTTAGTTATATTTCTTTTGTACTCCATAGATTAGTACCTAGTGGTTGATAGTCGTATATGTATAAGTTAATTAATTATACGAATGTACACGGAGTAAATAAGCGACGTTGACTCTATGGGTATTTAATTATTTTTGTTTATTTTTCCTAAAAATCCTGTATTTCCAAAAATTTAAAAGAGACCTTGAACTAAAAGCAAATTTCAAACTGCGCTTTCGATTTCTCTGCCACCTATAATAGGCTAGGCAGAGTGAATCTAGAACTAAAACACTCCGTTCCCTACGCAGAGAACGAGTGTTTTAATATTAGATTCCTACCTAAAAAAAGAATGTAATAAATAAATGAATAAATCCTTGTAAAGTCCCCACTTGACTTCATTTTAATAAAAATAAACATTATTAACAAATGTAGGTTGAGTGAGTGAGACGATATTGTGAAATAATATTTTATTTTCGCGATAATGAAAATGGGCAAACAATGAAGAATATATCAATCCCAGATAAAGCAGGGCAGACAGGGCAAACCTAGTGTTAAGACGAACGCACCGTCTCATTTAGCATGACATTGTGTAAGCGGCGGAATTCAACGCCGCATTTATTTTTGCAGAAACGAGAAAACGAAAAAAAATTCATTTCCCTCATAGGTATAGAGTCCACAATTATCACTAATCTCAACTCTCCTCTCTTGGTGCTCCTCTACACTCCCAGAGGCATGTTGGGAGTGTAGGACAGTGGTTGGTGGAGTTTCGTTTGTGCGTTTTCTGTCTATGACTCAGTAACGGTATGCCGGACGAAATGGAGACAAAGAGTTCTGATGGAAATGTGATGGAATATATCCTATATCTTACTCGATCAATGGGCTATTCAAGACAAAAATATTTTTTTCAATATGAACCAGGAGGCTGAGATAATCGTTTTTAATCAACTTGTCAAAAAATAAATAATAATAGCAATTAAATTAAACAATGATAGCAATAAAAGCACCAAAAAATGTTACATTTCTCTACTGCTATTAGTGAAGCACTTCGAAATATGTCCGTGGTCTCATGTCATGGGCACCTGTGAAGGGAATTTATTTTCCAAATAATAAAAAAAACAACCTTGATTCGAGACATTACGTATTCAGTTGAGTAGAGTTCCGCCACTCAACTCACAATGTCTCTAATGTAAAGAGTGGTTCTATTTAAAAGTTAAAATACTTTTAAAGTAGTAAAATACTATTCCTTTGACATACAATCCACATCACACACCATCAAACATCCTATTAATGCTGTTAACTTTTGAAATGAGAACAGTGTCTTCAGACACCACACTTGTCAATTTGATTCCTATTCGCGCTAATAAGTTATTTCCATTTTCCCGGTTTGGTAAGACGACACGGCGTGGCGTTGAGTTCTGCAAGCCTACATTTTTTAGAAAAAAACAAACTTTACCCTATTATATTTTATTGGTAGATACTTTTTATTCAATAAAAAATAAAATAAAGTCAAATACTGTATCCATCCATCCATCAGCCTTTCAACGTCCACTGCTGGACATAGGCCTCTCCTAATTCTTGCCACTCCGTCCGGTCCTGCGCCCTTTGAATCCAGCGGATTCCCAAAGCAAATATAGTATATTACACAATAAAGTGATTTTCAAAAGGACACGTATAAAGAAACGATGACAATTGTCTCTTTTTTTTAAATAATCCAACTCATCTAATGATATAATGAGTCTGAAAGTTTTTCGTAAAGTGTGAACTTTCAGATATTGAAAAGATTTTACACTCGTTTTAGATTCACGCTGTATCCCGCAAACAGCAGGGTACAGAGGGCACCTAATTTGCGTGCTACCCAGCCCGTGATTGCAGTTCGCAAGCGCTATCGCGGTGGTGGTGGTGCATCGACCCTTGACATCTGGATGCTGATACGTCATTATACGTAGATCACATTCTAATACTGTTCTAGACGAGGTCTGCTCTCGTTTCACTCACTTATTTTATTTCAATAAAGTGTTCATTTTATGTTTCTGTTAAACTAATATAATTTAATCGACTTGAAGACGTAGAATGGAAAATCCCGTTTTTCCTCGTTCTCGTAGGATTTTCAAGAAATCCTTTGCTAGTGCTCTCACACTCCTTAACCATCCAGTAGTTTTGTCTGTGCGTTGTCAGCTAGTGAACCTGCTGACAGCTCATAATGACTACAAACAGATTTCCCAGGTTTACACTCTCTATAATTATAACATTACAAGTCAACAGTCACAATCAGCTTCCCTAGGTGTCTCCCTCATACAGGAGGACTAGTTAAGGTGTTTTTGCGGGATGTACCTACAGTGAACACTAGCACAGATTACTTTCAACAGTCGAGTGTAATCGCATAAATGATTATCGGAGGAAACCTGCGGCGTTGAATTCCACCTCTCATCACGCAATTCCTCGAGGATTCGGTGTTAAATGAGAAACGGCAGGGTGAACCTTGATGGAATACGGCGTGAAGCTATTTTTTATTTATTCTTTTATAGATATACTAGTTGTCGCCAGCAACTTTATTTGCGTGGAGCTTAAGAAGCATAATGCATAGTCCGGCTGGCACTCCTCTACACTCCCCAAGAGAGATATATCGCCGCTTAGTCTCGTTTGTGCGTTGTCGGTCAGTCACTCAGTATTATTATAATTATAAATTATGTATTTCTATTCTGCAGAAAATGGAGAACAGAAGTGTCTTAGTGAAGAACGAACTTCTTCACACTAGGTTTCCAGGTTCCCTCTGCCTACCCTGCTATGTCCGTTCCCCACGCACCTTCACTCTTTCAGACATCGTGTGGTTATCACATTGCTTGTTACCAGTGGAAATGAACATAAATAACTCCCCCGAGTACCTTTTAATTCCTAAGATTAAAGCGATCTTAGATATTTTAATTCTATACTTTAATAGTGCATGCAGACAAGTTGTGAATATTCTAGAAAGCTAACCACTATTACTTTTTCTATGTTGTTTGTAACTACAATTGAAATGATTAGACAATATTCTTAAAACACAGGTACCTACATAATTATTATATACAAGTAATCGTCGCGAGGGCGCGGAATCGTTTTCAAAATGGCGCACATCTTATGTGACGTAATAACATTCATTTTACTTGAAAACCTGCTTTTTTACCCCAAAAATAATAAATAATTACAAATTTTTCAACAATTTTTACAAGTTTTTATGTCAAAATGATAGAGAGGTTAGACTAGTGACAGACAAGGGTGGGCGTAAACACATATCGATCTATCACAAGCTGTGCAATAGTCTGTTTAATTTAATTAATTTATTATTAATAACTATAAAAAAACAAAAAAAAAACGATTAAACCGACAGATGTTTAACGAACAAAGAGGATTTTCAAAATGGCGTTATAATATGGCACCGAATTCAAAAATTGGAAAGTACTAACCTTTCTACGTGGCGTCGTTGTGTTTTCCACGACTTTCAAATGACAAGCCGTCATGGAGTCGATGTTTGGTCACTTTTAACCTTTCCCTTTAACATTTAGTATGATTTTTGATGTTTTCCAACCGTCGACGCGGATGCACCGAGTCGATTGCATCGGTGTACTGACCTAGGGCTGACTGCAGCGACGCAGGGCGCGCACACAGGCGCGATACACTCACAGCCGCGACCCACGGCGCTGCCACGCAAACTTGCGCTTTAACACATACACGTAGAGTCCACTTTCGATCGGCACAAACGGAAGACGCGTCGCTCAATACGCATAGTAACAACTACCAGCCAGTATATATAGAATATTGCATTAACCAGCTATATATGCAGTAAGGCGTGTCTCAATTACACATTTAAATATCTTATATGTCATTATAATTATTTTATGTTACGATATTAGCTTCGCTTTGATGTTTTGAGTGGAGTTCTCCATATTTTTTTGGCGAAGCGAAACAATAGTGCGTCACGCTATTGCTGTTTAAAAGCGAAAATTTCGCATTTCGTCTTTTCGCCAAACTTAGGTAGAGGACATATTTTTTTTAATAAAGCGAAAAAAACAATTTCCACACTTTCCGCCTAGATTGAATCTACTGCGTAATGAGTGGTGGAACTCAATGCCACATTTTCATTATCAGAGAGAAAAATAAAATAATTTAAGGGGATTGAATGCACAACCAGATGCTGACCCACTGCCAAACGACTTAAAACTTACAGTTTTCTTAAAACATACAACAAACACATTAAGAAAGGAAATCGATTGGATCATAACCCACAAGTCCCACAACACATTATTAAAAAGAATTATGGAAGAAATGGCCACATTTTTTTAGCTTTACGCAGTTTTCCCCACATAGAAGTGTAGGGAGAGGGATCCTAGGAAAATAGTGATAAGACACTCTATTTATATTAAAACACTTCGATTCCTCATTTTCCGCTAAATTGTGGAGGCATTGCGTTTTAAGTAGCGAAACTAAACGCCGCGCCCTGCCTCGTAACCAGAGCGAGTGGGAAGTGAACCCACGACCAGTCGCGTTGACAGCCACACGCTTGGGCCTCGTGACATTTTTTTGTTTTACTTATTTCATTTTCATTTCGCTTTAGTACGCGAAGTCGCTAGATGAAATTAATGTAACTGACACAACATGCAATGTCCTGAATATTGTGCGATGCGTGGACTCTACTACGTGCGGGAACAATTTTCAGGCGCGGGTTCATACGCTAACGTTCAAATTTTTATATATTTTTTTAAAATGTAATTCTAAGTGCGGAATTACAATTTAAAATGTTAGAAGAATATAAACAATGACAATACTCGTATATTATGTATCCCGCGCCGAACAGGATAAGCAGAGGGACGTAGTGTTAAGACACTCAAGAGCATGTCTCAACAATACAGGCTAGGATGATTATTCTAGGCTTACCCTGCTGACCTCTTTTTTACCGCACCGCTCCGCACAGTGTTCTAGACATTGCGTGTAGAGTGATGGAACTCAACGCCGAGTCTTGTCTAACAGAGAGCATAAATGTTACGCACACTAGCATTAGTTTGTATATACGTTGCTATGGCAACACGTATTTTACGCGTCAACAGGTCCTCTAGTAGGTACAAATAAAATAAAATAATAAACTAAAAGTGCGTTGCAATATTACAATTAGTTAAAAAATAGAGGCCGTCATAGCGCAGTGGTTGTAATCGTGATAGTCTTAAATTATTGAGCCACAGCGTGTTAAGTGTAAGAGTGAAACTCCGTTCTCCATTTTCCACCGAATTCTGGAGGTATTGCGTATAGCGTGGCGGAACCCAACGCTACTCTGCCTCGCGCTCTGCCTCGACACCAGAGCGGAGAAATGCTAATATACATTTAAATAAATCTTTCGTTTCCTCGAGTGGTGTTATACAAGTAAATATGTACTATGTTATACATGGATATATATGAGACTTGTTTACACACACGTTATTACATGTACATATTAAGCAACTGAGGATGTCACAATGAGAATGAAGAACACATGTTCATGTAGTTGGAGGGTGTCGAGAAAGTGACTGAAGAAAGAATGCCAAAATGTTTTATGAGGCAAGAGTGAGTGATAAGAGAGACGAGAGACCTCGGTTGACCTTCGGGGACACAATATCGATGATGATGAGGACTCCCCTCCCCCTCCCTTGTGGGGCACAAGGTAAGGGCCACGCCTTACGGAAGCAAGTCTAACGATTACACTAACAATGAACTATCGTGTAACATCCAAGAGTTATTGATTTTCCACAATGTGCCTCAGATTGCGCAGGTAGCGCTGTAGGGTGACCACGGGCGCGTGGTCACCCTACAGCGCTACCACTCAATGTGGTGTTTACCACCACCCCATTGAGTATACCCCCAACAAAATCTATTTGCCCGACTTAAATAAAATAAATACAAAAAAAAACTATTTCCGTCAATAAAAAACGATGACTCAACTATGTATATAAAAGCGGAGAACGAAGTGTTACTCTCTGCCCCGCTTTACAAAGTACTCTATAAAAAACACTATAAAAAAATCCTATAAAACCGGAGGTATCCATGGGCACTCTCCGTAGACATCGATTTAGTCTAGAACCTAAACTATAGTCGTATATTACAGCCGCGAGTACAGCACTGGAGCTGAAATCAATTATTAAATCGTGTTTCAGTGTCTACCGCTATATTTACTTGAAAATGCACTTTTTAGTGACTTAGTGTCGCGTCACTCAGCTTTTCTTTTTAAGGTTCCACACCGCTTAAAAATAAGAGGAACCCTTATAAGATCACTTTGTTGTCCGTCCGTCTGTCTGTAGAGCCTATATCTCAGGAATGCTTGGAGACATCGAGTTGAAATTCAAAGTATATACTCAGATACAATCCCTTGAATTCCTGACAAAACCGTGTTTCTAAATTTACTTAAAAAAACATATAGCCTTTTATATCGCAAAAATGCGTACTTCCGGTTGACGGTAGCTTAGGAAAAACTGAAAACTAATATTTGTGATTGAATTCCAAAGAAAAAGACTTTAAAGAAGGGCGAGGCCGACACGCGCTTGTCCGGTTTTTTATGTCTTGTTTAGATTTAAGTTCTAAGCTTTCAATTACAGCTTCACGTTTCCTTCTGCTCAGCAGTGTAGGCAGAGGGAATCTAGTGTAAAGACACTCCGCTTCCAAAATTTCTGGCCAATTTTCGAGATATTGTTTTAAGTGTAATTGTAAAATCAACACCTTTTCTTTTTTTTCCACTTCCACCAATAAATGTTTTATTATTTTATTTTATTTATCTTTATGAGTTCACAAACTTGCTGGAGCTAGATTAACACTATTATAAATATATAATAAAACAAGCTTTTCTTGAGGCCGTCTTGGCGCTGGTGTACAAACGTGCGACTGTCATCGATTCGATTCCCACTCAGGGGAATATATATTTTTTTTATTTCCTTACTATGGTAACGTCAACGCGCGGCGTTGAAAGGAATTCGGCAAAAAATTATGAACGAAGTGTCTTAATACTAGATTTCCAGGTTCCCTCAGCCTAACCTGCTATGTGCGGGATGCAACGTGAAGAAAGAAAAGTTTTGTTTGATATATGACACATTTTAAACGCGCAAGATGTTCTCCCCGAGGGTACAATGTTTAAGGTGATCCCGGTGAGTTCCTGAGATTAACGGGTTCAACCAATCTATCTGTTCATCTATATTATATTAGAGCAGATGTACCTTGCACAAGTATCGATCTCGCTACCATAAAATAATACAACATCCAACACCAGTAAAGTTGAATAGCATTTTGTTATTACTGCGTCGTTATATAGCCGTTATCAGTGAAGTGATAACCGCTTGATCCCTAATATCTTAGTGCCGTCTCCGCCCACTGAGGCAGACAGAACCTAGTGTTAAGACACTCCGTTCTGCTCTTTCGAGCGGTGTCCTGTCACTTGGCGAAGGCCTCAAGCGTGCGACTGTAGATGCGACAGGATGTGAGTTCGATATCTACTCGAAGAAATAAAACATTTAACATTAATTTCTTCGCTCTAGTAATAAGGCAAAAGCAGCGTTAAGTTTCGTTATTCATCACGATGTTTCTAAAAATAGACAGAAATTGGGAAAGGGAAGTGTCTTAATGCGAACGGAATATCTTAACACTAGGCACCCAAGTACCTTCTGCCTACTCTTCTTATACGGAATACAGAGTGATATTATTAGATTAAACTATTTAGATTTTAGATCTAAAAACTTTTGTTTGCTTCTGTTTCGGAATCCCGCTATATCGCGCAGAGCCAAAGGGAACTATTTAAGTTTTTTGTTTTTCGCCAAATTTTCGAGATATTGTATGTTTAAAGTCGGAACTCAATCAAATGTTATTTGATTCTAGTTCTGGGAATGCATTACTTAACTCGCAACGTTTTGGATTTGGGTGCAAAGTGTAACAGTAGGGGTTTTAAAAACTAACTAGCTTCCTGTTGTATCCTGCACATAGGAGGGGAAGGTAGAGGGAACCTGGGAATGGGAACCTAGTGTTAAGACAGACTATTCTTATCAAAAGACTTCTTTTGTCCATTTTCCGCCATTGCGTGGCAAGCGGAAATCAAACCCACAGCCGTCGCGTTTAGAGTCCCACCTTGTGCCACCGAGCCGAGCCCACGACAGGCTCAAGTGACCATCTCATATATTTTAGTTTTATCGCCCTAGTAGGTAACTGCAATGCCTGTGTCTTAACGTTAGGTTAACTCTGCCCACCATGCTGTATTTAGGATAGAGAGTGCCAAAAAATTCTTGTATAAGTTTTGAACCCATCACCTCTAATATTACCACAATTTTTTGGATTCCTCAAGACTTTATAGAATAACAAAAGCAAAAAATATCTTTTGCAATAATGTGCATAAAGAATCACTGATATTGAGAGTATTCGGTAAGATATATAAACAACGACAACATTTGTTTTGTCTACAAAATTACTTTAATAAGTTTTTAACCGATTTAAAATAAAAAGATCATGCGTTTTGTCATGTATGTATGTCGGTGTCATGTGACATTGTGGGAATTGAGTAATAAATATAACCCAATGAGTATGATGACCTAATTAGTCTTCCAAGCACGTGTGCTAATTTCGTAGTAGGTGCATACATATATGTAGGTACGCTTGTCCAGTAAAACTAAACAATATACCAAACATGACTTATTTTGAAATATAATTTCTTTTATATATGTATATAAAACTCTTTGTGTGACGTGGCAACACTATCAAGGCGAAGCGCGGCGTTGAGTTCCACCACTACGCACGCAATGCTTCACGCTTCGACTTCGACGGGAAGTGGGGAGCGAAAGTGTTTTAGCACTATGTTGACAAAATTCTTCTGTCTACGCTGCAACGAACTAAACCACTGTATTACTTCGGCATGGAGGTACCTCGGGGAGTGTCGGGAAGTGTAGGGGAGTGCTAAATAAAGCAATAAAACATTACCAAATACAAAGTAGGTACAACTGCTACTAAGCATAAGAGATAGTGCGAATTCTGCGAAGTTTGCAACAATGTGTGACACCGACCGACCGTCACTTCGTGGAATTTCTTCTACTCTATTATATAGCTCTAATCTATATAATGTTTATTTATTCTGCTTAAAGATAGTTTGTAGATTGCTATAGTAATTTAAAAAATGCTGGCGAATGGCACTCAACTTCTATGAATCCATTGATAGTAAAATCGTCTTCAAGTCGTCTAAATGACGTCATATCGACCGAGCGACCCAAACGCGGCTCACTTGTACGTACTCTTACTCTTCTTATACAGCCAAGGCCCTGGCTCCATCATCAGTAATGTCACATAAGCTACGTAGGTAAAGCTGCCAAGTTTTCTAATGATACAACAAGTGGGTCTAATTCAGTTTTATTTTACGACATAGATATATTGTTCAAAATGATGGCTTCACGCTGTATCCCGCACACAACAGGGTAGACAGGGAGAACCGAACGAATGGCGAACGAATGGCGGAACTAAACGCCGCGAAAAAACGATAATATTAAATATTTCATTTTCTCGTGTGGAAATCGTACACACAACCTGTTGCGTTTACCACAGTCACCCTGTGTGCCCTTGCGCCGCAACTGGCCTCGTTAAAGATGATGATAACTAAAATTATACTTTATGCGTGAAGTTGCTACTTGCTGAATATTATTTGTATCTCTTTGTGTATACCTCAGGATAGGCAGAGGGATCCTGGGGACCTACTGTTAAGACACTCCGTTCCCATTAAGAAAATCCGTTTTCCACTTTCTGCCGAATTCTCGAGGCCTCAATAAACGGCCTATAGGTACCACACAAAAAGATTTATTCAATCCGTAACAATAGTTCCTGAGATTACGGCGTGCAACCAAACAGCTTTATAAGCTTTATATTATTGGCATAGACAACGTGCTCGTACCCGTCCACGTGTACTCGTATGAGGTCACTCTCGTATTACTCGTGCACGATCAGCACGATAAGAGAAATGGCAACATTTAAATTTAGATTCATTAAAATTTGACGTTTATATTTGTTTAATTATCACTTTTAGTAACTGATAATGTGGGTTCTGTTCCCGGTTGTGACAATTTTATTTTTTATTAAAGTTATGAAAAAAGTTAACTTTATAGAAAAAATATCTTTAAAGACCAATTAGTAAATTATTAAAAAAAGTCGTATTGTTTTTTTATATATTGGTACGTATATTTTAATTGAGTTATGAGAATTGTACCTATGAGCATCACCGTTATAAATTATCCTTACAGGTGACCAAAAAAATATAAAAAGTTGGTATAAAGGTGTAATGGTACCAAATTCCACTTCCAACTCACTTCAATCAAATTGTAAATAATTACATCTAGACATATTTTAGACTCAGGATAAAGTGTAAAATAAAAATAAAGATATATGGCTAAATTTCATTTTCAAAAAATCAATTAAAAACCCATTATTCATGGTCTAAATCAAAGAGAATAGTTGAAAAATAACAATTTTTTATCTCAATCATATTTAATTACGTTTTACAACCCCACTAAATCAAGGACGTACATAAAGAGTACCGGAGCCAGCGTCGTGCCTTGCGAGACTCCAACCAAAAAAAAAACAAATAAACACGACGCGAGAGTCGTCCGCTTATCAATTATTCTTCAGCCGGTTCTTGCTTGTAAATGAAATTATTATCATGCTATTTTGAATCTTAATTTCATACAGTTTAAGGGTAAAATCATGTTGGTTCATGTCGAATGGTTGGTTGAGAAAGGGTGTGTGTAGTTGCTATGTGCGCTGCCTTGAGTGAATTAATTGTGACCCTTATTTTTTAAGCTTTCTTCATAAACATCTGTTCGGTTTTATCTTCGATGTTGTAAATTCACATTTTATGTACGTTTTCAAGATAAAATTACTTAGAAATGTAGTTTAAATAATTATGTATATGCATGGAAAGTTTAATTTGTATAAGAAAAATACATGTTAAGTCACCTTGGAATGGTGGTGGTGAGTTGAGATTTACGTAGAATTATATCGTAAAGGTCGCTTTGAATCCAGGTGGAAAGTTTTGAGCTCAGCCAAGAATTATATATGCATATAACAATATGGGGGAAAAGTAGAGAGCAGAGTGACCGCACACTAGGTTCACGTTACATATCCTGCTATATGCGGGACAAAGCTTCATTGAAAACAAATAATGGTAGAAATTTAATAAAGACTAACTGGCATTATACATAATACTAGTTGAACATACATAACATGTCAGTGTTGATATCACACATTACGATGTAGCCTGAGAGAGAAGAGAAAACACCTAGTGTTAGGACACTCCATTCTCCAATACGGCCGTTAGAATTCGAGACTTTATGTATTGACTGTTTAGTAAAGAAATTCCACCCGTATTTTGACTTACCAAAGCGATAATGAAAATAAAGCATTCCTTCGAATGGACACAACCTTCACCTTCAAAGCCAGACCCTGTTATGCCGCACCACGGAGGGTTCAACCATTTTAATAATATTTTCACCATAAAACAAAGCTTAAAACAATCACAAACAATGAAAGTACTCGAAATGTTTACAAAAATTGTACCTATAAAAAGTAACAGTAGAACAGAAGAAAATATGGAACAAACTGTTATATTTATATATATACATATAAACATCTTCAATCATTAGCTTAGGGGTGGAGAGAGGGTCGATATTTTGGGGCATTAGTTTTCAGTGAAGCATTACACCCGTTTAAGTCAACTGCCAAAAATGATACGAGCCCTGAGCACCCTTACACAGTAAACAGTAGGAGGGAGTTACTGAGAAATATGTAACATACATACATGTACACTAAGTGGGCTCTCCCTCCCCTGCCACAACACGGCGACATGAACATTCCAACTTAAGTCTTAAATCCAAACAACATATACAGAGGGATAAACTGAGTGACAATACACTATGTCGTACGAACTAAGTATTGCTAATACATACCTACCTATACGAAAGCGGGAAATGCGAAGTTGATTTTTTAGTTCAATTTTTTTACACTGTGTTTTACTTCACGCTAAATTCCACATATAGCGGGGTAGGCAGAGAAAATCTAGTGCTAATACACTCCGTTCATCACCCATCGCCCAATTTCCGAGACATTGCGTCTCGAGTGGCGGAACTGCTTGTTATCGAAGCGATAAAATGAAGACAGTTCACAGTCATATGTTGTCACTCCCCTATTAGCCTCTATATTATATTAAAAAAAAATTAAGCTCGTATCTCGCACATAGCAGGAAGCATTGGGCTCTGAGTTGCGGAACTGACCAAAGAAATAAAAATATTATATCTTTAATTCCCCCAAGTGGGAATCGATCCCGCTCCCGTCCCGTCTATAGTCGTACGCTTGTGCCCCTGTGCCAGGACGGCCTCGCTTAAAACTTCTAAAGCCTTATTCGATATAAAAGCTAGACAATTGTATTTGAACCCAGACTTACGTCTGCACACACGCACACACGTACATACATATATAGACACACACATACATCATAAGAACAGCCTTCGGAGTTCAATGACCGACCATCTGGTGAACATTAGTGCGAGTTTCAGCGGATACTAGATATTAGTCTAGTCGGATTAATCGCGCATATTCGGTATTAAAGTCGTATGTACAACACTGCAGCAGTCCGTGGACACACGTGGTGGTGGTGACAGTGAGTGACCCGTGACAACGTACTACTGCAAACATATTTATCTTCGAATGAAAATGTTGAACATGTCGAAACATCGTCGGGTTTCCAAGAACGAATAAAATGTATACAATTAAAGAGTTTCATTTTAAATTAGTCTAGTCTAGCTTCATATCGATTTTGTGGTAAAACGTGTCCTGCATAGCAGGATACAGAATATTAAACCACTCTGCTCTCTCTTTTCTGTACTTAATAGATATATTGTAAGCTGGCGTAAGTGAGTTCAGCTTTCACTCATGGTAATTAATTATTCTTATCTCCTAGTTCTGGTGACATGGCTAAGCGCAACGATGAATCCCGCCACTCAACAAGCCTTACTTCGAAAATGAAGTGGTGCGTGGGGCAAAGAGTGTTAACTCCCTATGTTTCAGTTCCCCGTGCTTATTCTGCTTCATATGGGAAAGCGCAAAGCTGTTAAAAATAAATATATTCCGCATATGGCAAGGTTAGCAGAGGGAACCTAGGAATCTAGTGTTATACACCAGTTCCCATTAAGACCCTTCCATTTCCCACTTTCTGGCGATTTCTGGTAGCACTGCGTCTTGAGTACCGGAACTCAACGCTGCGCTTTGCCTCGTTATCATAACGAGGAAATGACTACCCGAAAGGTGCCATCTGCCTACCCAACTATGTGCGAACCCAGCTTCAACGAGATGAAAAAAAAAAATATTTTTTTTTTTCACTTAATGATATCTAAATAAACACATAAGGAAGTTCGCTAAGTTTAGTATTTTATCTTAGCGAACTTCCTTTTTTAGTATTTTATAATTGTAAAGTTTTAAATTTCTTGCACTTTAATCTTATTTGATATAAAGTAGGTAATTGTTATTAACAATTTTAATATTTTGTAACTTTGAAAATATATTAGATACAAACAGTCTTCGTAGTTTTCATTATCGATTCAATATACTTAACAATATACAAAAAAGCAACATTAATGAATTATGTCGTACTCACCACTCACCACTTCACATGTCCAGCAGCAGTCCAGCAGACCTTAAATACCTTGAAGTGTTGAAGCCACTCATCCATGATGATGAGTGTTCCAGTCATCATCATTTAAATGAAAGTGACAATGTATTATTTGTACTTAACTACGTTTTTGTTACAAATTCAAAATAAATATACCTCATCGAACACTACTTTTTACCTAAACTTCGCCCAGATAGAGCCACATAGGTCATAGAGGTAACTCCGATCGTATTGACTCTCTCTCAGCCCATCGCCGTCCACTGCTGAACGTAGGCCTCGCTCATCAGTCGATAATATATTTAAAATTCTTGTAATTAGTACATTCAACATTATTTTATATATCTATTCTCCTTCTTCGTGTACCTCCTGAATTATTTTTTTTAAACAAGTTAAAGTTAAATATAATTTCTTAAATAAGACAATATTATTTTTCAATTAAAACGCTCTAAAACATAAAATACAATGTAAAACTCGCTCCGCTCATACGCTTCGATAGCGACCCGCTATCAATCACGCCTCACCTCAGACTGAGACAGATCGGTCGTGAATGTTTCCGTCTCGTCCGCACTCGTAAAATAACCTATATCTGTCTTTCTCTAGTAGACGGAATATCAAAATTTGGTCGGAATTAAATTTGGGTTCCTTATACATTATATATAGTGCTGTCTGGTAAAGGTTTATCCCGGCAGGGAGAGACACTCCGTTCTCAACAATCTACCCGGTTTGGGCACAGCGACGGTCACGGGTACGTCAGCTCCATGATGACTCTGTTATTGCAAGTAGGTCAACTTCAGTTTCTTACATTTTATGACATAGTTACAGGTTGACCTAATAGGAATCTGTTTAAAATGTTATCACCAAACAAATATTAATGACTTCAACTGTATATGTGGATGCAATTCTGATTTAGAGATATTTTTTTACTTTTACGCAGTATCCTGCATATAGCAAGGTCGGCGGAAGGAGGGAGCCTAGTGTTAAAACTCTCCACACGCCGCTCAGTCTTCGAGTAATTGCATGTTGAGTGGAACTCAATGTTGATTTAGGTAACTGGAGAATGTTCAAACAAGACAAAGTTCGCGCTATACATCGCATAACCAGAATAAAAAAATATACATGGGAAAAGAAATTATACGATGACTGCATTGTAAATCAGTTTAAGAAGTGTGTTTTCGTACGTAAATGTTTTAAGTTCGAGTTCACAATTGAAGAAATGATCAATTGTTCATAGTTCAAATACCTATATTTCATTTTATTGTGAACATTAAGCTATACAGAGACACAATGGTTGCGTTTACAGTCTGACAGCTGAGTGGGTTCGATTCCCAACTCGGGGAAATGAATTATTTTTACTTCGTCGCTTTGGTGAAAACAGACAAAGCACTAACACTGTGCTCGAGTTCCGCCAAACAACGCGTAATATCTAGATTGGGCAAAAAGTGAGCAACGGACAATCTTAAGACGAGGTTCCCTCTGCCTACCCTGCTTTATGCGGGTTACAGCGTGAAGCTATTTAACAACAACAACAACGGTACCTAGATACAGTGCCACTTAAATATACATAAAATAGAGAAGTTACGTCAAATAATGACAGTAATAAACAAAATAATATATAAAAAAAGCGAAATAACAAAACAAAGCAAATTATAAATGTATAGAAAATATAAATTACCTTTGTACGAACAAATGAATTAACAAACGAAGAAAAAAATTGCACCCTTGCCGTGCCATGAAACGAATTAAAAAAAAGCACCGTTTCCCTCCAAAACAGTCTGTCAAAAATAAATCAAACATGGCCGCCATTCATTGGCTGTTACAGAGGATATGTAATGGACGAATTGAAATTGCATGTAAACGTTGAACGAAATATCTCTTGTATTTGAACCTGTAACCTGGCCGTGGTTGCGCAGTGGCACAACCTGTCAGCCCCCTACTGCCTACTGCTAAATTGAGATCGAAGCGGATTCGAACCTCCGACCGGGCCTCCTAATCCCAAACACTAGATAATAGATAATCTAAATGCGGATGTGCCAAATACCCCGAATACCGATATGTAAATACTTCGGCCTTGTATCGATGATGCGATATCGTATCTGATCTACATCTACTATCAATTTTGGCATACTTTCATTTGAAGGACATTTCAAGTCTATACTAACATTATAGAACTGACAATTGTTTGTTTGTACGCGCTCATCTTAAGAACTATTGGTTGGGTAGTCCATCTTTCGAGGTAGGCTATGGTTGTATATACGTATATATAATTGGCATTTAAGTGTGTAATCCTAGTGATGTCCCCTCTCAATGGAAACGCGTAACCAGACACGAATCGATTTTCCAATTAATCGTTATCCGTCAATTGGTATAACGATTACGAGGCTATTTAACAATACTTTTTAGTTAATTCTCAATTAAGTTGTTAACTAATGGTACGGACTAGCTTTTGTTTTCCATCTTTTTCCTTTTATTAAATATTATTACTGTTAAGGTTATACAGGCTGATTGGCCGATAGATAGAATTACCTAGCATAAATCGAAAAAGGATAATTGAAGTAGAAGCAGAAGGACGCAAGCGGCAAATGAGGAACGGAGTGTCTTGATACTAGGTTCCCAGGTTCTCTCTGCCTACCCTGTTGCATGCTGGATACAGCGCGAAGCTATAACTAATGAATATATTAAAGAGATCAAACGAAGTAGTTCGCGCAACTATTTTTAGATTTTTAATATTAGCTCTGGTATTCGTTTTGGTGTACGCTAGATGTGTGACGACATACATACATACATTGCTTATAAAGCGGAAGGTGCGGGTTCCTATTCGGGCCAAGTAATATCTTATAATCAATTGTAAGATATGAGACCAGTCGTGGCGCAAAGGCACAAAGTTTGTTAGTAAAATCTACTGGTTGTTGATTCCATCCCCACTGGAAGAAAATTATATATTTATTTACATTTATATTTTCGTTTCTTCGTTCTGGTATCGAGGCGGTATCGAGGCGATTCGGCGATAAGTGGGGAACGGTGTATCTTAACACTAGGTTCCCTCTGCCTACCCTACTGTGTGCGGGAACAGGGTATTTCACGTACAAGTATGAGATGAAAAAAGAATTGAGTAAAGTCACTTACTATCCTAGTGTTACGACACTCCGTTTGCCACTATCTACTGAATTCTTGAGGGTAAAACGCGGCACTTTGTCTCGTTACCGGAGCAAGCAAATGAAAATGAGAAATATTTCATTTCCTCGAATGGGAATCGAACCCACGTCCGTCACGTTTACAGATGGCCTCACCATTTGATAATTCAAATATTTAAAAAAAAGCCTACTTCAAATAGTATCTAAACCAAAAAGTTACATAATTAAATATGTACCTACTCTATAATTTTGAAAATGGTGCCAAATAAAACAAGCAGCATTAGAGATTTGATATTGTAGTAAGGATGTTCTAGCATTGCTTATTTAGTTATTTTTGCTTAACTAAATCAAAATACGTTTTACTTATTTTTTGAGGCTGTTTTTATTTTGTTAAAAATCAATTTATTTTACGATTTTAAACGATGGGTACATGGATTGTTGATGTAAATCTTCAATCTTAATTTTATTATAATTATTTTTGGACGAACTGATATTCTGGCATATTAAAAAGTGTGAAGTAGGTACCAACAACAGGTAATTGCTGAAAATAGTTTAAGAATTCCCTCTCTTCCCTTCTCCTATGGTCGCCATGATATTTGTAACGGCATTCATAACCTATGAGGGTGCAAAGTTATCATCAATTTAAGTGAAGTGATCCAATATTGAAGTTACTGTAAACAGTTGAGGAGTTGCCATAAGTATCCTTCATTTTCATTGTCAGATCCCGCAGGACAGCAGGATAGGCAAAGGGAACCCCGATTAACACTATTTTTTATAGTCTTTTTCACCTACGTCTACCCTCTTTTACACGAGTTCGCTAACAGGATAAAAAATAATTAGTTTTACGTATCAATGCTCTAATATCGAATAATGTATGTTATTAAAAATATCAAATATCAATATTGGTCGTATCTTTTGATTCAAAACAATCAAAAATCCTGATAAAAAAAAGGAAAAAAAATATATTACAAGTCAATATAGTTCGGTCAGTCAATTCTGTTTATTAAATGAATTATCATGCAGTTCAAGCGGGCGAAGCCGCGGGGAGGCAATATAATTTCTCAGGTCCACAGGACTACGGGACAGACTTCATAAGTAAACATTATATGCGACGCATCTTTGGATTGCCTTGACTTAGAACATATTTTTTTCCTATCGTCCAAGGAACCGTAGACTTTGATATCTGATACTTATTTTAGCTTGATCAAGGTATCACGCGGTCTTTAGAAAAATGGTCTTAATAGACAGACAGATAGGCAGACAATAAAGTGATCCTATTAAAGGTTTTGTTTTTTCTTTTGACGTACGGAACCCTAAACTAGTTGCCCGTACTGCGTCACTCAGTCCCTCTCTCTACTCTCCTTTTCGGTCACTATTATGCTTACAACAACTACAAACGCGTGGTTTCCGCGAGTCAGTAAGAGGCGCGGGTCGACGACCGCGAGGCACATTTTAATTTCTTTATACAATATATGACTCAATGTACGGAATACATCGCTTTTACACTTTTTTGAATTTCACGCATATAGCATGGCAGGCAGAGGGAACCTAGTGTTAAGACACTCCGTTCTCCACTCGGCACAATTTTATAAAAAACCGATTTAAAAAGTGCGGATTTAAAAAAAATCCATACAAACTTTCAACCCCTATTTCATTCCTTTCGGGTTAAAATTTTTCAAAATCCCTTCTCAGTGAGTGTCCACATTACAAAAATAGATTATAAATTAGGGGCCGCCGTGACACAGTGAAAAAATATTTTATATTTTTTTTATTTTTGATAATTTTATTTCTCAGCTCTGGTATTAGATGGAGATCCCACCGTTAAAACCTGCAGGTATCAGTTTTCTTAATTAAGCTTATATTAATGAATAATACATGATTAGTAGAACAGATTACACCTGGGTTGCCTAGAAGAATCCTGCCGCAATCACCTTTAATTACATTTTTTCGTAACTCGTTTTTGGAGAAAATTGCACTCATACGTTTTTTATATGAATCGCACATCATTTGAATGAAAATCGCATAACAAATTGGAAAATTAAGGGTTGCCAGCTCTCAGTCTGTCGCAAGTCTAGGGTTGCCTGGTTTAAACAGATCACTAAATGTTAATAATTTGCACTCATGTGTTTTTTTTAACGAATTATATATCAAATTAAAGCTTATTTTTTTCTGAACGCTATAAAACATGGTCGCCTGGAAAATTCCTGCCGCAAACAGGGGTTACCAGCGTTTGAAATATTTTATTCCGGTTCCGTTTGACTATGAGAATAGACTATGAGTTTTAAAGTAAAATATTATATAATAGATGGTCAATCTTAAAATCAATGTTTATTCTAATTGTTTACCTGTTAAATGATGATTTTAATCATATTAAGTACACGCAGAAAACTATTTAAAGATGAAATCATTCTTATTTTTCAAGTAAAATAATTAATCTGTAATATTGAGTCTTTGCAAAATCTATTTTCTAAATACTAATATTTCTTTAAATTACCATTTTTAAACAACTAAATTATCTAATTAAATAAATGTGTAAAAATATCAATCTACTATAAGTAATAATATACACACATATACATCATGTTTCCTTAATAAAATTAAGGGTTACTAATTCGTGAAAATTACATTTCAATAAACTCTCTCTCTCTCTTCGTCCTCTGCTTGTTTGATTTGACAACGCCGTCTACGTTTATACGTTTATTTGTATACGTTATGCGTTTCTCTATATCTACGTTTTTTGCAAAGTAAATATTTGTACACATTTATTTAATTAGACAACCCAGGTGTAGTCTCTTCTACTAATCATGTATTATTCATATAAGTTTAATTAAGAAAACTGATACCTGCAGGTTTTAACGGTGGGATCTCAGGCCATATATACACGGTGTTGGGTTTTGTCACTTAAGAGGCAATATCTCGAAAACTTGCCGATGCGTCGCCGATGCCTTCGAGTGGGGTTCAAATTACCGACCCCCAAGTTATGTAGTTTATCTATCAATAACTTGACATGTTTGGTGATTGGTACTTCCTATCCTATCCTATCCTATATCTTATAAAACAAAGTCGCTTTTCGTGTCTGTCTGGCGTTTCTAACTCTTCTTATTCTAAACCACCCAACGGATTTTGATGCGGTTTTCACCATTAGGTCGAGTATTACTCATGAAAGATTTATATATAGTTTATTATTTGTACATTCTTATGTAAATTAACATAAATACGACAAATGTGTATAAAGTCCTACCCGTTAAGACACTCTCGCGCATGCGCTGCTTTAATGGTAAGTGCTACATGAAAATAATGTACTGGAGTATTGTTCCTCTTAATGAGAAAAACAAAAAAGTCAGCGACGGCATATTCGTATCTTTTAAGAATAACATGTAGTGATCATATTTCTGTATAAAAATTGTAATTTCAATATATTTTTTATTGTGAGGGATATTTTTCCATAATGGTATAAATCTTTATCCTTTAAAATACTTTATTCATTTTCTACGTTAAACGAAGATAAGATTTGCTTTTTACATTATTTCGAAATTGCGAATAGTTTAAGAGAAAAACGCATTTAACTGTTGACTGCTTTGCAACATACACGTACAAGTGGGAGTTGAACTCTCGTAAAGAGAGTTCCGTACGTTAATTATTTGCTTTAGTGTAATTGTTTTAAAATTGATCTAAATTTGTAACAAAAAATTAGCCATCGTGGCGCAACGGCACTGTGTCTGACTGCAATGATAATGATACTTCACACAGCGTGAAGGTAAAAATAGGGTTCTGTCTTTTGGCATTCGACTACGGAATTCTAAATAGTGTGTGTCCTGCTGTAGTGAGAAGTCTATTAACTTAAAACTTTAAATGTAAAACGTGTTCTTTGAAAAACATTAAAGAGTTTGTTCGCATGACATATCAGTATCTATCTTTTCCGACATAAATATAGTTGTCTAGTAATATTCAAGCGAAGTAATTTCTATATAATTTTGACGATAAAGGTACTTTGATCTGTAACTTATAAGAGTACCTTTCAACAAATTCGGTCTAATAGTGTCGCATTTCATTTTTTTTAGTTTTCCTTACAGAATCCTAACAACGGCATTATTACGGCAGGGTGGATGACAGGGAGAAGGAAGAAGAACGTGCTCAGGTGGTTTGGGCATGTCGAACGATGGCGGAGAGAGACCTTGGTTGACTTTTGAGAACAGTGTCGATAATACTGGAGAAAGTTCAATGAAAAGAAAAAAAAACAAAGTGAATATAATAGGCTTAAAAAATCCATGTTGGGTAAAAATTCAAAATCATGAGAAAACCAACACACGGTTACGTGAGATCTGAAATTTTGTCGTTATCGAATTACATTGAGCAATTTCCTTCCGCTTTGGAAACATTACGTGGTACTCGTAGATGACCAAATTAAGTTTTTTTTTAATTCGATGTCTTAGTCATAGTTGCACAATTGAGAAATGTTTACTTATGCGTGAGGGTGGTGGGTGATGGGTTGATTTCCACTCAAGGCCAAGGTTACATGTGTATTTAAGCTTCTAACGTATTAACTTTTTCCCTCTTAGCACGAAATTAAATAGTAACTTAATTTTAATATATAAAAAAAATTGCTCTACTAGTCTAAAATGACAAAACAAACAATCTTATATTCAAGAGGTTATTTTAATAATAAGCTTGTAATAGCCAACCCTTTAAATCTGTTACCTCTGTAATAAATCCAACGGGACGACGACAAAATTATCATTACGCAAAAAAAAACACAAATTATAATCATGTGAAAGTAACAAAAATCCGTTACACAATTTCCTCGTTCGACCTTCAAATATCCAGATTAAACTGGATCGAACTGGTTCAAACTGGTTCGAACTAGTCTAACGACAGGTTGGAGGACCTTGGGAGCACACCCTTGATATCTCAAGGGTGGGAACCTTAATAAAAATGGGGTGAATGTGTAATCATTTTAAACTATTGGCCTATCAGTTTGTCTAGTGGGATCTATTAAATAAATATATATAAAATAGGGTAGTCTGTATGTATGTGGACCCTTCATAATAGCTCGCTTTCTATTCGTAGATCATAGATTAAATTATATGTGAATACATAAGTGTTACTTGTTTGAAGAACGACTACTTCGTGTATTCACGGGAACAGTAGGTTAGAATATGTTGTTTAATACGCTTTTATTATCGACGAGCTGGTGGGATGATGAGGCCAGGACCTGAATATTGGAACTCTTCAGATGTTGTCAGAATATATTGATCAGTAAGTTATTCGAGTTTAGGCTCCTATAATTGATAGCTCCGAGCACATTCCATATCACTGAGCACTTGTATCACGAGGTGTAGAAAAGCGTGTTTTTTAAAACGATATATTATTTCATTTATTTATTTTTAATTTCACACTTTATCGCACATAGGTAGAGTCGTAGAGAATCTAGCGTTAAGACACTCTGTGTCTCCCACAATGCGTGTCGAATTGTTAAACTCAACGCCGCGCTTTGTCTTGCGAGAGAGGCGGGGGACACAAAGTCACTATATACTTTATTTGTATTTTAACTTTACTTCAGAAAGGGGCAGGTGCTTCCGTTTGAAGAACGAAGAAAACAGGCAACATTCTCTTGTATTTTTCTTCATATAAAAATATGCAGTGCAAGTAAAGCTAATAATAAATCAAAATGTTTTTTCATTAATCTATTTTAAACTAGTTTCGACTCCCGGATGCTTTTTTGCACCGACGAAGTAACCGTGAGGTCATTATGTGACGCTATAACGAGTACGTCTTGTACTTATAAGAGCGTCGTTGAGCGTCGGTTCGATTTCCGCTCGTTGCAAAACATAGGTATGTCGTCATCTTTTAGCAATGGGACAGCGTCTGACTGTAGACGACGGTTAGTCCGGCGTTGAGTTCCACCACTACACTACACTACACTACATGAGGTGTATCAATAGGTTCCCTCTTCCTTGCTTTATGAGTGACGAGAAAAATAATAATAAAAAAGTAAGCAAATGAACGACTCCAAAATAGGCTTTTTATTGTATTTTATCCCACCTATTTTATTACTCACTCCCCAAAATTGTAAATAAACGTGAGAAGAAGCAAGATACGCTCGTTCTATTTTTATTTTACATATTGTTTAAAACATTTATCGACAAAATAAAGTCGTATCGTCGTATTTGTAATTGCTGCAGTAGTTTTGACAGCGTGCCAGGATTGCCAGGTTACTCAGAGGCGACGCCAAATTACAGCAAAAATGTTAAGCTAGGTCATATACTTTTTCCTGTATCGAGTATCTAGTTATATTCTTTCCTGATTCCTCCTTCATTGATCATCTTTGTATAAATTTAAAGTTGACAATTTTTATTTATATTTATTAATTTTCTTAATAAATATAAAAAAAAATGTTATAAACACAGTACCGATATGCCTAGACCAAGTTTCAACTAGATCTAGGCGTGATATAGCCACGGCCTGTTATATTATAATATTACATATATGAAAATCATTTCTCAAATCCAAATGTATAAAAATTAAATATATTTTATGTGATACAAAAATAGCTTTAATATTATTTTAGATTCTAGGTCTAGACGTAATATAATCACCACTTTATTGTGAAAATAGAAATAAATAATGTTCGTTTTCTCCATCTTCTTCTCAAAGTAAATAAAATATATTTTACTCTAATAAAATGAATACTAAAATTGATAAAATTTAAAATGTGTGTTTAAAATGTGTGTTTAAAGTGTAATATCAACGTGAATAAAGTCAAACTTCTCTGTCTACTCTGTCCAAAAATATTTAAAAGATAAAAATTTGTGGAATTAAGAATTTCATGCAGGATGCCAGTTACCAGATTATTATACGGAACTATATTTATTTTTATATATTAAAAAGCACAAACAAACTCTTCTACGTTCTTCGCATACTTTTTACTGTTTAAATATTGATTATAATTTTTATTTATAAAATATTCATAATTAGTAAATATAAGTCTGAGTAAAATTTTTTTAGGGTTCTGCTACAAATAATATTAGAATAATGAAAAAGACTGAATTATATATTATATAATTTTATAATCGATAGCGTAAAGGCGTTCTATTTAAATATAAACTCTTCTGATAAACGCATTCAACCACATATCACCACTGCGCCGACATTTTACATTGCAATTCCTCTGACTTTACTTGTGCATAACATACTGATTATGTACACAATGAACTGACGACCTCTGCCCTACGGTGCAGTGCAGTCGTCATAAAAGTTATAAAACGTTTCCCTCACTGCACCCAACGTGTGTTCAAACCGGTTGCTTTGCAATTTCAGACTCTAAAAATAGCTGTATCTGGGTCTAGATGTTCTGTAACCGGTTACGAGCGGTTATTACAGGATCCAAATATATATTTATTAGTTTGAAATCAGATAATTACAAAGTAGGTATACGTATATCTAAAATATTTTCCAACAATATTTTAAATTTTTGAAAAATATTTTTGTAAATGTAATAGTTTTGAATTTTTTTAATTATTTTTATTTTCATATAAAAGTACGGTTATGTTTCAGTGCGTATACATATATGTAGTATAAATTCTAATTTTACTTAAAAAAACTAAAGCCTATTTTAAAATTCCATTGTAGTTTTACTACTATTTACTATTTTAATGACACTTTCATCAGGTCAACTTGTAATTATGTAATAAAATATAAGAAACTGAATTTGACACACTTATAATAATGATATCATCAGGAGGCTTGGCTGTTATACGTAGCTAAGGTGACAGTACAACAATATCGTGTCCTCGAGCTGGTGCACCATGGAGCCAGCACCTGAATAGTGGAACTACTCAAGGTTAGGCTCATATCATTTATAGCTCCGAGTACATTCCAATCCACTTGTATGACTTAAACTTACTTCAGCTATGTGTAAATGTTATAGTGCTTAAAACACATTTTTAGTAGGTCCACTTTTATATTTTTTTACATTATACTAGTTACATGACCCAGCATCTCTTAATATTTTAATTTATATATATTTCTATTTAATATGTCCTACAAACTACTGTTATGCTTATTATCATGTCTTTGATTATTTAAAAAACATTGTTACTTTAGCTAAGTAAAAATTGCTTAAATACAGTTGCTATGGTGACGTCATCGCGCCATCCGGTCATTGATTTGTGTCAGTTTTTATAAAGAAATTCTTTAGAATTATTAGTGTTTATATATATCTATTGTATTTTATTTTCGTTATATATACATATTTGGATTTAAATAAATATAATATGTGTACTAAAATTTTATAACACTTTAAAATTTAAAATAGCTCACAACTATTTACTAATATAATGACAAAATAAAAAATAATATAAGACAAACAGACACGGAACATATTAAGTGTTAATTAAAATATTACGCTTATATGTATTTATATACATATGTGTAAGTTACATATGTTATATAATTTATATAATCTCTACAGTTAGTATAGGACAATAGCGCTAAGAGCTTATATTGTTAATTATATTATATTTTAACTCTATAGTGTTAATATATACACTGTACACAGTTCTATCATTCACCTCCCTCTACCCTTTGCTATACTCGAAAAACAGTACATCGCCGCGGTAAACAAACACAAGCGAGTGCACGCAACCAAGATGCGGATGAAGACTACTCCATAAAAAGTACTATAGTTTAGATAATAAAAAATATTATATTATATTTAATGGTTTGCTCTGGGACTTTTTAACTTCAATTTAGGAATACACTATATTCTTATATTCCACTAAAACCACTTCTATGAACTCTACAATTTTGTTTTAATTCATATTTTTAATGACTGGACTTATTTTAATGTAACTCACTAATTATTTAGACATTACAAACTAAGGAATTGAGTAAGTGTGTTTGTTCGTGATGATGGTTATAACCTATAATAGTTTTGCTTTATTTAGGACCACATGCTCAGACCTTACTTCTTTAACAAGTATACTTGAATAACATTGTCTGTTTTATATAACTTGTAATTTTTGTTCCTAGAAAAACATTTGTACATTACAGTCAGTTAAATATTAATGGATGATTCTGAGTGTGGAATTAAAATGTTAATAAATATACAATATAAAAAATCCACATAATTTTTAACCGGCTTTTAAAAAAAGGAGGTTCTCAATCCGTCGGAATCTTTTTTTAGAAACATTTCAAATGTATCGTTGAGTTCTTGAATTATATAATATTTTACTTAGGCGTTGTAGTAACATTTGTGTATATGTATGTGTTTAGAAAGGTATAATTCACAATCATTTATTATATGTCGTTTCTGGAAAAAAGAAACTGAAAAAAATAGTATAACCATTTCAATAACCTTATTTAACTTTTCAAAGAAACCATTACATTACTATATAATATATAGATATGTGGCCCACGGATACAAGGTGACGCGGAAACGGATATGAGATACTTACCGGGAGACCCCGGTGCTCTTTGGGGGGAACCACATTTGCTCTATTATGTTAATTAAAGCCATTTGTATACATTTTTTGGGGACTGTAGAGAGACTGAGAGATGTATTGGATTAATTTTCATTTCTAACTTTTATATAGATATTGAAATATAACCACAAGCAAATGGCCTTCTATGAAACATTTTGACATTTACGAGATCTATTATTACTAAACTTATTCTATGTAATATTTCTTAAGAAATATATTATAGAAAATGTCCTTTACAAATTTCAAACAATAAAAGATTGTAAAAGAACATAGAATGAAAAGAGACTAGACCGGAGTAACCTCATTAGGTCATACGATAAAATCACTGACTTCATTTATATCATTTTGGTAATTTATTGGAGATTACCTGTCAGTTCAAGATTCTATATTAAGTTAAGATTAAAATTATTAGAATCTCACAAGTCTTTTAAATTAAAATCATGCGCATGTTAAATGAAAAACATTAAACCTATATGTAGCCTTTTTGAAAATTGGGTATTTTCAAGTTATTAATAGTACAAATATATAATTTCTGCTTACCAAGTATATGAAATTGGATATGTAATAAAATTACTTTATAAAATAAGAGGAATCAACAAAATGATTATTTAGCAAAGCCATGCGGCCAAAGTCACGTAAGTCCTATTTTTTCATATCATCATCATCAGCCTGTCCTCGTCCACTGCTGGACATAGGCCTCTCCAATGGCACGCCTCTTTTTTTCATATATTAATTATAAATTAAATTTTGATATATTTATAAGAACTTATTTTTTTACATGACGTCATGAACAATATGTTTAAAAAGTTCACTGTGAATACATGTTTTTCGACTCTACCTATGATGGAAATTATAAATGGCAGAGCTCCTTCTAAACATAGTTAACGTTTGTTATTTTTTACTTTAATAGATAATAGTTGACGTGTCGTGCGATTTCATTGTAATTTTTACTTTATTTTGTGTGTTTTTTAAACTTTCTGCATATAACATAATATGAATTAAGATCTTTTCATAAAATGCCTTCCTCTATATTGCAAGATAAAGACATATCAAACTATATTTACATATATATATTTTTAGGTATAATGAAAAGAAACTCTAAAATGTAAATAAAATATATTTTAAACATCCTAGTTTCTGTAGTTTTTAATAAAAAAACAACGGCAAGTCATCATTTTAAAGCTTAAAAATATTGTTTTATTACTCATAAAGCAATTATGAGATTTTTTTGCAAAAAAGTTCTAAAATACCTTTAATATTTATATTTAATTAAAAATGTTGCTCATTTCTAATAAAATAAAGTAAATACTTACATATTTGAGGGTAAGATGACAAAATCCTTCAACGGTAAAAGTTTCCAAAGCACAAGTCCACAAGTGTCTGCGTCCACGCACACTCACTGCACAAAACAACCAAAAAATCTGTTAAAAAAGGTGAATTTTTCGAAAAAAAATCCCTTAATCACATAGTCCAGGGTCTGAAGGTTCCAAAATGAGCACTTCCTAAATAGGCCTATAAGAATCTTATTGGATTTAAAAAGGCGAAATGTTTGCGAAAAATTTGCGCGGTCACCCGCCGCCCGTACATTTAGGCCTACCGCGACAGCAGCGCGCGCCGCAGACCGTCTCTGCACTATATTTTCCCGATAATAATCCACTGATAAGGGACAACGGATAGATAAGGGCCTCTGTATTGAAAACTGAACTCGCGTGATTCTATATAGCTAGTAGAAATGATAATTCGAGTCAAAAAATTGGTTATGAGCCTTACTAAACGGATGTAGAGACAGTAAATGGTTAGATAGAGTGAGGCGCTTAGTTTTATATACGCCGGAGGGTTTTTAGCTTAGGGGTTGAGCTTGAAGGGTGGGCCAGGGTAGCTCGTGGGGGTCCGCGAGCACGCCGTGCTCCGGCGACTGGCACTAACGAAATGGCGTCAGTCGACTCTCGCGCCGAGTAACCTTGTTATACGACCTCGCGGACCGTTTTATGCCTAAATGAAGAATCCTAATGTAGGTATGGCATATACTTTAGGTACCTAACTTTGATGCTTTCGAAATTTCGAGAAATTTTCTTGTTGAGTTAGGTGTACTAGAAGATTTTTGTTATTAGTGTTGAAATTGAAAGAAAATTTAAAGGGTCTATTTACCAAAAAAAAATATTTATTTGACATATTTTTAAATTTAGGGGTGAATTGTAATAAGAATCACAAAATACCATAACAGGGTAATCATATTTTTTATCTCGTCTTAAACACTCTTAAACAGTTTGACAATTCACTATGTAGCTCTAGCCTGGCGCTGCCGGAGCTGGAGTAAAAGTCATCATTACATTTTATGGAATTGTTAATTCATATTAGTTTACAAGCAAAAAAGAATCATCAAAATTAAAATTGAAACAGTCGAATGTATACTTAGGCTATTATTTTACTTAATTTAAAAAATATATATTTGAAATGATTTTTCATTCTTTTCTTCAATAAACATCCATAACTATATCCCTTTGTTAAACAAAAATTAGTAGAGAATATTTAATGGCAAAAAATATACATATATTATGTAGAGGCATAAAATAGAAAACTAACTTATTAGTGTAAACTCGTATTAGAACTAACATGAGAGTTAACATTATAATAAAACGAGACAAAACGGTGTTGAGCACCGCTGCTCAACACATAAAGTCTCTAAAATTATGCGGCGATGGCGAACGGAGTGTCTTCTCACAAGGTTTCCTTGGCCTACCCTGCTATATTCGGGATACAGTAAGACGCAGCTTTTTATAAAAAAAAAGTTATCAATGCAGTACAACCCCTCATATAAGGTTGAGCAGAAAATACCTAGTGACAAGACTCTCTTCTTCATTTTTCACCAATTTACGACTTTACGATTCCGTATCATACAATACATATTTATTTCTTAATTTGACGTCAGATATTTTATTTATGTGTGTATCCGTTTTTATTTTTATTTATATGGAGAATTAGTGAATCAGGCTTAGTGATATTATATTCTTCGCTTCTTTTAATAATCCTATTAAATATGATATATAAAGTGACTAAAATATTTTGATATATTTAGTAGAAAAAGTAGAGTCGATTTTAAAAATTACTTTTATTTTTTATTACCATAATAATTATAGGGATAAAAATATAATTATATATGTCTACTATATTTTAACTGAATTAGTAAAAACTGTACGCTTACCGTGAAATATTTTACTTGTAATAAATGTTGTTTTTTTTGTACCTATATGATTTAAAAAAAAGCTTTTAATGAATCAAATTATGATGTATTTTTTATTTATTTCTTAGAAATATAATATGTACGTATAACTATTGTACGAATTATTTTGGAACTTTGAAATAAGTGTACACTTTTAATAGTATAATAAAAATAATAAATAACTTCTCCTTTGATTTCATTTTGAGTACTATAATACTACTGCACATATTTATGTAACTTGACGATCCACTAGTGCCTGTAACTTTACTATACTATAAGTAAACATTTTATTGAAAATCCATATATGGACAAAAACGGAAGAAATTTTGTTCAGCCTTGCTTTCTTTCTTCCATATTATTATTTCTACTAAAATTTATTACTATTTTTTTAAATAAATACATATTTAATTTTTATATTATTAAAGTCCTCCGTCATTGAGTGACTGCACAGACGAAATTGCTGGACTGAGGTAGCTTAGAGACACACATACACTAACAGAAGTCAGAAATTCCTACGGGAATGATAAAAACAGGATCTGCAAATGGATTGCTTCTTAAAGTCCACTCAAGCAAAGTTACGAAATGGCATTATTTAATTATATAAAAAAAACTAACTAAAATAATCCACTAAAACATTCTTTAATAATATATTTTTTATTCTGTTTATCATTAGCAGCTAGTTGTAATTTTTTACCTGTCTGTCTATGCGTTGTATGTCTGTCTGTGACATCAGAGCTCCCAAACGAATAAACCGATTTTGATTTAGTTTTTTTTATTTTTAAAGTTTTCAACAAGCTTTTTATGTCAAGAGTTCTTAATTATTCGTTATTTATTTGTTTTTTACTTTTATTTGTTTATTATATGTTAACAAATTGGGTAAATTTGAACATGGATTTTTTTAGTTCTCAAAATAATATCTACATATAATAAAAATAAATAAACATAATTATGCAAATGAACGTTATACATATGTACATGCATATGTAATAAAACTATTTTATTATATGTAAATGAAGATAGGGCGGGCCTATGCCCCTCGATAGTAAAGGTAACGACTCCCCTTGCTTATAATAGTATCTTTTTAGTTTATCTATCATTTAAATTAATTTATATTAGGTATTACTTTATATGTAATTTGGGATCCAGATTTGGAATCATTCCCCCATCAATGTTCCCTATATTGAAATAATTTCTTTACATTTAATGATTACTTATTATGATTATATTTAATGTAGAGACATATATATTAAAAGCCTTTTAATTAATTATGAAATAGTATCGACATTTTAATTATAAATAAAAATAGTTTTAAGTATAAAAAAATACATACGAGTATAGTATATCATATCATTTTATGTTTAAAAAGTATATAATAAAGGTATGAGAGCCTCAAGTACAGGATCGAGTACTGAGTCACTCAAACATATTTAGCAAATCCTACGGTACCTAAATATTATTATTAATCACAGGACAGCCTTTCCCCAAAAATAATCAAATTTGAAGAATAATTCCTGAATACTTAGTTACTATGCAAACATTATTTGGTGAACTGTAATACACGTGTATGTAAATAAATTAGAAAACGTCCTCCATACGCAGAATCTTCTCATATCTAATATATAATTATAATAATAAGGTTGCAGAAAACCAAACTATATTTAAATACACGTTACACTACGATATTGTTGCAATGAAAGAGGTTATGTTGTTTTTTTTATTAAAAAATTATAAAATATTTATTTTCAATATAAAAAACAATAATAATGGTATAACTACTAATTAACGACGAACAGTAGATGTGAGCATTAACTAGTGCTCCGAGCTCCTCGTCCTGCCATAGGATGGACACCAGGAGCTTCGTCACTCTACTTTATATTAACATGCTATTATTAGTTTGACTTGTGTGTCTATGTCATTATATTTAAGAAACTGAATTTGACCCACTTATAATAATTGTATCATCGTGAAACTTGTCTGCGACAATACAATAATATTGTATCAACGAGCTGGGGGATGATGGAACTAGGATCCTAATAGTGGAACTCTTCACAGGTTTCTACTAGTAATCCACTCGAGCTTAGGCTCATACAATTTATAGCTCCGAGCATTGTACCAGTTGAAGCACTCGGTGTTGGTAAAGTGAGATTTTCTTGTTATATTTTTTAAATAAATACCTATTATTTTAAGGGAAACATTAATTATGAATGTTCATTTCATAGACATTTGCATATTACATGTTATTATTCTTCTGACATTAATAGATTACAATATTTTTATATAGGTAGATCATCTGGGTGGTGTGATGGGCCAGGCTGTACGCAGTGGCTGGCAGTAGCAAGGAGAAAGCTGAAGACCAAGCTCAATGTCATACTATACAACATGAACTAAGATTTAACCTTACCTTCCGCCCTTAGTATCATCGATGCTGTGTTCTCAAAGGTGAAACGAAGTGTCTGTCTTATTATTAGCTATATTGACGAGTTTTTTTATATTTTTAACAATAACAACTGTTGGATTTTAATGTGGTCTCAATTTACCTTTTTTAACAAAATGTTCTAAACTTAGACTTGTTTTTTTTTAGCTTCACGCTGTATCCCGCACACAGTAGAGTATACAGAGGAAATCTAGTGTTAAAACACTCCTTTCTCCGTTTTCCGTCGAAATCTGGAGGCATTGCGTGTTGAGTAGCGGAACTCAACGCCGCATTCGATACCAGAGCGAAGAAATGAAAATATAAAATATTTCATTTCCTCGAGTGGGGATGAACCCATAACCAGACTTTTAAAGTCACACTTTGTGTATCTGCGCCACGACTGGCCAGATCATTATAAATATAGAGCAAAATACAAATTAAAAACATCTAGGCATCTCTACAATAAATTTTCAAAGGACGCCATCTACATAACTATATAATATTTCTACTAGACACTAGATGGCGATTAATTTTATTATTGCTTATTTTTAAACATAGTCAAAGAACTAGCAAAATCTTAATCACAGCAAATTGAATAATTACAATTTTATTTTCAATACATATAATTTTGTGGATATCTACAAATTTTCCTTCACAAGAGAGGAACCTATTGTAATAGCTTTATAGGAAAAAAAATTATAACAGCATATAGGATAAAATAGTTTAAACCCGTAACTGAAGAAATTAATGAAGATACCTCAACAGTTTAGACGTAGGATTTTTTTAAATTTCGCGATGTTTATCCATGACAGTAGTTCGTGTGACGCAGTTAAGCATAGAAGAACACACGCTACTACAAAAATACTACTAAAGGTAACTAATACAACTTTGAACGTTGTCGCCAATACCTACGACTCGATTTCGGAATGAGGCGTGTGCGGCGGTGTCCCTGCGGATAGGTTTATGTGTGCGTGAGCCGTCCTTAATAAATTGTGTTTTATTTTACAACGTATAAATTTATTATTTATTATGATAAAAATATATATATAATATTTTCACTTTTGGGAAAAAAATACTTTATCTTGAACAGAAAACAATAATATTTAAATGGCTGAATAACTTAACACCTTTGCTTTAAAAAAAAACGAATATGTCAATTGTCATTTCATTTGCAGCTAGCTTCACACAATTACTCGTATAATTCAGAAACATGGCTACCGTAAAGTTCGCTGTTGTTGATGCAAATGATTTTCTATCAAAAAAACAAACTTCTGATCCCGAATTAGCTACAGATTGGGCTAAATTAGAGGAGTTTTATAATAAGAAGTAAGTTTCAATTATTTATTCTATACTTTTATGTACTAAAGCTAAAGAATTTGTGTCGTTGGACGCGCTATTCTCAGAGAGGTGGTAAGTTAAATATAATAGTTAAATAAATTACTTTTGCCTATTCAGTCTATTTATCGGGAAAGACTACAGGCTATATTACATTTCGTATGTACCAATGTCACTTACTAGAGGTATCTGCTATCAGAGCCACCTCCTCACTTAGTATGTATCCTATGTTATACAAAACATAGTTATTTCCATTTGATTGTTTGTTATTATATTAATATCATGTAATGGCAATTACTTTTCAGGTTATGGCATCAGCTTACGTTGAAACTGATGGATTTCGTGAAACACCCCTCCTTACAGACTGGCGACAATCTAATACAGCTCTACAGCAACTTTATTACAATATTTGAGAACAAGTAAGCATGCTGTAAACAGGACGGTTGTGGGTGCACTTACCATTACGCAGAAGGAATTGCTATTTTCATTTCCTTGCTTCAATATCAAGACAAAGCATGCCATGAGTTCTGCCACAATAACATGCAATATCTATTGGATGGAAAGTAGGGAATGGAATGTCTTAACTCCCTGCCCTCTGCCCCCATGCAATATGAAGGATTAAGCGTGAAATGAAAAGCATATAGGAAAACAAAAGAAAAATTTGATTTTGCAAGTCATTTCTTGTGTCTTTTAGTTTACATGTTTTATTGATGACTAATGGTGTAGAGTTCCGCCACTCACCATGCAATGCATCTTGAATTCAACAGAAAGTGGGGAACAGTGCCTTAACACTAGGTTCCCTCTGCCTACCCTGCTGTATGTGGGATACAGTGAAGCTGATTTATTTCATTCCTATTAAGTTTTGTTTTCAAATAACTTTTTGTGATCACTTACACAAATGTAAAACTCAGCTTACACCTTGTGGACTGTACATAGTGAGGTATATTTATAATCTTCTTTTTTTATGTGCTGGATGAGTTTTTATTCCTTTCTCATGTAAACCTTCTCCTTTGATGTGTCTTTTTATATGTAAGAACTGTTAATAACTTTGTACTTTTTTCAGAATAAATCCCTTGTCCTTAGTGGAAATAGTTGCCCACATTGTGCAACAGTACACCAACAAGAAGGAAGCTATCACATTCCTAGAAAAAGTTGAGACTAAAGTTAAGATGAATGATGAAGCATTAGCTCTGTGTAAAGTAAGTACAGTTTTAGAATTTTAGTTTTAAAAATTGATTGGCTTTTTTGTTTTAGCTTCACTCTTTATTCTATTTACTTAACTTATTTATATATAGATGTGTAGTTTTAAGCTGTCAACTACAGACAGAAAGATTTGGTTCATATCATTATTTTAAATTACATTTTAAAATATTAAATAATTACTCTAAACTTAAGGCTAAATGATGCCTAAACCATTTTCTTTTTACATGTATTAATAAAAAAAAATATTAAAATTTTCGACAGTTTGAAGATTATCAGCTGTTTTCTAGTTTGTTTTTTTGTATGTGGGAGGCTTTTTGTGTCAGGGGTTTTTTTAACATCAATCCCTTTTTTTGTAGGTTCTGCAAGGTCAGATCTATCTGGAACACCTTGAAGATCTGGACTCCACAGAGAAGATTATAGAACAGCTGGAAAACACGCTGGAAGATGCTGATGGAGTGACTCCAGTGCATGGCAGGTTTTATAAGCTTGCTTCTGAGTATTATAGGTTAGTGTATTTTTATGTATTTAGTTTTTTTTTCTTGTTGATAGTAACTGTACAATATTTTTAAAATTAAATTTAAATTTATTTCATAGTGTTATCTACATATATAAAATCGAAAGGTCACTCACTCATCACGAAATCTCAGAAACTACAAGTGCTAGGAAGCCCAAATTTTGCATAGGAGTTACTTATAGGACGTGCTTGCTAAGACGGGAATTTGCAATATTCCATTTCTAAGGGGTTGTTTTTGGGGTTGATAGTTTATATGAAACTTTGTTACTATAAGTGCTAGGAGTCTCAAATTTTCTATTGACGTTACTTATAGGACATAAGTATATATGCAGATGGGAATTTGCAATATTCCACCCCTAAAGGGTTGTTTTTAGGGTTGATAGTTTATATGAAACTTCGTTACTATAAGTGCTAGAAGTCTCAAATTTTCTATGGACGTTACTTATAGGACATAGTTGTTAACTAAGACGAAATTTTGCTAAGTTTGATACCTAAGCATGTAGTTTTGGGGTTGGTATTGTATATGCAATTTCGTAATTACAAGTGCTGGTGAAAAGTCCCAAATTTTGCATACGAATTATTTTAGTGTACCTGCTACCCTACATGGGATTTTGACATGGATTTTTAAACAAGATCTTTTGTCGAAATTTGGCCCCTAAGGATGTGTTTTTCGGGATATAAGTTATAACATCTGTTAACTATATAATGTATTTCATATTCTATACATAATTTAAGGATATAAAAGCGAACTCGATAAAGTTTTTCAATCTATCTATCTATGAAAAATATAGGCCTTCGTGGCGCAGGGGCAGAAGGGTGTGGGTTCGATTTCCACTCGAGGTAATGCATTATTGTAGATTAATATTTTTATTTCTTCGCTCTAGCTGGCGTGAAGTTCGGCCACCCAACATGTAATGCCCCGAAAAATTTAGTGGAAAGTGGGGAAAGGAGTGTCTCCACGTTAGGTTCCCTTTGCCTATACTCTGTGCGGGATACAGCGTGAAGCTGAAAAAAGAAAGATAAAGAGTCGTGGTGCAGAAGCACAAAAGTATTATAGTAAATGTGAATGGTTGTAGGTTTTATGTCTACTCGAGGAAATGAAATATTTATTTGAATTTATATTTTCATTTCTTCGCTGTGGTGTCGAGGCAAAGCGTGACGTTGAGTTCCACCACTTAATACGCAATGCCTCCAGAAATCGGCGGAAAATGTGGAACGGAGTATCTTAGCTCTAGATTCCTGCTGCCCACCCCAGTGTGCGCTGGATACAGCGTGATGTTAAGTATAAAGATATAAAAACTTAAGAATTAGGTCCATTAATATATCGATAATATAGGCTTAAAACTACTTAGTAGGATTTTTGTCACCGATCGCGAATCATGCAAAAATGACTGGTATGATGGATGCTGGCAAAACCAAAGTGTCAAGCCTTTTTCAGAATATTGGATGCTCACCGATTCAAATGGCTCTAAGTTCTATGCAAACATATGGTTTCAAATGATACTGGGGCGCGTGCCTCGAGATGAGAACAGTACTTCATATGAGGCCGATCTTGGGCTCTTTACATTACCAATCGGTGTTTTGACGTAAAGTAATGTCTCGCTCTGCCGGTGACTCCCAGTGTCTTTGATACCAACTTGCTCTTGCTTTCCGTATGATGGCGATACTAACTGATAGTTACTCAAAACGTTAAAGCTCAACATGTTGATACTGGGAGTATATGAGAATAACATTTTTTTGTTTAAATTAATAATGCTCTATAACAAAAAATTACATAAAAATGATAAGAGCCCTATCAGGAATGAATCCCTGTCAAGGCCAGTTATTTCATCTTTAAGTCTGTTTATGCAATTGTAAATTATATGAATAGTTCAAATTAATACTTATATTTGTTTTTAACATATAGTGAAAGTAAAAAAAATTTAACCATATTGCATAGCACTCTAAGAAAACGTTAATATATGTATTTACAAAAAAATACTTATAACCGATATTAAAAATTAGGTAACGTAGGTTGAATTCTTTTAAACCATTAAAAAATCTGATAACAGTTATGCTAATATGGTAGCAATGTTATTGAAATGTTCATATTACAAATCACTAAGTGCGCTGCAAATATGAAATATTAGAACATAAAGTAATTCAGTATATTGAATAAATAATTGTGTAGTTCAAGCGGGCGAAGCCGCTGTATATCATAAAATTCTTTATGTGAAAACATTAAAAATATTTTTAAAAACACCTGTGCCCCTTGTTAACTGCACAATTGCTCTTACCTATTGGATTTTATATGAGTTTAAATATTTTCCTTTTATTTAGAGGCCAGTCATGGTGCAGGGTCACAAGCGGGTGACTGTGAATACGGCTGGTGGTGGGTTTGATCCCACTCAACGAAATAAAATTTTGGAAATACAATCGTTTTATAATATTTAAATTCCCTTTTCATTATTAGATATATATTTTTTCCTAATAGGTGGGGTCGCAGATGACTTGACTTTACGACTTTTTCTTATTTTTTAAATTTTCTTCCCGAGCGTGAGTGAATAGCAAAAGTTCAGAAAACCTAACTTCAAGGCGGCTACGATTCTTGAACCATACTGTGCGTATATGAACTTAACTATTTTTTGGGATTTTCAGGGTCCGAGGTCCCCTCTCCCGCTACTACCGCGCGGCGCTCCGCCACGTGGGCTGTATGTCGGGGGGTGCCGCACTGCCGCCCGCAGCCCGACGGGATGAAGCCCTGCGCCTGGCTTTGGCTGGTGTGCTGGCGCCTAGTGTTTACGATTTGGGGGAGCTGGTGAGTAAAACGGTTGGACAACAGGTGTAAAATTTCAGAGTAATGAAAAAGAATTTGAACGAGATAGGGAAAAACATGGGAAAAGAGAAGGGAAATAAGAATACAAGGAAAATTCAAATATATAAGGAGAAGAATGGGGAGTGAACTAACGTTTTAAAATTCATTCTAGTACAATCTTTGAATATATTATTGTGATAGATAGTTGTCTCGTTCTTACGTGTTTCACTATTGTATATGTATTTTGGATTAAAGAAATTGATTGCAGTATGAAGTAAAGTGTTAATTTGACAACACTATTCAATAGTTACAAATTTAAGTCTGTTTCAATACACATATACATTAATACAGTCAATCAGTTCAATACACAAATACAGTCAATTAATTTCCCTATATACTGTAATAAATGTTTAAATATCGTTAAAATATGCAATTTTTTACAATATTTCAGCTAGCCCATCCTATACTGGAGTCTTTAGAAGGTACACCGGATGCTTGGGCTAAAGATTTAGTCCAGGCGGTCGCTGCGGGCGATGTACAGGCATTTGAGAAGATACGGTAAGGTACATTATTATAGGTTGGGGCAAAAGTATTTATGTATTTTGAATGTATGATTAGTAATCAAACCTCTTTGGCTTTACTGAATGTAACTCTGGCACAGGAGTAGCACAAATCTGGATAAAGCATTTCAATTCTGGAAATTTTACTGTGAAAGAAGAGGTTCGCTCTGGGCGTCCAGAGTCATAGATAAAATCAGTGCTTTCTTTGAGAAAATGGAATAAGATCGACATATTAATAGCCATGACAATGCTGAAGAACTGATGTTGATCATAAAACAGTTTTACGTCATTTACGAAAGTCTAGGTACAAGAAAAGACTTTTGGGTACCACATGATCTCACTGAGAGAAACATAATGCAACGTGTTCCCATTTGCGATTCTTTGTTAAAACGTAACAATTCCGAGCCATTTCTTAAACAGTTGTTTACGGGTGATGAAAACTGGGTGACATACGATAAGAATGTGCGAAGAAGATCATGGTTGAAGCATGGACAAGCCCCATAGACCGTAGCAAAGCCTGGTCTGACTCGGAACAAAATGATGCTATTGTGTTTTGTAGGATTGGAAAGGAATGACCCACTAGGAGCGTTTCGGTCATTGATGAACTCTTTAGGAAGCATTAAGCTAACCTCAAAAAAACACTGTGAACACTACCTGTCAGATTTTTTTAATTAATAATCTCAAAATTTGTACTGGAATGGGATAATGGCACTACCCATATGATGGCACAAGTCATCGATCAAAACGACACATACATATTATAAACAAACTGGCGGACGCGCGCTGCTTCGCTTGATTATTTAGGGGTGATTTCTAATAAACCATGAAACACGTGTTCAATGAAATATTTTCAAGAGTCTAAATTTAAAATTTTATAAAAACCTGTGATGATTTAAAGATTTTTCCATACAAACTTTCAACCTCTTATTAGCACCCTTAGGGGGTGAATTCTAGAAAACCATAAAACAAGTGTTCAATTAAATATTTTTAAGAGTCTAAATTTCAAATTTTATAAAAAATCGGTGCTAATACCAACTTTAAACCCCTATTTCGTCCCTTGAGGGTAAAAATTTTTCAAAATCCCTTCTTAGTGGATGTCCAGATTACATAAGTAAACATCTGTCCAAATTTCACGTTTCTACACACAGCGGTTACGGCTGTGCGTGCGTCTTACCTCATTCAGTGAGGACAAGTCCTTTTATATATATAGATAGATAGATAGATAGATAAAAAGATAAAAACATATACCTAAAAAAAATATTTTCCTTTGTATGTACAATATGAAAATATTTTTGCCTTGATCTTATATATATAGTAGTTTTATTTCCACGAGTGGGAATCGAACCCATAACCTGTTGCGTTTACAGTCCCACGCTTCTGCCCCTGCTCATAAATTGGGCAGTTTTTAGGAGACAAGAGTGTCTCGACACTAGTTCAATCTAAATGCGGGATTACAGTGTGAAGCAATAAAAAGTAACAAAATAAAAATATATTTTTTATAATATTTGATTATATTATGTTTGTCTGTTTCCCATATTTCAGTGCACAATCTCCTCACCAAGAGCTGCATCGTGCGGACAGACAGCTCCGACAGAAAATTGCTATATTATGTTTAATGGAGGTAATTATTTAAAAATGAAAATATTTAGAATACGAGGCCAGTCGCGGGGCAGTGGTTGTTTTCGATTCCCATTCGAGGAAAGACAAAGCGTGGCGGTAAGTTCCGCCACTCTCTCATGGTACAGGGGCACAAGCGTTAGCCTAAACGCGATAGGCTGTGGGTTCGATTACCACCCAAAGAAATAATTCATATTTTCTCAAATATTTCATATTTTATTTTCTTCACTCTAGTAATAAATCATCCACTTCTATTGGTTAGCTGGAAGAGATTTCTTTTAGAAATAAGCCCACCTTTGCTAACTAAACTTTTAATTTTGTATTGTGAGGGATATTTTTCTATAATAATATTAATCCTTATCCTTTAAAATACTTTATTAATTTTCTACGTTAAACGAAGATAAAATTTGCTTTTTACACTATTTCGAAATTGCGAATAGTTTTAGAGAAAAACGCATTTAATTGTTGACACATCACGCCGTTGACACTTCAGCTGTATCGACTCAAGTTTTACTTATTCCTTACTCTTAGCATATAAATAAGTATATTAGTTACCATTGGCCAGCAGGGCAGTTGGCCATTTAATGTAGATCAAAACTGTCTTTTACTGTTTTTCATTTTAATAAGTACTTTAGAAGTTGTTACAATATCAAAAAATCCTTGCTGCGAAATGGCTCGCCATTCGCCATGCGTCCCTCCGCGCCCCGCGACCTTTTGCTTATACAAGCGCGTCCGCCGCGCCCGCCTGCCTTACACGCATCGGCTCAGTAGTAGAATGCTCGCCTGCCACGCGGGCGGCCCGGGTTCGATTCCCGGCCGATGCATTCTATTTAATTTTCCTCACAGGCAGCCACGTAGTGCTTGCATCATGGAGAGAATACCCTCTTTAGCATTAACCACAAGCTGACTATTATGAAGCTGCACGTATTGGATAGTTGGAGTTGAATGTATTATTTCAGTGTGACATATTTGGTTTCATATTTTTTGTAGTAGTTATTAGTAGGTAGGTTTTTGTTTATAATTTCTTCCGTTTAAAAATAGTCATTTTACTATCTAAAAATAGTCATTTAAATATATTTCAATAAGTACTTGAAAGATAGTAGCACAGATTTAAAATTACGGTACCTACTAAAAATCTTTGCTGTGTAAAACAATTGGAAAATCCTTATTGAAACTACGAAAATGCGGGTTGCATTAGGGTTTATTAATTTTTACATTATCTTAAGTGCTTTGCAAACATACATTATATGAATAATCCAGTAGTTAAAGCGGGCGAAGCCGCAAGGGGGTCGCTAGTATATATATAAAAAACAAAAGCCCAACATTAAGTTTCGCCACTCGACACATAATGTCTCCAAATTTCGGCAGAAAGTGGTTTTTAAAACTTCCGAAATATGACGAGTGAGATTTTATGTGAATCAATTGTCCTCTATATATATTTTTTTAATCTACAGATGGCGTTTAACCGCGCATCGACAGCGCGCACGCTGTCGTTTGCGGAGATAGCGGCGGCCGCACGGGTGCCCCTTGCCGACGTCGAGCTGCTGGTCATGAAGGCGTTAGCTGAGAACCTCATTAGAGGACACATCGACCAGGTACTTATATAATGAGAATGGACACTTCACGCGCATATAGCGGGTTAGACGCAGTGAGTCTAGCGGTAATACACACAGGTATCTCGACGAGCGGAACTCAACGCCGCATTCCCCACGTATTAAACATATTTTTTGTTGAGCTGGCGCACTTGTATCCTGTACATACCGCCCTGGCTGGCCTAAGTTATCATCATCATCATCATCGTTTTGAGCTGTCTTGCCAGAGGTCTGCAGTGAATGAGGACCGGCGGAATGTATATATGGCTTAGTGATAAATTTGATAGGTTTTCTAAAATAACTATTCTCTTCTATTGCAACGTGTCGTAATATATTCGAAAAATTAATACAATCACTGTTTAATGTTGTCTTTGACATACCTACGTCCGCATGTGTCGCAGGTGTCTGGCGCGGTGCAAGTGCGCTGGGTGCGGGCGCGCGCGCTCGGACGCGCCGGCGCGGGCGCCCTGGCGCGCCGTCTCGACTGCTGGCGCTCCGCGGCGCACCGCGCGCAGGGCCTGCTCAGCGAGCGAGCGCCTGATCTACTCACGCTTTAGTATGTACCAACTATTGTACCATTGTTATATTATAACCAAAATATACAAAATGCTAAAATGTATAAGCTGTATTACTGTTAAGTTTCATTTATATCAACACGCAATACCTCCAAAATTCGGCAGAAAGTGGGGAATAGTGTCTTAACACTAGGTTTCCATCTGCTTCTACCCTATGTGTGGGCAGTGTGTGCTTCTACCCTGTTATATACAGCGTGAAGCTGATTTAATTTTTTAATTTATTAAATTTTTTTTTTGTTACAGGTAATGCCGCAGGGAATCTTATCTTATACATTTTTTTGATTTCTATAATTAAATATTTAAACAGTTGATTATCTTTTCATTAATTTCCGCTATTTTATAAGTTATAAATTATATATTTATTATATAACCTTTAGAATAAATTTAATATATCACATGTAAGTGACCTTAATATTGGCCATATTCGTAACCATAGGTATATAGTTACGAATATAGCCAATATTAAGGATGAACACGAAACATGTAATCTGGATCATGGATGTGTAATCTCGTGTAAGCCTGTGTTAGCGTGTGGGGACTTCAATGTTAATATTTTGGATAGTTTAAGTCCCACCATTAATTTATTAAGTCTTTTTAAGTCACACAATTTACTTAATTTATTTATGGAGCCAACCAGAATAACTCCTACGACTAGTACTTGTATAGATAACATATTTACTGACATTATTCCATGCTACAAAAGCATTATTAATAAATTGAATTCAGACCAGTATGGTCAGCTAGTAGAATTCTATAGTATGAAAAAACAGGAGGCTAAGAAAAAAAATGCTTTTGTACCTGTTACAGTTAGTCTTTGGAACGTATGAGAGTTAGTTTACTAACTAATTTACTAGTTTAGATAAACCTTTACATCCCAATTCTTTGTACAATTCTCTTTTTTACTCTTATTAATAAATTTCATTCAATATTTACTCCCAAAGAGATACAATTACTGATAGCCCTATCTTTGGTGACTGGGCCACAGTAGGTATTTATAAGAGTAGGGAGACGCTGCATATGTTATATTATGAAAAACAGTTTAATAATAGTGAAGAGTTTAAAGAGTACTTAAAATCTTACTCTAATGTTTTCAAAAGAGTTTGCGAAATTGCAAAATCTTTATTTATTAAAACAAAAATCAGAAATAGTAGTAATAAAATTGAAGCCACTTGGAAGGTTGTTAATGCCGAGACTGGGAGAACAAGAGTGAAAGATTCTAATTTTAAACTTAGTATTGACGGTCACATTGTTGATTCCGATTTGGAAGTGGCCATTGCATTTGAAAAGTTTTTCTCTACTTTCCCAGTCAGTCTAACAAACGATTTAGGTTCTTCCACCACTATTGCAGAATCGTTAATTAAAGACAATGTTCCCGAATTTTATAATGGTTTCGTTTTCCGTCATGTAAATTATTCAGACATTAGTGTAGCTTTCAAATCAATTAGTATGAAGAAGACAGCCGACTTGTGGGGTGTCTCAGTTAATATTTTAATTGATATTTTGATTCCTGATTTAGTTACAATTTTTAATAGATGAATTGATTGTGGAGTGTTTCCTGGCTTGATGAAATATAGTAAAATAACTCCATTGTTTAAATCAGGTAGTACGCAAGACCCCACAAACTTCAGACCAATTTCAGTACTACCTACATTAAGAAACATTTTTGAAAAGTCAGTCAACTTCTTACTTATTTTAATAATAATAAATTACTACACACAGGTCAATTCGGTTTCACTCGTGGAAGGTCAACATCTGATGCTGGGGTCAAATTATTAGAGTGTATTCGGGGCTTAGGAGGAGTCACGTGATGCCTTTGGGGTGTTTTGTGACCTATCCAAAGCATTTGATTGTGTGCAGCATAAAACTCTTATCAAAAAGCTCCACCATTACGGTTAGAAGCATTGCTTTGGATCTTCTCACTTCTTATTTAAGTGATAGGATTCAAAAGGTAAATGTCAACGGGAAACTATCACACGGGTCACCTGTAGCATTGGGGGTGCCACAAGGCTCTATCCTGGGTCGTTTTTGTTCCTTTTGTACATTAATGACTTACCTCACCTTATGAGAGATATCTGTGAAATGGTGTTGTTTGCAGATGATAATCTTTAGTTTTTAAGGTTAATAGACGGCATCATTGGAAATTGACGATGTAAACAATGCTCTTTCTATTACACTGGGTTAGTGCCACTAACTTGCTTTTAAATCGTGGTAAAACTAAATGTATCAGGTTCTTTACTAAGAATGTGCAACAAGTAGAAACCAGGGGTTTGATGAACAATGAGGAACTAAAAGTAGTTAATGAAACTGTTTTCTTAGGTATAACATTAGATGCTAAGTTACAATGGGGTCCGCATATAGAAACTTTATCTGGTAGACTTAGTTCGGCAGCGTATGCTGTCCGTAAGATTCGTCAACTGACCGATGTTGACACCGCGCGTTTAGTATACTTCAGCTATTTTCATAGCATTATGTCTTACGGCCTATTACTTTGGGGCAGTGCCGCTGACATAGATACCATTTTTGTGCTCCAAAAACGGGCTGTCCGAGCAGTCTATAAAATGGGTCCACGGGAGTCACTAAGGAATAAATTCAAAGACTTTAACATCCTCACACTACACTCCCAATATATTTACGACAACTTAGTATATGTGCATAAAAATATTAATAAATTTAATAAAAACAGTGACCTCCATCAACATAATTTAAGAAATAAAAATAAGCTTGCTGTGCCCTTCTCTAGGCTCCATAAAGTGTCTCACTCATTCGTAGGTCAAAGTATACACTTTTATAACAAACTTCCAAACGACGTGGTTAATTTATCACTGAACAAATTTAAAAAAGTGGTAAAGCACAGGCTCTGCCAAAAAGCATATTACTCTGTTAAAGATTATGTTCGCGATAAAGATGTTTGGAAATGAGTTGCTCTATTTCTAAGTTAAAATTGTTTCTTTGTCAGGATCTTCTCATGAGCTCAACTATTTGAACGGGCTTTTTTCAAGCCAAAATTGCACATTTTTTTTGGTTATTTAGTTTTTCATTTTTTGACATGTCCAAGTAAACGTTAAGCATTTTTATGGAATAAAGATATTTTGACTTTGACGTGTGTGGATGTGAGATCACGTGTATAGATGTGATACAAAATGTGTGGATGTGAGATCATATGTGTGGATGTGAGATCACATGTATTGATTAGAGATCACATGTGTGGATGTCAGATACCATGTGTGGATGTGAGATCACATGTGTAGATGTTAGCTCAAGTGTGGGTATATGAGATCACATGTGTGGATGTGAGATCACATGTATTGATTAGAGATAACATCTGTGGATGTGAGATCACATGTGTGCTTGTAGGTCACATGTGTGGATCTGATTTTTAAAGCTCTTCATACATGTTTTAATATATTATAAAGTAAGTATAAGTATGTTGATTAATTCTAATATACCATTAAATACAAAAAATGTCACTTGCTTGGTTATTAAATAAAACAACAATACAAGGACAAATACCTTTTATTTAAATGTCATTGTGCATGTTTTGGTAAATATAAAAAATAAGGCAAAAAAACGTAACCGAGCGTGCATTCATAAAGAATCGCAATTCGCGTTTTTCGATGTCCGGAAACGCGACAAGTAAACATTAAAAAAAGGAGCCTACAATATAACAACAATTTTATACATAATTTTTTTTCATTATATTTCAAAAATAACTTTTTGTCTCAATCTTTTTTCTGATAAAACTATGAGACGGAAGCCGTTCGTAGACTAGAATGTTCGAGGATGGTCAGTTGTCGTTAACATATTTAAAAAAACTTACTCTCTGTGTCACAGACAACCGTCCATACATCTCTAAGCAATAACCCAGCTCGTGTCATCCGCGACTTTGACATCTATCGCACCTCTGACAGCTGTCACGGTGACAAATGTCAATGTCGAAAACAGCGAAAGAAACCGCTAATAACTCTTACAGCTATATATGTTTTTTATTTATTGTAATATTAAATTAGTTATTACATACAGATTTAATCTATTCTAGGCAGAAGGGACTAGAGTTTATGGCGTCTACATAAACGTCACGTACGACGCACACTTGTAATATTACAATTAGATATGTCGCGAAATTGAAAAAATATAAAGAAAAATATTTAAAAGTATATGAATAAATGCTTGTTTAATGTATTAAGACGAACACCCAACACTCCGCTTTCCATTTTCACTGTAACTGTTATATTACAAGGGTGTTACCATGTCGGAGAGAATTTATTAAGACAACACTTTTCTTTAATTTAAATAGAATTCTCATATTAAACATATATTGAAAATATTTCAGTTAATTCATCTAATACCAAATAAAAAAAAGAAAACAGCACATCTCTATTCTCCCCGACACCGTCCACAAATGGGAGAGCCGTGCAACACTAACAACTATATACTTCAATTATGAGAAACGTTCTTAAGCATTAAATTGTACAAGTTATTTCAAACTTCCACCACAAAATTTACAATCTTTGATCCTTCCTTATACAAGTCCTATGTGAAAACGACGAATGGCGTGCCAAAATACAATAAGAAAGATTTTTTTCATAGATAATAATAAATAACTCATAATAAATCCGTATGCATTTGCATCGGCATTTCAAAATAGAAAAAGAAACTGTATTATATCAATTGTGCGTTTACAATTTTTAAACTACTTTAGCACAATTTTCGATACTAAATAAAACAACTTGACTTGTTCGGCACGCCAGTATCGTTTCATCAATATACAATCTACTCGCAAAGTGGACTAAAGACGAAAAAATATTTTATGGTCCAAAACATAATTTAATTACAAAAAAAATCCACTTAACAGTTATTAAATGTTCTCACAAGTTAAGAAACGATAAAATTTTAAAGAACACCATATATAAATATTTTTTTCTCAACATTTTGTTTACAATCAAAAAGTTTCTCAGTCCTAAAGTTTTAGAAACAACTCGATGTAACAATAAAAGTTAGAATTATCGCGACGTTAAACTTAAAAGGAATTTATAATATACAATGTATATTTACAAATTAAGAGAATAAATTTACATGTATACCAATATCCATACAATTGAAAATAGAACCTATTGTATTTTACTTAGCAAGAGATTAACCGAATGGAAAGTTGGTACAACATGTAAAATACAGATAAATAAGATTATAGAAGAAAATAGAAAAAAGGCACCACAATTTTATAAGAAATCGGCGCACCATTACGACTATGCATATCATACAAGAAAACAAACACGCTGCATTTGTTTATATAAATAATTATCTTAATATACATTACTATTGAGACAAGTTTATGAGAAAAGAAATTTAAACTTTTAGTTCTTTATTATCCTTGAAAATACAGCGGAGACTCGATTATCCGGCCCTATCATACATGTTCAGTATTATCCGGATGTATGGTAGTCCTTTATGTACATGAACCGTGGCCGCCATGAAGTTAGGTTTTCTGAACTTTTGCGCATTGTTCACATGGTAAAAAAATAATTAAAACTAAGAAAAATCCTAAAATCAAATCTGGGCAGCCATCTACAGCTAACTCTAGGGCGGCCACAACTTGTTGACCGTACTGAATATGCAAACATGTGACATTTCATTGAAAGCAATAAGATTTTGAATATTAATTAATATTTCATTAATTCGCGATTTGGGTCCAATATTTTATTTAATCTCTTATTCATGCCTTTGATTATCCGGATGGAAGTACAATAAGTAGTCCGGTTAACCGGGTTACTACTTTATATAAAAAAAACATAGACAGACATACGTTCCCACATCCCAACAGCTATATAATAATAATAATATTTTAAGCATTAAAATTAATAATAAACAAAAATGAGCATATTCAATAATTCTAACGTTCCGTTCCCTCCCTGTATACGACACGATATTTTTCACATAATTACTTAGAATAGCGTTGTAGCCATAGTATTGTTGTAAATAAAGTGGCATAAGTCAAAAAATAAAAAAAAATATACATTTGAGCACAGCAAGTTGTTATGCAGGTTGATATGGTGAGAAATTACATTTAAAAATTAGTTTTAATAAGTTCTATAGAATTAATGAACAGAGTATTTTTTTAAAAAAGAACGAACTACGCTGTATTCTTATTGTTAAGTTGTAATACTCCGTTGCCCTCACTTCCGAGACATTATGTGTTACATGGAGTGATTATAAGTAACTCATTCCCTTGTGTGAGAATCGAACCCACATTACTTTACGTGTGATAGATTACAAAAAAACTGACACCTTCAAAGTGCAACAAAAAAGTACATATTTAAAATATTTTTGTATAAGTTAGACCACTTTACTTATAACAGTGCAAAAGTCGTAGCAGGTAGCAGGTTAGCTAATATTCATGCTTTTCGCTCAAGTCCAAGCAGATTCGAAGAAATAGCTCAAACGAGGCCAATTACAAAATGTCTATCTACATGAGATCTAGGTTTTTTTTAATTCTCACATTTGGTGACATCATAAGTCCACAGATAAATAATAGAATATTAAAGTACAATATTCTGCAATTGTATCTGTAATTAAAAATTTTCAAATGCAGTTTTTGAATATTTTCATACGTATTTTGACACGAATGCAGAGCTGTGAACCTTTTCTTGGATAGTATTAAATTTTAAATATATTTTTTTCTTTTATTTTTTTTAAACAACTCAGAATAATACGATTGATTATTTATTATTTTTCTGTATCCATTATATAAGTTATTACCATCGTTATCCTAAACAAGGTTAAAAATAGCCTACGATCCGTCTAAGAAGTAGCAAGAAAGCCAATTTGAACAATTTTTTTACACGTTTTCTTTATATAAAAATATTTATCCACGGTTACTTGGTTTTTTTGTCATTATTACAATAAATTACACGCCAAAAAAAAATTGTGATACAAGCACGTAGAAATTAAGGCATGAAAGATATTTTTTGTCGTTTCCAAAAACCTTTTTTTCCTAAGTGTAATTTTTTTTGGTGAATTGTTCAACAACTTTATATAATGAATTATGAACACTGCGATTAAGTGATAGACCGATCAACGCAGCCTGACTTAAAATTTGCCTTTTCATTTCTTCTCCACTTATCAACCAATATCAACGAATATCAACCAATTCATCGGTTAAACCAATTAAAAACAACTAATATTATAATATTACTCCAATTCTTTATCTCCTGCAAAAAAAGCAGAGAGAACATAATATTAAGACATCAATCCTCAATTTTCTAAATAAAAATTCAGTAAGCCAATTAATTGAATACCAACCAATTAATTGAACACAAACCATTAAAACCGATGAATTGAGTGTATTTTGTGAGTGGTTTCCAACCTGGATTCAGTGTCAGGGTGTCACACTGTCTGCTGTCACGTTTCACACCTGACGTTATGTTTGTCTGTTCGTCACACATTCTGTGCTTCGTCACAGTCTGTGCCCAGAGCCTGTGAAGAAATAATAACAAAATATATATTTTCCTTACACTATTATTTATTGTACTCGTGTTTCTAATGAATGATAATATATATGTGTTCATTTAAATATACATATTAGTTTCTACCAAAATAATATTTTTTGTAACTAAATAAAACAAAAGATAAAAAGACAACAATGACATCAATACAAAAAAAAACAAAACATCATAGTTATATGCAAAAACGGCATATTTTTATTTATATACATTTTCGTAAATGTATGCATTTTACAAAAATGCAAACTGAAAATAATTGAAGCTACTATCACTGTCATACAGATGTAGGTATTAACAAAATATTTTTTATATATTATAACGTTTACCTCGCAAGCAGCGTTTGAAACTGGGCGTGAAAGAAACAAAAGCAAATTATATTTACAAATAATAATATAGTATACTAGCGGACGTGCGCAATTTCTCCTGCCTATTTGCACCCTTAGGGATGAATTCTAATAAACCATGAAATGTAGACCCTTACAAATATTTTATTGAACACGAATAAAATATTTGTAAGGGTCTACATTTAAAATTTTATAAAAATCGGTGGCGATTTAAAAATAAATCCATACCAATTTTCAACCCCTATTTCATTCCTTTAGGGTTAAAATTTTTCACAATCCCTTCTCAGTGGGTGTGCAGATTACAAAAATAATCATCTGTCCAAACTTCACGTTTCTACGCACACCGGGTACGGCAGTGCGTGGGTCTTACTTTACCTCAGTTATATATATATATATATATATATATATATATGGTATATAACAACTCTATATAGATAAACAAATACATATAATATAAGCATTTTTCAACTGGAGCCAGTAGTTCCTCAGATTAGAGCGTTCAACCGAACTAACTCTTCAAGTTAAAAACATTAGTAGATAGGTATATATCATTTTTGTTATTATTATTCATAAATATAAAAATATTTAGAAAATTTATTCAAAATAAATAGAAATAAAGAGATAATGTGTTAATTAATAATTCTTAAATTAAAATTTTGTAAGAAGCCTATGATAGAATTGCAAGCCAAATTCAGAATAAAAAAAGCAAAGCAAACTTTTTTAGTTACAATAACCAACTGACACTTTGATATAAATTTAAATTTGATAAATAGTTGATATTGTTTTTCTAATATTTATTATCACTTTATAAACACAGGTAATTTCATTAATTCATTCAAATTCATTTCATTAATAAATTTCAACATTCATTCTAACAGTCAATACAAAAGTGAGGCCGCACAGTGCTGTAAAATATAAAGACACGTCGATCTGCATAGATTTTCACTTTTTTTTCAAGAAGTATTATGCGGTTAATATTATGTACCGCCTCTCAACACGCAATGTCTCGAAAATTTTCGTGAAAAGTGGGAATGGAGTGTCTTAACACTAGGTTATCTCTGTTTACCCTGCTATATCCGAGATACAACGTGAAACTGAGAGAAAAAAATAGAAACGATAATCACTCCCCTGAATCAAAATCGAGGGTGGCAGTTCCTTGCCCTCTTAGCTGGATCGGTGCCGCGTTGCCTGACGAGGACGAGGATCTAAAGAGTGCGTTCAACTTAACGAGGATCCGGGAGAAAGGGCTAATATATTGTCGCCTTCTGGCAGCGGGCGGTAGCGCAGTTGATAGGAAAATATGAAAAAAAATCCCTACTTACCAACAGCACTATAAACTGGGGCAGGCAGCTCCTCCTTCCCGTCCTTGCTGGGTCTGAAGCGCCTCGCTCTCGCCGCGTTGTGGGGGGGAGGACCAGTGGGAGGGGGTGGCGGGGGAGGGGACCCTGACGATGAGGATGATCCGAGAGGAGGGGGGGAGCCTGTGGTTGCACTGCGGCAGCGGTTAGTTGCGCTGTTGGTGAACGAAAACGAAATTACATTGACAAATTGACGCGTTATCTTATCAACTTATTCAGTATATTTAATTTAAAGTATTTGTAGTTTATTACATGAAAAGATAATGTATTTCTTTCATAATTTATTTCTATAAATTTTTAAATACACGAAACATCTGCCATAATATGTCGTCATACTGTCTTTGTAAACAAAGTGTCAACTGGGGCCCTACTCTTGACGGCAATATCCAACTATCAATCAAGAATAAACGTCATTTGGTACTCTTGAAAGCAAGTCCAGTAGCGCCATCTGCCTGTCGATTGCCTTAACTAAAAATGATTGTAAAAATTCGTTAGGATTGACAATTTTGTGATATTTGGTACTCTTGACGCGATTTTCACAGCTAAAATTGGAAAGGAATTGTGAATTTAGTCAATAGCTAAAGAGTAACTTGTTAGTGATTGATTTGTTATTTTTCTCGTGAAAACGGCAATAAAATGGTTTTGTATTGTGTTTTGAGGAAAACATATATAAATTAGACCTTAAATAATAACGAAAAACGCGTCGATTCGCGAAATTTAAAGGAAAATTAAAACATTGAATGTCTAAAAGTGTTATGGAGGTGATACGAAGAAATAAGTAGAATTTGTCACATAAAGTCCAAAAATCTAAAGAGAAATTAATGACTGTAACTTAAAAATACTACGTAAGTTAAGTATTCATCTATATATAATAAATAGTAACTGCTAATAAAAGTGCTACGTAAAATCACTGCGTATTTATTTTTCATATGTGTAATACAGATTTACGTATATTTTCAGTGGACTCATCTTTTGAAGAAATTTCAATTAGAATGAGCACACAATTAAATATTATTTACCTCATTGTAATACTATCACAGAAAAAATGTATTTGCTTTGTAAGAATACATATTTAATAAGTACTAATATATCATTGGTACTTAATAGTTTATCAACTACCATAGTATATATCATTACACATGGAATAATAGTAATTATCATTTTATAGGTGACTGTATGTATGCTCAAAAGTGGATATTTGATGACCTCTAGATGTAGATGCAGCTTGCAGGAACTTTAGAAGAATATTTCACCAAAATTCTCATTTTTGCTCAATCTAAATATATAAAAATGTTCATGAATGGGAACACTGGGGTGCGGCATTGTAAATAAATAACAAATATTGCAAGCGACAGCATATGTGATAAAGTATTACGTAGAAATATATTGGAAGACTTGGAGGCAGAAGAAGTAGAAGCCTTCAAACATAACAACTAACTGACTGTAGTAAAAACATATAATAGCTGCAAAATGAAGGAAAGGATCCGAAAATAGGTTTATTTTAATCCATGAGTTATAAAAATGTTTTTATAAATAAATTTTTATTTTTTTATTTTAATATTAAGATATTGCCTAACAATGTTTGTTTTAAAATGAACACTACTCTTAAAATAAAAAATAGCTCAGTGATGCTGTAAGATATTGAATTTTCTCATAAACTTATATAAAATAACATTGATATTTAATTACTATTGCTTGATAGAATTACCGAGTAAAAATATACTTATGTATTTATTACAAAATTATATTGTACTGTACTATATTGTTTTATTTAATAAAACAAATTAAATAATAAATAAATTATATTAGTTTCTCAAATTAATTATTTTGAATTTATCAAAATTTTACAAAAAATGATCAAAATTATGATTCTGTCAGTGTTTAAAAGATTTCCTGGATATGTCTTTATATTTTTTAAGTACTCAAGTATTTGTATATGTCTATAATTGTATCTCTATATAAATGTGGATATGATATCTGTTTCTATGTTTTTTTATATAGTTAAAGGAAAAAGTTTGTCTTTTGGTCTTTTTTATACAATAAAATATAATCAAATTTTATGTACTTATTTATGGCACTAATTTATAGCCTTAAGCTTTATGATATTATACATAATATGATAATGGTATAAATATTCTTATAATAAAAAGACATGTCGTAAAGCATTTTTTTATTAACACTTTTATTTTAATAACTTTTGTAAACGTAATGGACTAATAATATACCAAAAATAATATAATAATAATCTTTCTTTAAATATACACGTTTAAGCGCCTTTAACATAAAATTTTTTGTATGTTTCTTTCAAATAACCCTTAGTTTTCGTTTGCGTGAACTTCAATAGCATTTAACACTATGTTATACTTTGCTTAATTAAACATTTTCAACCTTTTTAAAATCTACATCGATTGTAGAAATATATTGATTATAACTGCAAACATAGCAACATACAGTGTAAATAATTAGACATACAGATAAAATATATCCATTTTTAAGAACGTCTTTAAAGATTTCGTTGTTTTTTAAGTAAAACAAAATAAATATGATTTATTATTATTGCTTTTAGAAAAAACGTGCATGTAAATAAATTATTGAAATGAGGGATGAATGGTTATTATGTATCGCAGAGTTATCGGCATAAAGTGTACAACACTAACTGTCAGTTATAACGGCGTTACGATTGGCCAAGAAAATAGTAATCCAACATTGACAATATTGGTTTCAAGAGTACCAAAACTACGTCGCCGCAGGATTGGATTGTCCAATGTTAGACGTCAATCTTGAATAGCGATTGCCGTCAAGAGTAAGGCCCCTGGTCAACGCAACCTTTACTCACAGGTTAATACCAACTGACGTGATGTCCCAGTTGAGCTAAATTTAACATTTTAATTATAAATAATGATAATGAATGTATACCATGTTATCCATATCTATATTATAAATCCGAAAGTAACTCTGCCTGTCTGTCTTTTACGCAATCAGGGCCAAACCGCTAATTTCATTGTGATAAAATACTCATAAAGACTCACTTGAGTGTCTCGGGATGAACATAGGATACTTTTTTTTCTCATATTTGTAATATTTTCGATACATACTAATATAATAAAATACTTATTAATTTGACATGCAATTTATTCCGCCATGTCAATAACAACCGTCACTAAGCGACCGTTGCAACGATTGCCAAAGTTTGCAACGATTTACTAAGTTTGTTGTTAGAAAACATCGCCCAAAATGAGCTTGCTTAACGCATCTCTCTATTGAAAACTGAAAATGATTTCATAAATATATTTAATAAATATTCGTATAGTCAATCGGGCGTAGCCGCGTTCGGGTCTACTAGTCTTTATATAAATAAGCAAAAAAGAAGAACTATGCATGTATGTCTATAGTCTCACCTAGTTTGTGGCGGTTGATGACGATGTCTGGGTCTCGCGAATCGCAGGTTTAGTTCCCGTGCAGGGTCCAATGCGTATTTGTCGTTGGCGTTCTGCCTTCTTCTTCTTAATGCTAAGGAAATTGCAATAATATATTCAATAAAAAAATGAGTATTTTTTTTATTCGTTTCATACAGGAAAGATTTTTTCAGAATATAATTATGTATATATTTTTGTATGTATAAAATTACCACCACCTGTGTATAAAGTCACCACCAAATCACACCACGACTCAAATTTGGTTAATCTGTGTTCCCCCTACATGGCGGGGGAGAGGAAGCACATTGCCCTACATACCCGTCGTATGTAAGGGAATGGGAATATGGAGGCGGATGCTAGAAAGTTTCAATTGTAGGTAACATTTAAAATAACTCAATCGAGTGACAGAGGATCGTTTTTCGTTTTTCGAATGTGCAGTATGCTGTTGGCCATATCGGCCTCTACAGCGTCACCGGGCTTGGGGAGGCCGAGCTAGACGAGCTCTGACCTTGGCATGGCTACCGTGGAAGGTACCAACAAAAGAGAACACGGTGGCGCAAGGGCGTCTCCTTTGAGACTCGGACCGCGACTTGCGTACACCGTTCGTAGTGGGGGGCTTTGCTTCGATCGAATCGACCAAAGCCTACTGGGGAGGGCTCTTGATGCCCTATTGGATTAATGAGTGCGGGCTCCTCTCGCGCCGAGGCGCGATTGGGCCACAGAAAAACTGGGACCTCGTCTCCACCGGCGGGGACGGTGTGTGTAGCGTGTGTGGCCCTACCTACAAATTTAGGGGACAGAGGATACTAAACTCTATATTATATATATAATCACTCACCCGGTGTAAGGTCCCCCGGCTGAGGCGCATCGGGTGACAGGGGGGGATCTCCGCTCCACGACGCACATTTAGCTAACCTGTGCGCCCCTTGTATACCTCCTCCCCCTCCCCCAGAAGAGAGTGGGGGGTGCAGGGCGGGAGCGGGAAGAGCGTGCTGCGGGAGCGGGATGCGTGATGTGCTGCCGGTTGATCTCTGCAAATGGGAAAGTTTTATTAACTATATTTTCTTTTGGTAAAAATACCTACTTATACCTATTTTTTAAGATACATTTATATATACTAGAAAACCAGAACCAATTGACGCGTACAATAGGCGTTGCCATAGCAACGTGTATATTAATTTTTACAAAAGTGCATATTGTCATATATTTTTTATACTTTATATTAAAAGGTATTAGCATTCTACACTCCTCTATACAAATTAGCAAATTTCATACTGGTGTCCGGACAATTTTCATGAAAAAGGATACAAATATTTTGATTCACGTGTAGTATAGGTTAGTTTATGATTAATGTTTACTTGAATTACAGAAAATCTACATACATCTCTCAAACTATGCGAGTCCCCACCGGCACTGTGCTCGCGACGCGCGGACGTGCTTCTGAAAGTACAAAATATAAAGACAAAATATATGGATGGAAAAAATATAAATCGATGAGAAAACATATAAAAATTTAAGGCGATTTCAAACCGCCTGTTGTTCACCGTCCAGGCGCTCTGTCATCAAGCTGCGTCAACATTTAGGGACACGTACGTCCAATCGTAAAATAACATTTTAATATATAAATATTCACTGTTTATGTTTTCTAAAGATAGTAGTCAAACATAGTCGGCCCGAAGATACAATTCCTAAAAAGTGTTCCAACTTTTAGTAGAGTAGGTAATGAGGCAATGAGCAGCGTCGAGTTTCACCACTCAACACACAAAGCCTCCAGAATTCGGCGGAAAAAGAGGAACAGAAATGTCTCAATAGGAACGATGTGGCTTAACACTATGTTCCACAGGTTGACTTTGCCTTCTTCACTATTAGATACATCGGTAAAATAAGTAATTTAAGTAATCTCAACATAATTTTGCATATGTGAAAGAGATAATATTAAAATATTTTATTTAATCTAAGTTATAGTTAGTTTCTAACTTTTCAAACATTTCAGTGTGAATTTTGATTTTTTTTTATATACATTACCTGTCAGGTATAGCATCTAAGCGGGTCCTCTCAACCGCTGGACTTTGGCTTTTTTCTCCACTCCTCGTGGAAGACCTGCTGGGGACACCATTACAGATTGAAAAACAAAGAACATATACACATTAGGTATATCGTAACTATTAGTCTACTATATTATAGAATTCGTCTATTATGTACTATAAAACACAAAAAAATGTTCCGGGGTTTAAAATATCAACCAGAGCTCTTCAGCATTATAATAAAATAAGTATGTGTGTGTGTTTGAGCACATACCGTTTATCTCTCTGGTGTTCAGTGGCGTCGTAGTAGACGGAGGCCTCCTCGTGGTTGAGTCTTACCTCACCACCACTGACCACGGAGTGGATTTTTACTAGAAATAAAATAAATATATAATAATTGAAGCTGCCGTCGCTAAAACGCGACAAAAATATTTTCATTTCCCCGCTCTGGTAACGTGGCGAAGCGCGGCGTTGAGTTCCGCCACTCAACATGCAATGCATAGAGAATGCGGCGGAAAGTTCGGAATGTCCTTACAATAGGTTCTGAGGTATAAAACTGCCTCCCCCTGCCTAAACCGGTTTGTGCGGGATACAGTGTATATAAAAAAGGAAAAGTAAAATAATAATTTTAGAAATAGCATTAAAACTACCTATAATGCTTACCAAACATGCACAGTCATCAAGTTATAGACATAGTATATTCGTTAACTCTAGACACATAAGCTGAGACAAAATGACTCACTCAAAACATTTTCATATCTTTCTTTGAATCCATTTGATGTTAACTAAGTACACCACCACAGGTCCCCAAAGGTGGACTTATGTCACAGATAAGAATTAAAGCAAGATAAGTTCTGGTGTCGAAGCAAAGAGCGGCGTTGACTTCCCCCACTTAACCTCCATATACCTCCAGAATTCGGCGGAATACCGACTCTGCTGTATGCGGAATACAGCATGAAACTGAATTTACTTATTTTAGTTTAGTTTTATAGTCGTTTGTATAGCTAACCAACTCCATGATGACACCAATGGTACATAACAGTAGCGTAAGCGTCAAATTGACCCCCACGTTATTTTATTGGGAGTATCTAGAAACGTTATGTATCTAGGGTTAAGTCGAATATTTACATTAATATTCAAGTGAAGAATTGGATAAAGAGTAAATAATTGTCAATTATATACGAGTATAAGCTGTCTCAATATAAATAAGTGATTACTAGCGACTCAACCTCGGCTTCGCTCGCTTAAACTTATTTTTATGTTATAGTCAAATTAAACAAAATGTTTACACACGTTGTATTGATGTTTAATGTATAAGCTATATTAACTGTAAAGTTTCTCTAAATCAATTCAGTGGTTCTTGCGTGAAAGTGGAACAATCATCCATCCTCACTTTTTTTTACATTTACATATAATATTAGTTAACATGTTACCTGTATTTCCAGTATGGAGGGGCGAAGCACTATCTGGGGGCCGTACTCGTATTTCCAGGCGGCTGGAAACAGTGGCTTCAGCGGGGGGCTTCGGTGGCGGCTCAGACGACGTCGTAGAACGGGATATACTCTAAAAGTTAATTTCATCTTTACATTATATGTATTTATACAGAAATAGCTTCGAGCCTTAACCCGTATATAACAGGGTAGGCCGGGGGAACATAGTGAAAACACACTCCGTTACTCACTTTATATAGAAAATAATATTTTATGAAAATTTTAATGAAATATTTTTTTCTATTTTCGTATAGCATGTATATTTTTTATTATTTTAATACAAATACATTTTAGAAAATCAGTTGCGATCACATGTTTTGTATTACAAATAAATTTGTATAAACAATTAAACAATTAAATTATTAGAAAATGTAAGTCTATAATAATTAGAATTATAGTTTTGGATAAGGGTCTACACCGATCATGTACGACTATGTATGTATATAGCAAAGGTTACACTCTCCTTTTTTATTGTTACTAACGTAGGTATAACTTTTATATATCATTATATTTTAATACTAAATGTATGTTAGGACCTTAGAACAATCAAAGAAGAAAGAAAACAAAAAGTGAAAGAATACACTTTTATTTCTTTTAATAATACATTTCTTTATATAACTTATTGATTACTGAAGAGATCTGTAGGGGCGAAGTCCTAAGGCGTCGGGCCTTCGCTGTCATCTCGGTACTTGAGAAAAATCAAAATTTAAAGTAACTTTGTAACTATTACTATACTATAGTATTAGTATTTTTAATAATAAATCGATATTATATTAGTATCGTCTTTTTATTTTTGTTGGTATTATATTATCTGTTTTTTTTATCGCGCGGAGGCCGCAGTTACCAGTTACCTCTTTCTCTTTCACAAACCAACAGCCACGGGCAGGTTGGAGACGCGCTGGGGACCGCCGGGGCGGGGTCTGCATCTAGCTTTCTCTCTCTCTCACACACACACACATAAACCAACGCTCACGGGCAGGCTGGAGGCGCGCCATAAGTCAGACGGGGCGGGCTGGCGCAGAGGCCGCAGCTAGCTCTCTCTCTCTCTCTCACACACAAACCAACACTCACGGGCAAGCTGGAGGCGCGGCGGGGGCCGAGCGGGGCAGGGTCGCGGGCTGCCACGCCACGCATCACGTCCAGTCGGTAGCGTAGCGCACCGCCGCTGCCGTCGTCGAAGGACGCCTGCTGCAGCAGCGGCGGACGCAGCTCGCGCACTCTGCTTCCTGTATGATATTATATTGTATATAATACGGATTAGCTAGGACAGTAAAATATCTAGGTTCATTCAATTTATCTCGAATTTCAATTCAAATCCTACAAAATATGGTAACAGACGCCTTATTTGAACAAATACATTTAAGAACTATTTCAATACAAAATAACTTTAAAAAAATATAACTTAACTTGGCTTCACACTCCGCCTAGCAAAGTTATCAGGTACAACGAAGCACCAAAAGTTACCGTCTCAGCGTACCTCTTTCGCCTCGTCCACTGTCATCAACCTACATGCCCACCATGGGGTCCTCATGCTTTTTACTTAACCTTCCTCCAGTATCTTAGATACTGTGTTTTCGAAGATCTTCCCCTACCTCTTACCGCTCACTTTTCGTTCATAATTTTTTTTTGCCATTCTTACATCACTGATTCATTCGACGAGCTCAAATCAACTGAGCACGTTCTTCTTCATTTTCACGACGACTTCCTCACTAGTACCTACCATTCTGTGTGTCTTCATTGCGGATTCAATCAGCTAAACTGACTCCGCATATCCTACGAACAGATCGCATCTCCACAGTATCCATCTTTCTTTCACTCTTTTTTTTGTAACACTCATGTGCAAGACGTCCGTACAACTACCAACACGGTCGGTGTACGGTCAAACGTGCAGCTTTGCTGACGTTTCGCTCCACCGTCCACCTCACGTCGTCCCAGACATGGCATGTTGAGGGACGCTCTATCAGTGCGCTCTCGCAAGGTGCACGTGGCGGATGGCCCATTGCAGCCCATTAAAGGGGCTGGCAGGGATCGCTGCAGGCAAGCCTTCCATCATTAACTCCCAAAATATAAAAAATCTTACCTATAGCAGGTAACGTCCAACATCTAGGCAGAGCCGGTTGTAGGCGAGGAAACGCATCTATACCGACATTGTGGAGGCAACATTTACTAGGTTTGATGGGTTTAACCTCTGTTGTCTCTATTGCCTCTTTCACCTCTATTATCTCTTGATCTGTTTGTTCTGTTTGTTTGTCAGTCTTTTCTTGTTTTTCTGCCTGTTTGGGGAGAATAAGTGTATTTATTAACTAGCAACTCAAACGCAGCTTTGACCGCCAAATTGTACAATTTGTTTACTTAAACTGTGATCTATATATTATTGCTATTTATAAGCTATATTTATTCATCTAAATCCGTTCACTACTTTTTGAGTGAAAATGAAACAAACATCCAACCTCACAAATTTCCACGTTTGAATAGTAGTAGGAAATAGGATAGTAGGATAACATTTTAAATTCTTTCATTATTATTTTTTATGATCATTTCTTGAATCTAAACTATAAGGAATAAAGTATCTTGTTAAATTACTTAAAATATCTATAAGATTTATTAAAAAAATACTACAATAATTATAAATGTACATAACGTCATGATCATGGCGCAGCGGTACAAGTGTGTGACTGTAACGCGACGGTTGTGGGTTTATTTATATTTGGGTACATTTATATTTTCATTTTTTCGCTCTGGTATCAAGGCAAGAGAAAGGGGTGTCTTAACAGTATGTTCCCTCAACCTATCCTGCGGTGTGCGGGATACATGAAGCGTGAAGCTGAATTGATTTTTACTTTTATAACATAACAACCAATAGATATAACTTAAATAATTATTGATTTCCGTCCGTACGCGTGATTTCCTAGATCACTTAAGAAACAATGTCACACCGTTACCTCTGCACTGGTGACGTTGGCGCACGCTCGCTGCGTGTGCGTGTGCGTGAGCGGCAGCTGCGTGCGCGCCGCGTGCGAGCAGCTAGACAGAGCGGACGCGCGCGCTGCGCGGTGCTCGGGCGACTTTAGAACAAAATTACATTAAAAATAACATATTTTTTAATGTTACATATATTTATATAGATAAGTAAATACATATTAAACAAAAAATACATTTAGGCATGCAAATATTTTCATCTTAATCAAGTCAGTAGTTATTGCAGCCCAATAGGTACTCGAGTAACTTTATAATAAAAATAAGACATTATTTTTTTTCAGGAACCTTTTTAAATTATAAAATAATTGTAAGCGACGGCCCCTACTTATTTTCATATAGATCATAAAATATCATGTCGAAAGAGAACGTTTACAAGAGAACGGAGTAAAAGTTAAGTCTTACTTATAAAAAAAATCTATACATACAATAAAAAATCACACAGCGATCAATTACTTATCGCTGTGCATACATAGGAGGATATATGAGGAAAAATAAGAATTTGTGGGGTCAAAAGCGACAAGGTTTTATAATATTTGTCTGTCTTTTTATTTGTGCGTTTGTGCACGTTAACTTTGGAAACGACTTAATTAAATTCAATGCTGTTTACATTATTGTATTTTTTTCACACCATATTCAACATATTTACGTGTATTATATGTATTATTTATATGTATTTCGTACAAAAAAAGAAATTTGAAAAGGCGGCCTTATCACTAAAAGTGATCTCTTCCAGGCAACCTAATCTTAGAGGAATCAATTTAAAAGAGATTGTATTTTGGTAAACTTCCCTAAACAATTTAGTTTTAGGTTTATGTCAGTTGCTTAACACATAAAAACATTATTTTAATTAAAATTGATATAAATAACAGTTTTATTGAAACTTAAGTTTTCAGTATAAGGATATTATTATAATACTATAAGAACACGGAAAGAATTTAGATTAGTAAATAAACAATAAATTTTTAATCGAGCCGTAACATACGCACTACGTACTTTAAAAAAATCTGTATCTTCCAATATTTATAAAGCTAGTAGTATTTTGGGAAGTTAGCGACCAACCTTCAGGATTGAAGAGCCACCCAAAGAAAATTTCTAAGATCTCGATGGAGGAGGAGTCATTGATCACACCTTGAATTTCTTTGGCATCCCCAAAGAAATTCAAGGTGTGGTGTGCCCTTTTTATGCCATTGCATGACTCCTGTTTTGACTCAGGCTCAAAGTGATGGACCCATGTTTTATTTCCAATAATAACCCGTTCCAAAATCTGTGCCAGTTCATCTCCATACAACTCCAAAAATTGCTTTGAAGCATCGACTGCTGCTGTTTCTGAAGCGGTGTGAGCATTCTTGGTACCCATCTTGCACTGACTTTTGTCATACCCAGATGGTAATGTAGGATCCGCAGAATGGTGGCATCTGATACTCCAACTAATGCAGATAACTGTTTTTTTTATTCAAATGGGGGTACAAGATTTTCCACTTTTTCGAAGATGTCTGATGTGATGCGGAGCAGAGGTCGTCTTCAATCCACTCTCGACCATGTTTATAAAGACTACGCCACTTATAAATCATGGATTTAATCCTCCTCATAAACGGCTTCCACTTCATTTAAAATGGAATTTTATCACGGCACGTTGTACAAGTTTCAGTTTTCTGGATTGACTTGTTTAGCAGGAGAGTGTTCGTAAACGAATGACGCAACAGGGCTGAAACTCTATTTATATATGAGTATGATGAGAATAGTTTGACATTAAACGAGCGCCCTTATCCCTACTCCATCACTTCCATTCCACGAACTTTTGGACCTCCCTTCGTAATCTAGAAAAAAAATCAGACAATATAGATAAATCACCTGTAATTGTTCCTGTTTCCACTCATTATCTGTAGTTTCTTCTGAGTCGTCGAACTGGGACTTCCACAACGAGACCAGCGTGAGAGCTCCACCTTTGGTTACCTGGTGGGGGACAATAAAACTTTTTTATTAAATGAGAAAACACGAAAACAAAAAAATACAGTAATAATCACAAAAATCAAAGAAATTATATTTTTTTTGTTTCACGCTGTATAACATAGAGGTTAGGGTAGAAGAGACATTCTTTCCTTCACTTTCCACCCAAAATCGAAATATTGTGTATTGAGTAGCGGAACTAAGCGCCGCGTTATGTCGAACAGAGTGGAGAAATCAAAATAATTCATTTCAATTTCATTCAAATGTCCCATTTCTAATTAAGTATTTTTCTTTCCAATTTAAAGTTATTAACATAAATTTTTAAAATTGTTAATAAAACTATACCTGTTGTAAAGCTGAAACATTTTCATCGTCCATTACTGCAAATTGAGTGTAACTTTGATCTGCACGAGCGCGACCTGCCCGACGACCTGAAAGAGAAAAATAAAAATATCATTGAAAAGTGTAGTGTGTATGGTTATGAACTCATCCTTCATACATCCGTTAATTCCAGGAGTCGTGGCCACTCTAAAGACAGCTGTAGATGGCTGTGCTGTGCGCAAACATTCAGAAAACCCAACTTCAAGGCGGCCACGACTCGTCGACCGTAACAAGCAGTGTTTGATCATGACTTACCTCTTTTAAAGTGTGTGTCAGAATGTACGCTGTCAACATCAGCTACTATCCTGGGACTGCTTGCTTCGCCTAAAATTTTTAAAAATATATTAAAATACATAGAAAGATTTGGTGTAAATGAAACGGTCGTGACGCAGTCTGCTTGTAAACTGTAAATATGTACTGTAATATGAAGCTGAAAATAATAACATAATTTCAATGTTTTTTTCTATTAGTTCCTTTACTAATAGAAAAAACAGTATTCAACTGAAGTAATTAACATAACATGTGAGTTTATCACTTGAAATTATAAATAATAAGCTGCATGTTATATTGCTACAAATGTTAGGTGCACTGACCGGTGAGCGAGGGCGTGGCTGGCGCGAGCTCCTGCACGCACGTGGGAGGCGCCGTCACCACGCGCAGGCGCAGCAGTGTGGGGCCGCCCGCTACAAAATATATTTTAATTCATTGTATAAGAAACTAAAAAAACAAGCTTAGAAGTCCAGGGACAGTACCATGTCAATGACGTTACAGTACCATATCAATTATTTTAATTATTTCTTTTAATTTCTCATAGTCATGGACACATCTAAAGATTTTTATGCTATGGATATATACAAAACTAAAGCTTTGATGACAAATATTTTGTTTTGTTTTGTGAGCACAAGACTAATCTGCACCCTCTATCGCTACGCCCATGCTTATAGTTTAGCAATCCTCATTTCTTATACTTTATTATAGTTAACAGTGACAAATTTTCCAACCAACTTCAATACCACCTATCAAGTCCAATGATATTGTGTAGGAACTTAATTTAAACATAACAAAATTTAATGTCAATGACAAAAACACGTACACAATAATTATATATATGTGTGAAATATGCCTTAGCAATACATCTTTACTGAAATTTTAAATAAAGAGAAAATCTGCTAAGCAACGTTTACGTTAAAAAAAATACCAGGTTGCGGTGCGCGCGGCTTACACGGCGGAACACTCTGTCGTTCAGGTCGCGACGCCGCCGTTCCCGTTACAGCTGAGTTGGTCGTAGGTTCCTGAGAAATACATAACAAAATATTTATATGAAAAGTTTATTTAGTTCAACGTGGTAGTCTCGCGAACTATTGGTTTCAATTGACTCTAAGCTACTATCAACAAGATTCTTCGCCGTTATTCTACGAATTGCGTCAAAGTCTCTATGAGAGATAGCGACGTTGTAGTTTACATTATACCGGCCGTACAAGATACATTTGCTCAACGAATGGAACTGCCAATTGCGTCTTCTTCTGCGTCGGTGTAGACCGTGCAATCACTGGAATGGCTGGTGATTGCAACGACGGCGTGTGATAGCTGTCATGCGTGAGGTATAGGATGATAGGGAAGTCTACCGAGATGGATGATCCAGTGTGCCTTGATTTTGAACGTGATAACCCCCGGATCTATTGGTTTGAAATTTAAAAAAAAAATACTACGCGGACGAAGTTACAGGTAAAAGCTAGTATATATTTACCTTGGCATGTCTGTCGGGAGAGGGCGCTGGTGTGATGCGAGGTTCAACTTCCTTTTCCGGTGTGGGTTTGTCTGTAGTCGACTGTAAATAAAACATTATGTCATAGTAAAATTTTTAGTTTTACGCTGCATCAGGCACATAGCAGGGTAGACACTCTGTTTAGTTGTAGGTTGTGTAGGGTTGGTTATGTTAATACACTCTATTCTCCGCCGAATTGTCGTAACATTGCGTGTTGAGTGATGGAACTCAACATCGCGAAAACTAAACGAAATTACAAGAAATAATCCCGACTCAACAAAAAGAAATATTTATTTTAATTTATATTTTCGAATAGGCGCGGTAAGGTGGCTACGTGTCGGTGGTGTGTGTGTACTCACATATCCGTTGAGATGCGGGTGCGGCGCAGGCGCGGGCGCGTGGCGCGGCGAAGCGGGTGCGGGCCGCACGCGCTCGCGGTCGCGCGGCTGCGTGTCGGTGGCCACCGCCGTCGTCGCCTCCGTCTCCGGTCGACGACGACTCTGTATGATGTAATTAATTTGTTATTTATTTGTAGTCGTCGTTGAAAAAGAGAATTCGCCTCGTCCAAGTTCATCAACTTCGTCAAACGTGGCGTTCGGGGGGTCCTCGTACTTTACATGACCTTCCTTCAGTATCATCGACACTGTGTTCTTTAAGGTCAGTCGAGGTCACCTCTTGCCTCTCTTAGCACTCACTTTTGTAGTTTATTACATTTTTTATTTTTGCATCAACACATTGATATTAAAGAACGCAATGTCTTAGACTTGAACTGGCCTGTATTTTCGTAACTAAATCTGATACCATAAATTATACGATCACCTTATCAGGTTGATGGTCAGGTGATGGCTGGTGGTCAGCCGCCGGTGCCAACGCTGGCCGACGAGTTGCGGGTGCCGACTGTAAATTAAAACAAATAAGAGTGTAAAATATCCTAAAATGGTAGCTTTTATGAGTTTTTCAATAAATAGTATATAGGAAGGTTTCTAGGATTTTTTAATTTTAAGCAATTTGCGTGATAGACAAAAATATATTTCGTGATTTATTACTTTATTTAAAATTTTGATGTATATTTAAATTTTGTATAAATATATCTCTCATAACTGCCTATATCCATTAATATTACTCCTGACCAATATATCTCAAAGGCACCTTCCCCCCTTTTAATCGTAAGCGTGATGATATTATGTTATATACACAACTAATACAGCTAACAATACAATTTGCAGTGACAACAGGGGGAATATTATTACATGAGGTCACTATTAAACAAAAAGATAACTTAGTATTTAAAATGATTATAAATATTTAGAAATCAAAAGTTATTTGACATGGCCGGCACATCTGAATTTACTCACATCTTTCTCCCAATCATAAGGATCAGCGTCTCTAATCCCGCGTCGCTTACAGCAGCGCTCGAGCAAGGCCGCGAGCATCGCATAGTCTGGCGCATCCGCGTATTCCAACGCCTGAACGTGCTCAAGGAACTGACGGAGCTCTGATGGTAGGTGCTTGAGGAGGAGACGGTGGTCGTATTTCTCCTTCATCAGGCCCACCTGATTGAGGAGAACATAGATAAATCATTGTGTACAGTGGGTTGAGTAACGGAACCCAACGCCGAACGAAAATAAATAATTTAAAATAAAGCATTTAATCTACAACAAAAAATTACCAATAGCACTTTTACACTATAATTAAAATACAAGAAAAAAGTGATACCTTTATAAGAGTAGCATTCTATAGATTTTTATTTGATTACGATACTGACGGTGATTTTTAATAATCACACATGGACGAAGCAATAATTTGCCAAAAAAAAAAAATAACAATTTTCTCAATGGTATTTTATAGAAAATAATTTGGATGACATTCTGATTGAAATTCTATTGGACTTCCATGGAAGAATTATATATTTATTTATTTATTTTAATACTTTATTACACAGTAATTGATATTAATTAACTAAAACACAACTTATATGTTATATGTTTAACTTATATGTTTTTATATATAAGTTAAACACGGAGTACCTGGACGGCTTCACATTATTTACAAACATTCATCCCCTATTTCACCCCTTCAGGGTTAAAATCTTTCAAACTCCCTTCCTAGTCCAAATCTTACATCTGACCAAATTTCACGTTTGTATCATCAGCGGTTACGGCTGTGAGTGTGTCTTACTTCAGTCAGTGGGAACATCAAATCATTAGACAGGCAGAAATAGGCCTGTTTTGTGACCTGCTGGGCCCCCAGACTTAACACTACAATAATCGTCTCGAGTCCGAACGATCCGAATGCAATGTTCACAAAGCACAAAAGTGATGTAGAATGAAATAAAACTCAAATAACTGGTATGTGTATTAAAAACGGCGGCGGATATTTTGAAAATGTTTTAAATTAAAATGTTGCTGCTACTTGTTTCATTCTTAGTTTATCATTAAAATTTGTTTTTGTTAAGAAATATATATCTTTATCACATTTTGTTGACATTATTAGTGAGAATAACGTTTGTTTGGTATTAACAGAAGAATAAATTTTATGGGACAGAAAGAATTGTACATCAAAGTAAAAGAAGTGGAAGAGGCTTACAGAAATTGCGATTTTGGCGATTGGCGATTTAGTCTAGAAGGTACAGATCCACTGATATCCCTATTATCTGAAATATTATGATAACTACTTATTTCAATCAATATATCAATAAACTGCTTCAGGTCTTAAATATTCCTTTCATTGATTTACTCCACTAAAAATCATTATTATTATCCGTCAGTTAAATTGATCGACAAAAAAGGTTTGGTACGGCTTGGGCGTTGCCGTTAACAACGCGAAGCGAAAATACAAGGCTAAAGACGATGGCAGCGTGAAATTTGGACTCTATTAATAATAACAGAATTGGTTCTGTTACTATTAGTCACGAAAATACAAAAACACAAAATAACTACTCAGCTTTGATGAAATATCTCTCTGCCTTCCCTACTGTGTGCTGTGGGATACAGCGTGAAACTGACTTTTTAATTAATGTTTTTTTTATTAAAGTCAACGACAATGATCTGTTGCCAAACAGGAAATATATACAAATAGATATACAATAAGCCTGGAAAAGAAGGTTCAAGAATTCCGTCATAATAAAGGTGAAACTGAGGCAAATTTTCGGTGTCGTAATGCAATTGGTAACGTCTTGTTGAGGACACTTCGCTCAAAGACAACGACTAGCCTCACATGTCATTACAAGCGGATTGACAGAGCAGCTGTTTTGCACGTTGGCAATAACTAAGATACCCATGCATCTGTATAATTCGCTGGTTTGCGAGTTAAGGTATCGACAGATAGAATCGAATTCTAACCTACCTGTTCTTTATCCTTGATCTTCCTCCACGGCAGTTGTCCGTTCACAAATTCAACTAACATGTAGAAGAGTGACCAGAGATCATCGTGTCTTCCCATTTCCTTGTTTTTGTGAGCGTTGATCGATGCGTAGCGTACTGTGCCTGCAAATAGTAATAGTAGTATTCAGCTGACTGGACCTTAATGACGTTTTATTGTATATATCAATTTGTTTGAGTTGAATGGCGAAGTCTAAGATTACCTTTACTGTGACTAATCCAAAATAATAAATCCCGTCATCTTAACTTTTTTAGCGTATCTTTTAACTAGGATCACTCTGCCTACCCTGCTGGGTGCGGGATACAGCGTGAAGATGATTTATTTATTTTTTATTTTAATATTAAAGAAAAACATTAATAATCCCAAAGTTTACTAAATTCCAAATATCATCATCACCTCTGAAGCCGGCGGCGGCCCGCGGCGGGCGGACCTGCCCGTTGCTGGTGGTGTACTGGCGCGCCAGCCCGAAGTCCAGCATGTACACGCGGCGGCAGTTCGACGGATGTCTGCCTATGCTGAAATTACTCTGCAAGTAATTAAAAACTATATTTAGAAAAGTTTAATAAGCCGCTTCACGCTTTTTATCACGTTTATAGCAACTTTTTCGGTTTGATGAGTGGTAGAACTCAACGCCGCACTTTGTCCGCCCGAAACAGTCGCCACGTTAACAGTCAGACAGTTAATATAATGGTAATGTATCGGAGAAAAGTAAATTATATTAATATTATAAGGCAGTTTATTAATTTTCCCACTCTATACCTCTTTCTTAACTTAATTTAGCTTCACGCTTTATCCCTAGCGGGGTAGTCTGAGAGAACGGAGCGTCAAAAGCTACGGTCTGTACATATCTCGTCCAGTGTCATCAACCTCTTCATACATGCCCTCCGGGGGGTCCTCATGCTTTTTACGTGACCTTCCTCCAGTATCTTTGATACTGTGTTTTCGAAGATCAACTGAGGTCTCCTCCTACCTCTCTTATCACTCAAGATTTATGATGGAAAAGTATCCCATCATAAATCTTTTTTGCCACTCTTTCATCACTCCTTCGTTCGACGTGCTTAAACCAGCTGAGTACGCTCTTCATTCTCACAGCGACATTCTCGCTAGTACCTGCCATTCTGTGTATCTCTTTTTTGCGGAATCGATCTAAGTTGGCTTCGCAAATCCTACGGAGAGATCGAATCTCCACGGCATTAATCTTTCTTTCACTCTTCTTCTGTAACACACACGTCTCGTTGCCGTATAATAGTCTTGGTACCAAAACTGCATTGGGAACGGCCATACGCGCAGCTGTGCTGACGTTTCGCCGTCTCATTTAAAGCTCCTGTTACCGGCAACAATACGCCTTTCCACATCCATCTCGTATCTTCCATCTCTACTGAACATACTTACCAAGTATACCACTTCATTCACTTGTTCTAATATGTTATCATTCACACTGATATTGCATTCTTTCTTTTACTAATAAAAGAAGCTGTAGCGCTGTATCCCGCATGTAGCAGGGTAGGTTTACCTGGGAACCTAGAGTTAAGACGCTTCCGTTCCCCATTTTCCGCCGAATTCTTGAGGCATTCCATGTCAAGTGGCGGAATTCAACGCCGTTCACCAGAGCGAGGAAATATTTACAATATTAAATATTTCATTATCCCAAGTGCAATACAACCGACGCGTTTACATTTGCAGGCTTTTGCCCCTGCGCCTGATCTGATCACGGCCTCATCATAACATATTTTGATTTTGTTTTTGGTAAAATACTTTATTTCTTTTATGTATAGAGGAACTTTACCCATTTATTTATGAACTAACATTACTTACAGGTTTAATATCTCTATGTAAGAAGCCAACTGAATGTATTGAGTCTATAGCCTTTAATATCTGTAGTCCTAGCCTGGAAATAAAAAAAAAATTAAAGAATATATATTTTTAACAGCCTTAAGAGAAATTTATAAAAGAAGAAATTTGAAGATACTCCATTTACTATTAAAAAAATATCTAAGGTCCATCAAACGCTGTTTCCTCTATAACATGATAAAGTAGATATTTTAATTTTCTTTTTTTCTAAATTTTAGAATGTTGGTGAGAACTGAGGTCACTGAAATTATTATATCATTTATTTTTCTTTATCTTTAAGTAACTAAATAAGATCTTTGATTCTCCCGATTATAAGATTATTTCAGGTTTCTAAATCCACGCTATTCATCCTGTTAATTCCACTTAAATAACTTTTGATGGATATTTCAATTTACTCGATCGTATTAGACAAAGAAAAAGGGAAACAAAAACAAATATTCTTTGAGTGTGTATGGAAAGCTATTCTATTGAAATAATTGAAAATATAATTATTATTGAATTTATAATATATTTTGACGTATATAATATCGTATATCAAATAACCTGAGTGTAGTAGACAAAGAGAAGGCGCCTCTTGGTTGAGCGCGTCTTAACTCCGCTAGGTTACGCCCCTGCAACTGCATCACCACGTAGTTAAACCGCGCGTTGCGACCGCATCCTATGAAACGGCAGACATGTTCTTTCCCTGTAAAGAAAAAAATAATATCATTAGCGTGTAGACAATGATAAATGAAAGCTAATTTTAATTGTTATATAAAGTGTTTTTTTTTCAGTTGCACTGCAACTGCAAAGTCTGAAAAATCTATAAAAAAGTCTAGTCTAGACAATAAGCGGTTGTGGGTTCGCATTTGGGGGATTGACTTATTTTCATTCATTTGCTCTGGTAGCAATTACAATTTCTTAACTCTCAACACTAAGTTCTCTGTGACTACCCGGAAAAATAATAATCTATTATGATAATGTAAGATAATATAGCGATGCAAGATATTGCAAAATGTCTTTGCGTCAGAGATTCCCAGGGCACGCTGCTCTGTAATCATGCCTCTGTGAAGGCGAGGTGGAGAAGCTACTGCCAGGAGTTGCTGAATACTCAGCACCCAGTCTTCATTACGACACACAGCCTAATACGATAATTAAGATGACGAATAAGACTTATTGCCCCAATAACCCTTGACGAAACACGTTATTGCCTTCGACGCATGAAGAACGGAAAAGCGGTGGGACCTGATGACATTCCGATCGAAGCGTGGAAATCGTTGGGTTCTCTTGGTGTGCTCATGCTTACTGACCTTTTTAATCATATCTTGAACACTGGAAAGATGCCATACCAGTGGCGGCTTAGTTTCATTACCATTATTTACAAGGGAAAGGGCAGTGTTCAAGATTGTGGTACTTAAGGGGCATTAAGCTTATGATTCATACCATGAAGCTCTTCGAGCGCATGATCGACCTCAGGCTCCGCCATGAGTGTACTATCTCTGAGGCTCAATGTAGATTTCAGTCAGGATCGGGCACCATGGACGCCATTTTCGCCCTCAGAACTGGAGGCTTACAGGGAAAAAAGGAGAGCTCTGCATGTGGCCTTTTTAGATCTGCAGAAGGCCTTTGACTGTGTGCCTCGTCAGTGTATCTGGTGGGCATTGCGATCCAAAGGATCCCTGAGGCCTATATTGAGATTATCAGAGACATGTACCATGATTCCGCTTCTATGGTTAGGACTGCTGTTGGCGATACCAGACCCTTCCAGATTACAGTGGGGGTTCACCAAGGCTCGGCTCTTAGTCCGTTCTTATTCAATGTAGTGCTCGATACTGTCTCGGCTAACATCCAGGACCAGCCTCCATGGCTGATGATGTATGCCGATGAGTGCAAGTAGCAAGTGCCTTGCTATACTACACACACCGGCAAAATTAGAGGAACACACAAAAAAAGCATATATTTTTTTAATTACTAGATTTTCGTGTATGTTTTTCAGTTAAGTTTTGTTATTCAAAATGAATATGAGACAACAGAAACTAGGGTTGAACATTATTTTTTTAAAAAAATACACATAAAAGAGAAATTTGAGAAATTTTCAATTTTACGATAATTTTTTAAAATAAAATTTTCTTTGCAAAGGTCAAAACTATCATTATTAATATCTTGTTTTGCTTCCGCGGGCACTTAATAGAGCTCGAATACGTTTGCCCATGCTCTTAATGACATTTTTAATCATTTCCTGGGGCAAATTGTCCCACTCTTCAATCAGCGCCAATTTTAACTCTTCAATATTCCTGGGGGATGGAATTCTCTTATGTAATCTTCGTCCAATCATGTCCCAGACATGCTCTATCGGATTCATGTCTGGATCACGTGCTGGCCAGTTCATTTGGGTAATTCCGACTTCATTAATATAATCACAAACTACGCGAGCAGTGTGGGGCCGTGCGTTATCATGCATAAATATAAAATCTGGGCCTATAAATGGGGCAAAAGGCATTACATGAGGTTCCAAAATATCGGCTATGTATCTGTGTGCAGTAAGGGAACCGCCATCAATTATGACCAAAGCGGTGCGGGCTGTTAAAGTTTTGCCACCCCACACCACGACAGACCCTCCAACGTATGACACTGTTTCGGTAAAATTTGCTTGATTATATCGTTCTCCTCGATACCTCCACATCCTTTCTCGTCCATCGATGAAATTCACACAAAACCGGCTTTCGTCAGAGAATAAAACACGACTCCATTCATCTGACCAATGTTGGTGCTGTCGAGCGAACAATAATCTTGCAACTTGATGACTTACCTCAAGTTTAGGCGCTTTGGCTGGTAGGTATGACTTTAAACCAACTTCATTAAGCCTTCTTCTTATCGTTCGTTCACTTACACGCACGCTACGCACTTCTTCCAAGAGATTTCGGGTCTGAACAGCTGTTTGACGACGATTTCTCAAAGTTTGCACCCTTATAAAACGTTCGTCTACGGCACTGGTTGCACGATTTCTGCCTGCCTCCGTACATAAAATCCTGTCTGTCTGTATCGTTTCACATTACACCATCAGTCAGTATCTGTGATCCACGATCACAGATACTGATACACCCAACATTTGACTCACTGAACGGTATGTGTGACCTCCCTCTATCAATGTCACAGCTCTGGCGACTTCGGTTGCAGGTCAATCACTCATTTTGTATGCAACACACAACACAATGTTAAATGTCCAAACAACAAGAACAAAATGAGCTAGGGCCACCATTGANGGTTGGATGTCGTGATGCAGGACATGAGAGCCAATGGTCTAACCACCGAGGACGCAAAAGACCGTGCAAAGTGGAGTAGGTTGAGTAGGAAGGCAGGCCCTGGTAATAGCCGGGATTAATGCCAGGAAGAAGAAGATAATGTAAACAAAACTTATTTATTAATAAAATCTTTTATTGATTTAGAAAATGTATACTTGAATGAAGTAGGATTCGGACCCGCGCCTGAAACCGTCCATGAGAAACCAGTCCTGCTACGTCCAAATTTTCAAAAAATCATTTTGTAGAAAAAACACTTTTCTAACTCAAATCATACAAATATCCACTAAAACATGTCCTGAACTCACCCTGCAGCTTCTTGAGAACAGCCACCTCCATCTTCAGCACCTGCTTGGGCTGCCTCGCAGACTCCACCTTAAGAGCGACCTGTTCCTGCGTGACTAGGTCCAGACCCTCATATATTTCACCGAAACCACCTCCACCTATTTTCTTTACCACCTGAAGAATTTTATTTAGGAGATTAATGTTGTATACATTCTACTTATAAAATCAGTCCAATCGACAGTAAAATTCTATCTAAGAAAATATCGTGGAAAAATAAAGCAGTTTGTAAAAGTGAATGCGACGGTTGTGGGTTTGATTCCAAATCGGAAAGATATTAATTTTTACACTCAAAATACCCAATAGCCCTATCCCGATATCCAAAAACTCCTTGTATCTTTAAATACTCTTCCAGTTCTCTAAGCATTTCTAAAATATTTTGTGAGGGTACTTCTAACTCAACTCAATTTTGGAAATAGCTTTGGTTTTGACAAATACACTCCATTTTCTATAAAATTTAAGGAAAATGGAAAAATTAAAGAACAAAAAGGTCCGGTCAAACTAAGTCCAACCCCTAATCTAACATCACCTAAAAACCCAACCCCTGGAATCTCAGGTGCCTCTCACCTTCCACCTCTCCTTGACGACGTGCCCCGGCTGCAGCAAGTCCTCGGTGGCCATGGTGATGTGGTGCGCGCGGCGCGACGTATCGCAGCGGGACGCCTCGCGCGATCTGTTACCACCGAAGTTGGGGAGGGTGCGAGACCTGGACACAGGAAACCAGGTGCTTATTAGCTTTTGTTTTGTGTTTAGCTTGGAGAAAACACAAGGCAAACGAGCATGCTGGTCCCCCGACGGTAAGTAACCCTGATCCCGTATATCACCAGAGGACCTATAGGTCGGGGTGGAAAGCATTGTATTAATTTAAGTCATCCTTAGTCAACTTTGACATATTTTGGTTACGTAAATTGATTAATTTATGATGAATTTAGCCCCGCTTTGCCTCGGCACCGGCAGCGAAGAAGAATTTATCATTACCTTAATAATGGGTTCGGCTGGATCCGAGGAGTGCGGGCGGCTTCGACCTGCCGCTCTTCTCTCTGCAAATAAATATAACCACATTAACAACAAAACAAATATATAATTTCAATAAAAAAACCCAAATACTCACAAGAACCTAGAAGAAAAAAGAAGTTATTGACTCCTTAGCTGACTTCCAGAAAAGAGATATAAAGAGAGGTAATATTTCTATATCAGAAACTATATTTTTATATGTATTTACATAGATTTTAATTTAATTTTATTTTTTAATTTGAAATAGCAGCAGCTGGTCCTGCCTGGTCCTGACTTGGTAATGACCACCAAATCAGGATCTAATGATGGAAATCGAGGTAACCTTCAAATTAGCAGGATTCTCTCAAACGGATACGAAAGGCAGTCTGTAATGAATGGCGTTTTTCATATTATGACTTATGGTAAAAATGGACTATAATATCACCTGCATGAGACAGGTGTTGCAGTATTAGCAAAACAGTTTGGTCCATAGACTTCATAGCTATAAGAACTACATACAGGTTAAGGCTAAGGATCAGGCTACTACTGGTTAAGAACTTTACATTACTTTTTATTAAATTCAATTACTTCCTTTACCGTAAAAAACACTTAAGTCTTTAAATTTTCATCCGAAAGAAAGTTGTAACTTACAAACGCATGTTCTTTTTTTAATTTTATTTTAAAAGCTACATCCACGCGCATAGTTGCCCGTGCCTTTTTTTATTTTAAGAAAGTTTTTTTAATGTGGCGTACTTAATTTTGGGACAATTTAAACTGTACTTATATCTAGAGCTTATACTAGAGGGGTTGGATGAGACCCCTACCGACAATCTTTTTTTTTAACATATATTATTATAGTACATTACATATAATTGTCTTTTATATAATTATTTTATACAAGTATATAGGTGTGGAATTTTAGATTTGGCCTGGCTTATGCAGAACGCATTCCTTAAGTTTTTGGATCAGTGCCTCTATCGCCCTATCGTCTCTTTGTGACATTACCCCTTTTAGGTTCGCCTCCATCACCTCCGTAAATGAAGCGCCCGAACAAACGCATGTTACAAAATACAAAGTTACATCTTCAAGTTGAAAATAACATAAACAAATATCTATAGATGTATAGTTATACTTTATATGGTAAGCACAAATAGACAAGTGAGTTTTCGACCCAATGCACCACGAAGGCATCAGCTAAATAATGAAACATTTATAAAAAAATATGATAATGTAAATTGAATATTCACCTGGGGTTCATGTCTCTTGGGTTGCGCGGGCGCAGACCCGGAGCCCTGCGACGCTGTATCCGCTGACGACGATGACGATTCTGATAAAATAAATATAATAAGTACGTACAATACATGCATGCATCTATGATCTATATTTTGGACAGGCAATCCTAGTGGTGGTAACTATTCTCACCAGATTGGTTGGATGTGTTGGGTGCTACGTGCTTGAACGACGGCTCCCTCTCACAGCCCGGCTGTTGTTCCCTGTAACAAATAGCAGTCAATAAATATTATTGTATAATTATCAAATAAAAACGTTTATTGAAACAGACTTTTGTCAATTAATATTCTTATTGTACAAGTTGCAGCCCGCGACTTTGTTTATATTGCATTTACGTAAAATCTCGTATGTTTTTCTTTTCTTCCGTGTTGTTTTAGAAAAATCCTCTCTTACAAGAGATCCTTATTTCCTGCATGAGTTTTCTATGAGACACTATCAGTAACGGAAGACCATATAAACCACCAACTACCTCTGAGAGCTCCTCTACATTTCAAGTTTCTATATATATATAATAACTACAACTATAAACATGTCTTTCAGTGTTAATCATATCTATAGAAAACGTTAAAAGCTGCAATAAAAAGTACAAGTACGTAGCAGTTGGTAGCAGCTTAGCCAAGTTGAATGCATTTCAACAAGTTCTCGGATTTTATTCTAAGGCCTTTGATATTATGTTCACGTAACTGACATTAAGGCCATAGTGCCGCAGCGGCCGAGATTCTATCTGTTAACGCGACCGCTGTGGGTTCGATTCTCACACGGGTATCGGTCCATACGTAGTATATCATAATTCCCATAGGAACAGGTATTATAGCCACAACTTCTAAATTACGCTGCGATTTCCACGGCAACCATTATTCAAGAAGACAATGGGTGTCTATTATCTGCCGGCACAAAGGTTTAGCTCTAATAAGGGCTCTAATAATCGGTGCGTATATGTTTAGGTTGCGACTTGATGGATTGTGCCGTGGTGTGTAACGGTACAGGGTCCACTATGGAAGGCTTGATCGAGCCGGCCCTTTCGAGGGCTGCAACGCTCGCACTGCCACTTGCTCCTTATACGAGATGCGTGCTGATGACCGCCACCCAACTCGCCATGTCCCGAACAGCGGGAGGAGTGAAGGACGGACCTACAAATATCCACTTAGTTTTCATAATTTCTTTTGGTTAATGGCGACTAGTTAATAGCATATATTTTCTCCAAAGGCAATAATATCGACATCATAATAAATTAGAAGACGCCTTCGAGGCGCAATAACAAATTGGGAACGGAAGATGTACGTTACTTACATACTATACAAAATGCCCCATAAAAAATGGCAGATGATGAGGAATGGACTAACTTTTCACCAGGTACTATTTAACCCAACACAGGTCAGACAGATCTTATGAAATTCGTTTGCTGTCTACAATTTAATATAAAACGTGCAATTATATACCTACATTTTTGGCTAACCGTACAGCGGAACACAGTGTGTTGGATAGTCCATTTACCAGTCAAGTCAGTCCAAAATCAACAACGGATTTTATTCAAAATAATAAGTTACAAGCTTAATTTTTTGAAAGTCAATTAATTTACCACCGGTTCACTAAACATACATAACATTTTCAAAACTGTATTGAGATGCAACTGTCAATATAGTAATTTCTTTAAATTTTTGCCTTGACGAATCTTTAAGACTTATCTTTTAAATTGCGCGAATAATTCACTTCTGCAGAACGAAGATTGATTTGAAACCGGCTGCATTATCCTAAAGTAGAATGCTGTGGGACATAATACTGTGAAAGTAGCTAAAGTAAACAAGGCGAGTGGTTTCCGCGTCAGCTGCTGAGCTAAGTCTATTCGCCCATCAGCCAATGCAGTTTGGAGGCAATCGTGATACGGCTTCACCATCACCGTTCAAAATAACTATTACGATGTAACGTCGGGTACAATGGATCATGCGCCGTATTCCGAATGTAAATTTGGAGGCGAAGCCGCAGATAAAAGCTAGTGTTGAAATAAACTAAGTTTTAGAGAGTAGAACTACCACATGTTCACTTGAAAGCACACATTATGCTAACATTGTCACAATTCAACGATATGAATATGCGATTTGCTGACAAAATTTATATAGCTTTCAATTAAGATGATGTTTCGGGATTCCGGCTCCGGTTCCGATAGGTCTGTACTTCCGATTGATGTAATACCTCCGACGGTGACTTCAGTTTCTACACTATTAAGTAGGCGAATTAGCTATTAAGTTGAAGTGGCAATGGAGAAGAAGGGTCCTCGAACGGCGACCACGTCTAACTCAACTAACGGCGCAAAAGGAGCACAGGCCGCCCTCCAACCGATGGACTGACCTCAAGCACACAGCGGGAATCCGCTACATTTAAAGTGCGTAAAACCAGACGGAGGGCAAGCATTAGGAGAGGTCTATGTCTAGCAGTAGAATTCAGAAGGCTGATGTATGAATGTAAAAGGAAGTGTCACCTTAAATTTAACATATCTGAGAACTTCATTTTAACAATTTAACATATGCAACTTTCATAAACGTAGATTTGTTAAAATTAAATATTATTGATAACGATACGTACCTACGTGAACTGAACAATGAAGACCACCATGAGTGTTATTGGGACTACATCCGTGAACTTTGTACACTTTGGGGGACGATACACGATACGGCGATAACCATCAAGAACCATCACCATCTTAGTGAGAAGGAATATGTTGAGTGCATCTTGGCTGTTAAAACTATCCTCTAAACATCAGAGTACAGACCTCTAATAGATGTACATCATTTTTAAAGTGTTATAATTTGAACGTAGCGGAACGTAGCGAGAATGTATGGCTTGGTGGCACGGGTTCAAATATAGCTATGTCCAATTTTTTATGTTTTCTAAATTTAACTTAGGTCATTACAATTTAATACGAAACATGCAAATAAATGTATGTAGATTCAAATATATAGCAATGTAAAACAACGAGATCTCTGGCGTCTTTGTACAGTCACTTATTCTGATTAAAGTTTAGCTGACGGGCGTCGAGGAAACATTTGATCTTAAGAAACTAGGCTAATGGTACAGTGGATTGAAAGTTGACATTGGCTTTGTATTCGTAAATATTTATTTTCGGTTCACTCTGTATTCAGCATATAGTGGGGCAGGCAGAGGTAATACTGTATTAAGGACTTCCGAGGGACTCCGTTTTCCCATGTAAAATAAGAGAATATCTGACCGTCCATATGTTCTTATTGATCAAATATGGTACACAAGAGAAGTTCAATATGAGAGCGACCCTTTTATAAAATTAACATATTTGTAATATTGATTTCGTCGTTAATATATAGTTTTCATAAAGTTTTCCCTTAGAGCTAATTATAATATTTCATATATTACCTAAGGCAAGTTTTGATATAACTACCAAGTATTGTATTCCAAAAAAAGTTCCCGCGTATAGCAGGACAGACAGAGAGACACACAACAGAATCTTTGCTCTCACTGGTTATGGACCATAGTCTACATACTAAGATACTGTTCTATAGCGGTAATAGGTACATTCGTTACCAGAGTTTGTATTGGAATTCACTGCCATGGTGCCACAATTAAATACTTGCCAACTGCGACGTGGCGTTTAAGAAAACACAATCGCTTTTACGTAACGACTATGAATAAAAGACGAGGCGTACCGAACATAAAGCCTTAATCTTCTGTAAATCTTCAGATAATTTAAGCAAAATTTTGCTCAAGTGTTGAAATATCTCAAAAGATATGGCGCAATATAATAGTAGCTCGTACCAGAGCTTGATTAAGTTCGACGATGATTGTAGGTTCAAGTTCCATTCAAGGCAATGTTAATATTTACAGTTCTATATAGTTACCACTAAAACTATGAATATTAACATTAACACACTTCTACCATACCATACATCCCATACGTTCTACCATACATCCCATATATATCCTCACATCGATGGTAATACATCGGAATTAGTCCTCGACCCCATTGCTAATTGACTGTATAGCATTGACTATAATAAAGCAGTCTATGTATAGTCTACAGTCTACAAGCTAGTGCCCGTAGTCGCTTGTCAATATGTTGACTTGACTTCAACTTTTGTATGATACCATTTGGTTTATCTATATAATAGCATTTACAAACAAATTACTTCCGTTTTTTACTGTTAGTACGTCAGTGCTATTCAAGATAGAACAATATATTGTCCAACTTACAAAATAAAATAAAGCAATAAAATTAAGTTATATATGATCAGAATTGGCTCATACAATAGGTTATACTCATAGAATCTCACTAATCTGGAACATCAATAGATCGAGGCCGAAAGAGGATCGGAGACAAGTGAAGAAAATTTTAATTTTTAGTTTAAATGAATCAAAGAAACAGAACAAATTACTAATAAATGAAGAAATATGTGAAGCAGGGAAGTTCTCAGAACAGAAGAAGAAAAAACCCTTGTTGACATTGGAGCCGGCAATAACTACAACTGTAAAAATAAACTAAATAAATCATTTGCTTGTGTCAATTCATAACAAGGGCAGAAGAAAACGACATAACTGTTAAAAATATCATAATTCTTCAAAACATGCACAAAAAAGGTTTTTAAGCAAGGACTGTGTTACTAAGTGGCAAAGAAGCAGACCTCAATTAAGGATTATTTTAAAACTATGTAATAACATGTTAAATTTTGAGACATGTTTCAGTTAAAATAAAACCTGTAAAATTAAATTATTTAATTCTCTGTAGTGCAGTATTCCATACGTTTCAATAATCCGGCATTCTCTGGTTTTTTATAGTGCCAGTTTAGTGAGGTTTGTTTGTTTGTTTGTTTGAGGAGGTGAGGTCACATTTTTCAATGGAAATGAAATGGAAAGGGCGAACTTAAAACAATATACATTAAATGGTGGAATGTCCCATGCTAAATGCGACCCTAAATATAAAATATATTCCAAACAGAAAATAATGTACATAAATTGAAAAATAAATGAATGATTAAAATAATCCTGGTTAATGGTCACTGCTGATGCTTTTGTTGTTAATACTGTTATAAAAATATAATACAGTATTGTAAGAATATAATTTTTCTTTTTTCTTATTTAGTTTTAGAATTTAATAAAAGAAAGGAAGTTATAATGAGGAGAAACTTGTTCCATAGATGTATCATGAGGGTTTAAGGGTATTGTTGGATATATAAAGTCAAAGTTTGTTATATAGATTTAAATGTAGGTACTTATTTGCTTTGTAAAATAATAAAGGGAATTTAAGTGGGTAAGTTGAAGTTATATATGACAAGTTAGTTCGTGTCAGGCTACCTAGCCATTACAATACTTATTCAATGAACTCAGTGTTTTATTTACGTTACATATATAATAGGTATTGTTGCAGAAAATGGGGCTTGGGACAGCGCCTAGGACTTAAGACTATTTCTGATTTATTTAAAACACAACAGAAATGTACAACATATCTCAATCATGATGAAAAAAAATATAATAAATACCTACCTATTGGTATTTAAAAATCCTATTAAAAATACCCATTTTATTATATCTTTTTATTTTTTTAAAAATGGTTTTGTTTGAGTAACTCATCACATTATTTGTTTGTAACAGCCAAATATACTAATGAGTGGGAAGTCCCAGCCTGAGCGAAATTTTTCAGTTTTTACATATATAATATTTGTAAAAACTGCAAACTTTGTGACTGCAGAAGGAGCCTAGGGTTAAGACACTTTCCATCGATTTCTGGAGGTGTGACGTGTTGAGTGACTAAACTCAATGCCGCACTTTGTCTCGAGTGGGAATTGAATCCAAATTTGTCACGCTTGGGCTTGCAGCCGCACGCTAGTGTCTCTCCGCCAGGACTGGCATCTATATATTAATAATTGCTAAATCTATATAATTCTCTTAACGAGTGACGAGAAACAATGAAGTTTGTCATGTAGGTTAAGGAGTGTAGGGGACAGTAAGGGAGTTGAAAATTCCTACAGGAATGGGAAAAATGAGATTTTCCGTTTTACGTCAACAAGTAAGTAATATACAAATAATATGAGGAATCTATGATTTTTCCTTCATGATTTGGAAATTATTGTTTTCTTAAGACTAACTGATTATTTTGTATGTAATTAATATACAAAAATATTTTTTGTAGCTGATATTTGTATGAATAAAAGTAAACATTACTTATATAAAATAATTGAGACTAGTATTACTAGAATTATAAAAAAACAACTATAACGAAAATTCTATAATTATCTCTTAATAAGTCATTATTACAGGAAACTCAATTTAAATTATTTTAAAAATAACTCAAATAAATAAATCAAAATAAGTTTTAAATCAATAAAATAAATCAAATCAAAATAAGTTTTAAATCAATAAAAGGCAATAGAAAATATCAATAATCTAGTGAAAATCAGAAAAAGTATATCGCTCCTAAAACAAGAGAGAGATAGGTATAATAATCCGACCAAATTATCTGCATTATAAGGCTATGCGGTAATACCGAGTTACATCACTTTTTAAATTGGTAGAATTGTATGAGAGCGAGAGAGATATATTTAAGACCTTCCCACCCACAAATAATCGATTTTTAACTATTCATAAGAATTTTTTATTTAAGATAAATTATAAAATAAGAAAATTGAAAGTTATTTAAATAAAAAAACTGATTATCTATAAATATAAATAACAAACGCGTGGGTATAAAACAGTACTCACCGAAACCAGATAGATAGGCAGCACCGAATAAATTTAGATACAACGAAAAACTCACTAAAAAAACACTAAACGGGCAAACTATTATATATTTTACTATTGTTCTACAATTAAACACGACTGGGCGAGCCGTACGTGCGCTAAAATCGCTTGGTGCGGCATATTTTTCGCATTTTCTCTTAATTTTTAGCGGAGTAACATCGATCGGAGCGCCATGACAGTTCGTTTTGACGACGTGAAGTGAGCAACGTTTGCTCAGCTGACGGGTTTGTCAGAACTATGTGAAGTTAGGTACAGAGGGCAACGACCTCTATGGACATTTCTTGGGTATAAATGTTTTCGTTTTTTTAACTAATATTTTGTAATCAAAATTACATATAAATAATGTTTAAGAAGAAAGAAAAAATATGCATTTTTTTAAAATAAAGCAACAAATTTATCTATCACATGTTAAGGAAGCCCTTAAATGTGGCGTATAAATTGTAATGTAAAGTACATACAGAATAGTGCAATTAAAAATATTCTATACCAAGTAAGTACTTATATGTATGAAAGATAAAATATACTGTACATTATGGTGGATTCCTCAATAGATAAGTAAATAAAGTATATAACTAGCATATAATAAAAGATAATCAATAAATTAAGAGATAACTTACAATTTATGTTGTAGGTATATTTCTATAGCATCGTATCTATGCTCGTTACCTCTGCTAAGATGACGAAGCGTGGGTGTATGCCTAGCCCGCTATATGCGGGATACAGCGTGAAGCTAAATAAAATATTTGAAATGTTACCATGGCGTCGCACGCGCCCAGTCCAGCTGGACCCGCCTCGGCGCCACCAGCGACATCTCTCTCTTTCCCTCGGCCGCTATCTTTATACCGTTGTCTTTCACGTAATATTTTGTAACTACCTACATTGAATTTGGTATTCTGTCACTTTCATTATTATTTATTATGTTAATAATTAAGTAATGTCAGTGAGGAAATTTCAGTATTCGTTGTTTTTTTCACTTCGACCTGCAACAAAGAAAATAATTTAAAAATGATATGAGTCTTTGTTTTGTTTAATTTTCATCTTTACTGAATTGGTGGACTGTGTAATAACATTGTATATTGACACAATATTTTCTCTTAGAACGAATTTTGAAAAGAGTGGAGAAATTCAAACTATATCACTGTTTACAGACCATAATACCCTCCAGAAACGGAAATGGCGTAACGGAAGTGTTCTATTGGGAACAGCATGTGTTAACACTAAGTTGTCAACTAGTCACCACGTTATATAGTCTCTAGTCTCTCATCAATCAGTCAGTAATATATAGTCTCTAGTTGATCTTTACCTGTTGTAGTACAGTAGTAACTGTAGTACTGAACTATCAGGTAGTTTAAATATGAGAAGTCATTCAGCAATGTGTACTAGCGATATCACGGCTACGAGGAGTTTATATAACTCTACATTTTTGTGTGTATGAATGTGTATTATGAAACTTTTGTTTTGTAATATCTGTAGGTACTACTATACTAACATTATAATCTATAAGGCGAAGAGTTTGTTCCGTGGCACGCGCTAACATCAGGAACTACCGTCATACTATCGTCGTATACTTTGGCCCGCGGTCAGAGTCGTCTGAGATGTTTCCATTTGACGACAGTAAAGGCTAATATTGCACATGGACAACATTATCCATGTGCAATACTAGGTAGACATAGTGTATCCATATGTTCCAGAGGTTTGTAAATTGGGTAAAGCTTTTTTTATAATTTTCAGCCTCAAATTTTTAGTAATAATATTTTGTGGTGAGTAGGTACTCCATTCTGGGGTGGGACCATGCAGCCCATGAGCCCTAAGCCTATGCTCAGCATTATTGCCTCCAGAGCCTAAATTGGCTTAAAACTAAAAAAGTACTTAATTTCTATATCTATAATAATATCTATTTATATATTTCTATCTATATATTTATCTATTTATATATTTATATATTATGCACTCTTCAGGGCAATAGAGATGGTGAAAAAGTCGAAAACGAGCGCTACCAACATCTTAAGCGACTCGAGATCATCCTTGGNAAAAAAAAAAAAAAGAATGTCGGTAGGGGTCTCATCCAACCCCTCTAGTATAAGCTCTAGATATAAGTACAGCTTAAATTGTCCTAAAATTAAGTACGCCACATTAAAATAACTTTTATAAAATAAAAAAAGGCACGGGCAACTATGCGCCCGTGGATGTAGATGTTAAAAAAAAAAAAAAAAAAAAAAAAAATAATATCTATTTCAATGGAAATTGGTTTTTAATCGTTTTCAATATACACAGGTAATAAGGATATGAAATATATAGGATTCGGGAAATTATTAGTAGCGAGAAGTTTCACGTCAGTATTGGCTTGAACGTAGCGTAATGTCACTGGCTTTGAGTAATAAACTCTTAATTATGTGTAGATTATAATTTTGCATAGTTTTACAAACTAGTGTCAAGACTCTCCTTTACCCACACTCGAGACAATGCCCCGTTTTGCCTCCTTAGAGAATCGAACTTGCTACTAAATAATTTAAGTAATATTCGTACGTACATATATTATATAAGGACTGGCGTCGTGGCTCATCCGCACATTGTCAGACTGTAGTTCTGTTCTGGTAACAAGACAAAGCGCAGCGTTGATTTCCGCCACCCAAGTGGAGAACGGAGTGTCAGAACACTAAGTCTACTTGCCTACTCTGCTAAACGCTGAAAGCCCAATAATAAATCCACCAAGTGATAAGTACAGTGAACTATGAATGAATAGCGTCATTCTTTGTCTTTTATACCTACTCTCTTTTATATGAAGCTTTTGATCTTTCCTTTTCATTACAGAGCCAATATAATTGAATTTAATGTCGAACATTCACCTTTTCGTTGTGTCTTAACACAAGGTTCCCAGGTTCCCTGCGCCGACTCTGTTATGCGTGGATTACAGAGTGCCAGGACTGTCTCCAAGGGAACCGGGTCCCGCTACGTAGCAATTACTACACGTTTTCAAGAAAATATATTTCCTTCGTGTGGACTAACGATTTCAAAATACTTATATTTATAATAAAAACTTTATCAAAATCATTTCAGCATTCTTATAAAACGCAACAGACGGACAACATGATTTGGCTTATATATTAATAGTACATTATTTTTGGCTGAAGCACACGTTTAATAGTTATTTTTATACATTCTACGTGAATATTAATAATTTGTACGATTTTTGAGTTTGCATATATGAAAGGCCAGGGGTAATTAATTATTCTCATTATCTCGCTCTTGTAAAAAGACTAAACGCGGCGTTGAGTCCCGCTTTTCAACATGGAATGTCTCAAAAATTGAGCAGTGTGCGGAGAGCGGAGTGTCTATCCACAAGGTTCTCTCTGCATTCACGCAATATGCCCGCAAACCTACGTCCTTGGACGGCCAGCTGCAGACCGCTGTGGCAGCCGGCTATCAAAGAAGTAAATCAATAAAATATGTTCAGCAATACATACTCTTAAGTGTTCCGTCGCATTATTTATTTTTACGATTCATCGGATTTACTCTAAAATAGGCTAGACCAGCCTAAACATTTGTTTTATTGTATTCTTTAATATATCTACATGAACAACGTCTATCTACATGATCAATGTCTGAACGCTACTGAGCGCTGTCTGAGCAGTTAGCGCTAGGGCCCTGCTATAGGCGGGATTGAGCAGAGAAGATGAAAAGAGGAACCTGTGGATATGGGCGCGTCTTGACAAATTTTCTACAGACGACATGGCATCCGGCGGTTCACTAACAATGTAGCATGGAATTTAAATATATTATGTATACAGTCTGTGCTTATTTGGAGATTTAACTATTTTCCAAATTAAAAATGAGAAAATGCAATTTAGTCGAAAAATTGTTATTTTCAAAATTTTGTATGCTTTAAATTGAACTTTTTTTATTTCCAGGTTTAAGTTCTGTAGTGGACAGGCCAGAGTGTTCTGGTGTCCAAACCAGAATATTTCACTTTAAATTATAACGTTTTACAGTCGCAATTTTTGTCTTAATTTGATTTATTTAAGAACACGTGGTCTGACAAGACCTATCTAACTGATGCTTTGAATAATGTCAAGTAGGTAGTAGGCTAATAGGTATATTACCTACAATCATACTCTTCAAGATACGCAAATGAATATTCCTCAAGTGGGAACTGAACCCACTATCGCACCTACTCAGTCAAAATTAGTCTTACAGGGTGCAATTCGAAACAGGATATTTGTTTAATAATACATAAGTATATCACTTTATAATTTCAGTTCCAACTGAATTTGTTTAAAAATCTGTCCAAATAACTAATGAAGATGAATTGGTTTTAGATTTAGGGGACAGCCAAGGTCAGATATTTTCTAAGTAACGTTTACTCCATCAGCATGTGCCTTCTTCGTACAGTTTTGGGAAAACCGAGATGCCTAACTAAGTTTTGTACCGGGAGGATCGCGTTCTCACCACTCTTGCCGGTCTAAGTTTCTTGACCACGGAAATAAAAAAAATCAAAATCCATCTTATATATTAGTCTTAAAACATTCAAAATTGTAACGATTTTATTATTATTGAATCTCGTCTTAACGTTGCGCTGTAATAAATTAAATGTAAATAACTACTGTTCTCAAGGATAGAACAACTTATTAATAATGTTATCATCTCTGTAGAGAATTGTTACAAATTTTCGCGACAAAAAAAATCGTAACAAGCGTATGAGTATTTCATTCGTAGAATATAATATAAGATAATAGTACGAGCGCAAATGTAAAAAATATCTATATTTATTATCAATCTATACTAATAAACTTGAACAGTTAGTTTGTTTGAACTCGCTAACCTCCTGAGTTTCCTTCTCCTAGTTCCTGATACCAGTTCTATTTTAATTTCTTCCATTTATCGAGGAAGTCTAGGAGGAGTAGAAAAGAATATATACTAGGTATATAACATCACGTCGGTCGTTTCGATGTACCACTGCAGCAGCGGTCAGTGCCAATGCTGCTTCCCGCACTAAAGAGATGTAAGTATTTAAAGGCGAGTTTACTCGTATGCTTACGGAGAGTCGTAAATTTTTCACACGCCTCGACTGATCATCTATTTCGGTAACTGACATTTTGTTCTTGGAATTAGGTAATAAATGCTTTCTAATAATAAGGAAAATGCCGCGGGAATAGTTTAATTTGTTATTTGTTTACATTGTTTACGAAGTTGGACGTAATTACAACTTTTTTCTATTTTAATTATAACACGAAAGTAAGAAGTTACGGAATCCCGGTAGGTAGGTACGAACGCCTAGAGAGAGACGCCTACATACCTAGTAACCATATTTACATTTTCGAGTGGAAATTGAACATGTTACCATCGAACTGCCAAAAATCACATGTTTGACGTCACAATTTGATGAATCTATAAAATCTTAAGATAGCGCTGATTACCTTTTTCAAGATATTTTTTTCTTTGATTTCTGGCGTGCTAGAGACATCCATCAAACGCTACGGTCTCTGCATACCTCTCTCCTATTGTCCACTGTAAGCAACCCGCACACACGTGGCGTGGGTCCTCATGCTTCACATGACCTTCCTCCAGCATTATCAAAACCGTGTTTTCAAAGGTCAAACGAGGTTTCCCCCTGCCTCTCTTACCGTAGGTAATGAAAATTCAATGTTAACCACTCCAAGTTGAATGGCTGAACTCAACGCTACGATTTAGTTCGCCAAATCGGAGATGTAAAAATAATTTAAATATCATTCCTCCCAGCGGGTCTACTGAGGCATGCTGCTACGAGACTTTAAGGCATGAATATTGTTCCAAACAATAGTTGCTTGTTCGTAAACGACTGTTACTCGTATCTCTCGCACTAATACGGAAGTTAAACAACTCTTTACTTGTCACTAAAATTAGATAATTTGTTAACCGGTGGAAATCTCAAGAAAATATACGATCCATTGTAATTTGCGAAATAATTGGTAAAGCGAGGCCGTCGTGGAGCACGAGCACTAGGGTGCTTCTGTAATGCGACGGTTGTTGGTTGGATCCCCACTTGAAGGAATGAATTATTATTTATTAATATTTTAATTTCTTCGCTCTCACACTAACGGCGTTGAGTTTCGCCCCTTGACACGTAATGGCTGAAAAAAATCGAAGGAAATCGGAGAACGGAGTGTCTCAGCACCAGGTTCCCTCTGCCTACCCTGCTGAATGAGGGTTTACAGCGTGAAACGGTTTTATTTATTTATTTTAAGAGTTGCTCTGACAATAGACGTGAACGTTAAAACGCACTTAAAATTTGCCGTTTAAATCTTCACTCAGCAACTCTTCCTGCACCGCCACCATCACACACTGCCACTGTGAGTGACTCCTGTCTCACATATTATGAAATACTCAGGAAGACCTTAGTGATAAGTCACTTTGTGTCATTATTAGGAGTAATTTAGATCTAACAAGATCGCAAATAAAAATTTAATTTAAAACATTCTCTCGAGTGGAAATCAAACCTACAAATTCTAACATAAGAGCGATAAGATACTGCTTGACTATTTCAAGCTGGCCTCATTTCCTTTCTTCACACGAAGTCCATCCAAATCCTGGTCTTCTCAAGGTCTCTGTAAGTCTTTCATTGTTCCTGCCAAATCTGAACACTTAGTGGGGTAAGGTCAAGATGTCACTGTTCACGTCCAAAGGAGCTGTTTCGAATATAACTGTCAGAGTTTTGGCCAAAATTTTCGATGTCATTTCATGGTCATTCGCCATGTCTGTTTAGTTTTACTTTGTATTTATTATATTAAATGTAAATACAAATCGAAATTGAAAGTAATGGATGATATTTATATCTTCACGCTTTGTCGTGTAGGAGAGTATTGTTACTGTTGATACTTGTTGATTAGGTAATAAAACTCTCCTCTCCGTTTTCCGCCTGAATTCAAGTTCTGTTGAGTGGCGGAATTCAACGCCGCGCTTTGTTTATCATAGCGGAGAGCCGACTTGGAAGCGACCGTTTTCACTCCAACACTATCCTAATGCGCCCCTATCATCTAAAGTTCTTACAACGACAATACGAGTATTATTCTATATACTTTTTTATCTTATTTCTGTTTGTGCGCAATTATGAATATAATTACTTTAAGTATTTTAATTTTAGTTTAATTAATTTTAACAAATATATTCTAGTAAAATTAGTTAATGTAACCTTCTATAAGTAACCAGTGTGAATCATGCAAATAGGTCAAAGCCACCACACCTGTACTGTACTTCTGCATTCTAATATACAAACGTATACTTGTACGTACGCTGTATCCTGCAGTTAGCAGGGTAGGCAGAGGGAATCTGGGAACCTAGTGTTAAGATACTCTATTCCCATTAAAGGGCACAACTGTGCACGCGATAGCTTGTGGGTTCGATTCCCACTTGAGAAAATGGAATCGAGGCACAGTCCGCCACTCAATATTCGACGCGTCCAAAATTTGGCGGAAAATGAAGTACGGAGTGTCATACACTCGGTTCCCAGGTTCTCTTACCCTGCTGTGTGTAGGAAGCTGAAAAATATGTAGTTTATACTTTTCCTCAATAAATAGCGTATCGAAATAAATTAACTTTTTGATTCGAACCAGTAGTTCCTAAGATTAGCGCGTTCAACCGAAGAAACTCTTAATAATATAATAATAATAATATTCTTTATTGTACACCCATAAGGAAAACTCTTCTTTACGTTTTATAAAATACACTATAAATCAATTTTGGTTTTGTATTCCTTCCATTTGACACTTGCCCCTACATGATTATCTCATCGTTTCCAAGTAAGTGACCCATTTCTCCGTCAGCCATTGACATCTCGGGTAACAGTTTCCGATATTCTATTTCCGTTGTTTTTTATAAGTTATGAGGTCGGTGAAACATATTTAGGATGAACACTCTTCACTGCTATTTTTGACAATGATTAATGACAATGACTTTAATGTAGCGCAATGATGCAATAATTGGATCTCAAAATGCGGTTGTAGGTTCGTTCCACGCTCGGGGAATAATTAGGTGTATTTAAATCACTCTGCTTCTCTGGGAGCCAAAGATCGGCGTTGAGTACCGCCGCTCAACAGGCAATGTCTCAAAAATTAGGCGATGCGTGGGGAAAACAGTTATCTGCCTACCCTGCTATATGCGGGATACAGCGTGAAACTAAAAAATCTACCTGTTAATGCTATACTATCGCCGTAATACTACTTGGTACGTCATTACTAAAATAGAACTAATAAAAATCAACTGATAAACGAAAATGCAAATATGACTCAGTATTTTATCTTGTTTATTTTAAGCCAGTTTGTGTAAATGTTAGGGATTCCGTTATTTATATATAGTAAGGAATATCATTACAGGTATATGGTACCTTCTAGTATTTGGAAGAGAGGAAAAGTGTAGAGATTTTAGGAAGCTTCAGTTACAATTTAAGTTGTTAATTTTTAAATTTCAAAATTTAATGTACAGTTCAATTGTTAAGCACTGTTATAACATGACCTTCACAATTGGATAATAACAATAAAGTGGTTTGTTGTTAGTTCAAATCTCACTTACTTGAATATTGCTAAAAAACAAACTATCCATTAATTTTGTGAACAGCATGAAGTCGGAGCTGCACGGCAGATACCATAGAGCCTTAATAACCTCGCATGTAGACAATTATCATCTTAGTTATGATTCGGGAATATTTTCGACGAAACAATCCCGTAGCCAAGATGATACACTAACAACTTGCTCTCTGAATTGACTTGTGGACTATAGCTACAATCCCATACTTGATCGGACTTCTGGAGTATTTTTTTATATTTTTGAATGTTTTTTTTATTAATTTATATTTAACCTTTAACTATGGACGTGATTTTTTTATAACACACTTATGGACGTCGGGTCTGTGAGACCAGTGTATTTACTGGTTATATTCCGTCTGTTTTTTAAAGAAAGAAGACAGTTTATATTTTAGTTTACATGAATAGCCTCAAATCAAACAAAATCAACATAAATAAAATCGCTTTTTATTAAACTTTACGCATCACACGATTTAAGAAACTTAAAGTCACAATTTCAGTTTTTGGCCACATGGGATGACTCTTAAGAAAATAATACTACAAAAAAAGACAGATATTTTTTTAACAAAACATAAAGTCTAACAATTAAAAAAATAAAAAATCTACAACTTATGTTATAGAATAAAAATTTTGACAACACCTCAAGATAAGGTACTATTGAACATCGATACACAATGGCTTTCAACATTGTAGGCTAACAGGACGATTGCAGTCAACATAAGTATGTGTTGTCCTTCTATATATCTTGTGGGGGCAAAGGGTACATGTTTTTCAAGAACCCAAAACTATTTTTTTAGCTTCATGTTCAATAAATGATAGATCAAATCGCGAAACGCGAGTCAAAGTCATTCTCAATTCTTAGAGTACTTAAATACGAAACGCGCTTTTTATTTGATTAAGTTTTCTTTATAAAATTTCGTCGTCCAATTCTTTTATTTGATGTTGATTATAAAATACAGATATTTTGGTTCCTGACGTGCTTGGTCGATAATTTTTTTCCATTTTATAATAAAAACTCTAAAAATTGAATCTTTTTTAGGTAAATAATATTTATATTACTAAAATATATAACAAACAATGCAAAATAATATATATAACAATAAAAACATTTGAATACAAATAATACAATTCAAATATTAAAGTATATTTTGTAATATTATAAAAATATATGGTGTTTTGAAATCATTATGTATGGGAAACATGGACGTCGGGTCTGACAGACCCAGGCCCCGTTTAGAAAGTTAAATACTCACGTGTTTTGGACCCAGAGACACAACCACTGCTATCTACATTCATTTTGTCATTAATACGAAAGGTACTGAGCGACTCAGTGGCGGAGGTCACCGAGAAGTGGCTGATTTGTAGAATTCGTAGAACTAGATGGGTCTGTGAAACCCGACGTCCATACTTAAAGGTTAAAAATATAAAACGCTGCGACCTCATCCATACCTATATTATAAATTCGAAAGTAACTCTGTCTGTCTGTCTGTCTGTCTTTCTGTCTGTCTGTCTTTTACGCAATCAGGGCGAAATCGCTAATTTAATTGTGATAAAATACTCATATAGAGATACTTTAGGGTCTCGGGATGAATATAGGATACTTTTTTTTCTCATATTTGTGATATTTTCGATATATACCAATATATTAAAATACTTATTAATTTGACATGCAATTTATTCCGCCATGTTTATAACAACCGCCGTTGCTAAGCAACGATTTGCAAAGTTTGTTGTTAGAAAACGTCACCCAAAATAAGTTTGCTTAACGCATACATGGCGCGCGCCGACTCAACCTTATGAGACACAAAAACAATATTCTCCAAAAATATTGTCCCTTAAATATTGTTTAAAAAAGTCCGCGTTGATATATACTATAGATATAGATTTGTATACATTAACAAAAATTAGATGATTTCTATAATTTGATATTCATCCTTATGAAAATAAATATAATAGTCACTTTTAGCATTTCATCTAGATGGAAATTATACGTAAGATGGTTTACTGTATAACAATTTAATAAATAATTAAGGAGATGTCAGTGATTCGGAATGACCTAGCCTACGAGTGGTAGGTATAGTATGACCGACGCGAACGGGCAGATGACTTTGATGGTTTTGTAAATTTTTATATATTTTCGAATTACTGTTAATTTTTATTTAATTATTTGCTGCTTATTACTACTACTACTTATTAATTTATCTCAGTTCGGTTATCTATACCGATGTTATACACTTAAAATATCGTAATTTTAATCATTTGGGATTTTATTTAATATTGTTCGCAAAAATTATTAATTATTTAATATAGAAAAATGTTTAGTACGCGCGCACGGCAAACTTTAGGTACTTTTTCTAATATTAAGAATTTCCTTTACTTACTTTTACTTCTTTTGTTTGTTCATTTCGGTTACTGAGATATTTTATCTAATAATAAATCCCTACTTATTATTATTTTTTAACTTATTTTAATTATTTAGGCTTATTTTTTCTTACAAATTCTATTGAAAACCGAAAATAATTTCATAAATATATTTAATACATAATCGTATAGTTCAAGCGGGCGTAGCCGCGTCCGGGCCCACTAGTTATACTATAAAACAGTTGAAGCTTAAAAAATATCCAATAGCAAAAGTGAACTACGAAGATATTCAAATAGCTTCTTCACTCGAATACACGTCGATGATTGACAGACGCCCGAGTCTAACGTACAGACTACAGCGACTGATGTATGCAAATACATTAGTAATATATTAGTTGTTCCGTCCCCCACTACCGCCGCGTGGGAAAATAATTAAAATCGAAGAAAGTTATGAATTAATTAATTAATTTCATTATAGTTATTTTATTATTTTTATTTTTGGTCGTTTACTGGTTACCTACCAAAACATGCAATAAATATAATAAAATTATTAGTAAAAACTGCATTGAAATTCATTTACTTTAAATCTTAATGGACGAAGCGAAAGAGATATGCAGAGACCGTGGCGTTTACCGCCCCGATCTCTCCAGATACCCCGCTAGGGATACAGCGTAAAGAGATCATATTCTTTCTTTTTGTAATTTGTATACGTTATGTTAACAAGTATGAAATACTACAACAGAAAAAATGTTTTCTATAATTAGTATAATTATCCAATATGTACCTAACATATCTATCGACATCTCAATAAATCTTTGGCAGAATATCATTAACTACCGCATATCTTGGCGCTTAGCTGTCAATTATCTAAGACGTATCCTAAGTGTAGATAACTCTTGTGTTGATGTGGATACCAGGACAACCATCGATAAATGGGCACAAAGAGTTATTTAAGTGGAATCAGTTCGTGAGATTAACGCTTAAATTTCAACCAAACAAATTTTCCACTTTTGTAATAGTATACATAAATAGTTTTGTGTGTTAGTTTTGTGTGTTTTGAACTCTTACATGATGAAACACATAGTTTTATTTTATTTTACATAGTAATATGGTCAGAAAAATGTTGATTACATCCAGAAAATTACCCACAAACAGAAACTAATAATACTATAGTATCTCTCTTACAAATACTACAGACACGCAAACATGAAAGGAACCCCCTCAATCGATAAAGGCCACTCAACTTCATTGGCCTGACTCTGGTCTATCTATTGAGTGTTCTGTTCAGAGGGACATCCAGACAAATGAGCTTCGATACCATAATTAGGTTAACAGTGCGCGACTTCGAGTGGCTTGACGTGAGGAGTTCCCAGCAGGTCGACGGCCTTCCCAGAATAGACAGGAATTAGCATTGTTTTGGCAAACAAAATTGGTAATATGAAGGTGGCTCATAAACTAAGCTTTTATTGATGTACTGTATTATACGAGTGCATATGTTTGCTTGTCTAATTTTAATTTCAGTAGAATTTATTGGCACGTCACTCTCACTTGTGGCCCGATATGATGCTTTGAGAACTAGAATCCATCGTGGCGCGGTGAAACAACTCGTTAGTGGTAGCGCGATGGTTCTAGGTTTGATCTTCACTAACCAAACTGCACACTACTTAGATCTACCTTAGCTACTTAAAATGTCGGAAGTCGTATATAAATTATATTTTTTTATTTAACCCTGAGGCGGGAAAAGCCACAGGAAAATGAAAGTTGACTAAATTAAATCTAAATAATTAGTACATTTTAAAGTAGAGGCCGTAGTGGCGGCCCATCCAATTCCCACTCGGGAGAGTGAATTAGTATTATTTTCCTGGCTTTGGTAACAACTTTGGAATAGCGGCTTTGGGTTTCGACACTCAACACTTAACTTTGTCTCAAACTTTGGAGGAAACATTGGAAACGGCGAGTTTTAAAACTAGTTTTCCTATGCTATATGTAAAAAAGTATTCAAGAATACTACACTGTATACTGTACATTTATAATTCCTTAACAAGTACGCTACACGTTAATAAACCCATTCCCAAAGACGCTCTAACAGAAACACACATATAAAAACTGATTTAAATGCTTCAATCAGGTACAAATACACAAACAACATTGATATATTACATGCAGTCGCTGTTTTGTATTCAATTTTCACTTGGGAATGAACTGTATTTATTTTCCCGCTTCAGAAACAAAAGAAAGCGCAGCGATAATGAGAACTCAACACGGAATGTTTTGAAAATTAGACAGTGCGTATGAACCAGAGTGTACTGTTTCTATTATATATAGAAATACATTTTGCAATAGTGGGTTTTATAGTTCAAAAGCAAAGACCGCGCTGTGAGCACTGTGTCCGCTTAAGCACCTCGTCCCAGTTACAAACACAAAATGTATATAAATATTTGTTTCACAAATAGCAACAACGACAGATTGACTGACATCTTACGTCGATGTGGGAGACGCTAGAGACGTCTGACTGTACACGTGAAAGGTGTGGATTAAATGTCCGTGAGGGAGTACATTTCCTCACTTTGGTAACAAGACGAGTTGAGTTTCCACCACTCAACGTACAATGTCTCGAGAATTGATTGGTGCATGGGTAACGGAGTGTCTTAACACTGAGTCACTTCTGGCTATTTCTGCTGCGTGAGAGAATATATAGTGAAACTAAAAAAATATATTATTTCATTACTAATAATTATTATACTTTTCGACGATAATTGAGAGTCCTAGAAGAATATTAACACGAGCGAAGCCGCGGGTAAATATTAGTTCATTTATAAATACAAATTCGCTGTAATGATATATGCAAGCTGCAATTGAAATAAAAATGAAGTACGCTATAAAAGTGAATGATTTTGATGGAACATAAAATAAAAATGAAAGCTTAAATCGATTATTTAAAAAGCAATCGTGAATATAATTCGTTCAAGTAGGAGATAAAAGAAAGTAAAAGAAAAAGTTTCAGGGGCAGTTCCAGGGGTTCGCAGGGGCAGGAGCGTGTGACTGAACGAGACAGTTGGGTTGTTGGTTCTATTCCTTCTCGAGGGTATGAAGTTTTTAATAATTTTTTTACGGAAAAGACAAGGAACGAGAGTGATCCCCGCCGCTCGCGACTCCGTGTAACACCAGAGCGACAGATGCTCTCTGTTAATGAGGCAAAGCGCAGCGTTGAATTCCGCCACTTAACACGCATTGCCTCTAGAAGTCGACGGTAAGTGCGAAGCGGAAGTGTCTTATATATATACACCGCTACAAAAATGGAATAAACGGTAACAAAGTGACATACTAAAAATACTCAACGCAATGATATTACGTTTAAAATAAATACAAAGTGCTTCCTCATTACACTCTGAAATTAGGACGGTTTGAACATGTGTGTATGACGCGTACTGCGTATTCTGGCTTTTTGTCTTTGAAAATTAAAATTGGGTGGTTTCCTGAATTACTAATGCTGAAAACAATAATCCGAGCCAAAAATAATTTATTGATTCGAACCAGTAGTTCCTGAGATTTGGTCTTTAACCCAAACAAACTCGTCAGCTTCGTAATATTAGTATAATTTATGTTTTTCTCTACAAGAAAGAAGAAGAAAGAATTTCTATAATTCATTATCATTTCATCATTAATGATGTTAAAAATAAAGCAAATATGTAATTTGGCAAACAAACAACTGAAGCATTTCAATCGAATGTTACGTACAATTTTGACTTTGTATGTAAAATTTACAAATTATAATATTATCTTTAGAATGTTCCACGTCCTTTGAACGATCTTTTAATTTAGTTTAGGTTTCGCATCGCAAAACAAAGAGAGATATAGAGACGATCAACAGGAACAGCGATCCACGCCCAGTGCAGCACGCGAGGTCGTCCACAACAGCTAACACGTATTCTGTTCAGTTGTTTGTTTATTATTGAACTTAAGTTGATAACTCCATTTTTGTAGTTTACTCTTAATTAGTTTATACTCGTTATTAATAGTTGAGGAGTTCAGAGCTAAAACATACCTAACAATCAGTCGCATATCTCAAAACTGTAAAATAATTTGTATATATAATATTTAATGTCAAGTAAAGTAAGGGCCCGCTGTTGTAGGTACAATTAAGAGTCGGAGCAAACGTAAGAAATCCACAAGTCCACGAGGAAGGATTTGGCAAAAACACGAAGATCGCATCTCCGCACACTTATAGACGCTCACCCTCCCAGTGGCACAGCGTCTGACTATAAGCTCCTCTTTCTTGGTACTCCCCTATACTCTCCTATACTCTCCTATACTCCCTATACTACCTACATGTCCAAGTTCAACTTCCTTAACACAGTACTTTTTTCGTTTTGCGCTTTAGTTAAAAGAGTAAATAACTTTTGTCGATATTAAATCAATCGATGGATCGATGGGAGCGAAAACATCAATTTTGTTAAGTGTTATTTCAAACATGAGATTATTATTATTATATAAGAATATGTGAGTATAAGCGCGACAGTTGGGAGTTTGATCGAATTCGGGGGAATTAATTATTTTCATTTCTTTACTCTGGTAACTAGGCAAAGCGCGGCGTTAAGTTCCACTACTTAACACGCAATGTTGCGAAAATTGAAGTACTTCTTTATTTTAGTTAAAAATTACAGACTATACGTGCTTATGAATTTATAAAATAATAATGTCAGTAGTGTCAAGTCGGCGAAGAGTTGCCAACGGAAATATGCCAATGTGTGAGCCAAATTGCTGTAACGATATTGATAACAATTAATGATAACCGTTTGGCGTGGAGATATTTTCCAAAATAAATCCTTTATTTTGCGGCGACTAAGTTCTGCCACTCAACCCGCAATGCTTCCAGAATTTGTCAGAAAGTGGGGAAAGGAAGTGTCTTAGAACGGAATGTTTTAACACTAGGTACCCAGGTTTCCTCTGCCTACCCTGATCTGTGCGGGATACAGCGTGAAGCTCAAAGTACAATAGTCTTTATTATAATTGGCAATTTAAACTCGGTTTAAGTACCAATAGGTATCTTTCTCACAGTTGCAGCATCAAAAATCATCACGCCTCTTGTAAATAACTGAGTCTGCCAAAGTTTTAAAATAGTCTTCGTATATGTCGGAGCAAAGACGCCCAACTTGATTAAGATCTTTATAATTTTTACGCTCGAACTGGCAACTACATAATGTAAGAAAATCTTAGACACTGCACTTGGCGCTCTTGTAATAATTGTATCCTCATGAAACATGAAGGTATCATCGAGCTGGTCTGATGATGAAGACGGGATCTGAACAGTGGGATTCTTCAGAGGTCATTAGTTAACCACTTTACGGTTTTGAATAATAAAATTCGAGTTAGACCACTTTGCTTATAAAAGTCGTGTAAATTTATTATTTCTCGTTCCCTCGTTTGTTTTAAATGCAAGATTGCTGTAAAAACTTATTGAAGCAATTCTTTATTTAACGAAAAAAAATGTATTTACATATTATATACAAACAGTGCGTTTTGGTGAACTGGTTCATTCAGTTGCTACTTGAACTGGAGTCGTGGTTCAACTCCTTTTTAGATTATTTTTATGCGCTATACGACCATCGTACGCGGTATGCTCCTCCAATGTTATTTTAATTTTTTTTTCTGCAAATATTCTAACATTAAAATGTAATTGTCAATTTTTTGTAGCTCTACGGTGTTTTCTTTGTTATAGACAAATTATAGGGTAGGAAGATTGAATCTAGTGTTTTAGGCCATTTAACTGACGATATCTCGGAAACGCGTGTTAACGCGTGTGGCGGAGATCAACGCCGCGGTTTGTCCATCTATAAGTAAAAAGTTCTATTCACCGGTGCATTTACGGATGCTTTATTAATAGCCATGTTTAATTCACAAATAAAATGAACGTATGAGGTTTTGTATAACAAAAATATTTTAATTTTTAAATTTATTTACATAAACACATGTCCGAAAGTATTTAATATAAACATTGAGTATAAAAGAAATATGTATGAAATTATTAATCGTTATAAGTGAAAATAACTTTTAGAGTTCAAAAAGAGAGAAAAAAACGGAATGTTTATACGATCTCTTGTTGTCCGTGATCCCGAAATCGTGTAGAGATATCTAGGTGAAATTAATATCAGATATAGGTCTAGGTCTGCGGTGGCGGTCCACATAATTGGTTGGAGCACAGAAAAGGTTAAGCTGACTTACGGTCAATGCAATCAATGATACGAGTAAGTACTTTTGCAAATTTTTCCGCGTAAGCAAAACCTGTAGGGTGCCGTCCCGTGCACCTGTATTTATATATATTTCAAACAATATACATATACTACAAACTTATTCTGGTAGTTCATCTCATATAAAAAGAGTGCATATACCTGCATACTTTAATTTATCAACTATATATAAAAACAAAGTAAGTGGTGGAATTGAGCACCGTGTGTTGTCAACACCTAATATCTCAAAAATAGGACGGTGTGTGGGGAAAGGAATGTCTTAACACTAAGTTCTTTCCGTACACCTTGCTATGCGGGATAAAGCGTGAAGCTGCTTTTTAAAGAAATATGGAATATGACTCTACATTATATTCACGATCGAAATATCAGTGCCCCTTGCATGACATAAGATAAATCAGCTTCACGTTGTATCTCGCACACAGCTGGGTAGGCAGGGTAGGCAGGGTAGGTGCAGGACGTCACGTAGAGTGGGTTGCGTCGAACACACGCCACATGGACTAACAGAAACATGTCCTAACCACTACTGGTTTGGACATGTTTCTGTTTCCTTACATTAGGCCAAACAAACTCTTCCCTTTTATAATATTAGTATAGACGATAATAAAAGAAAATAATATTTATGAATTATTATGATTAAATATCTTTTATTGCTTGTTTCATTAATAACTCCATAATTATTGAATAGCTTTATTAAAATTTAGTATAATTGTCAGTCAAAAATAAAAAACGTCAGCACTGTCGGTCAAAAATAATTAGACAAATAATGTATTACATTGTACAATATGATATTACAAAATATTTGACCGGCACCAAAATTAGATATCACAAATAAAAATTGCACACGGCTCCACTAATACAAAATTACATACAAACGTATATGGAGAAAAAGTAGTCAAGATGAAGAAAATACTTACTTACCCATACAAAATCATTGTCAACACACACACTTCTCCTTAAACTTCACTTATGCTTGTTACAAAGTTACATCTAAACGGGCGAGCCGTCCGCGCTCTCGCGTCTCACTGATTCACTATACACCGAGAAAGTAAATCGGGATTCGGGAAATATAAAATTACTTGTGGCATAGTGATGTTCCATAATTATATCGATAGTTGCCTAATGTGGACGACCACTGCTTTGTGTCTTGACGTAAGTTCGCATATTCGGAACAATCAACAAACAAGGACAAAACTGACAGCTGATTTTAAACTTAAACACGAATTGTTTCTTACTATGTTGCGGTACATGTGAATATTTAATTTAATAAACATTCATTCCGCTTCTTTTGTTGAGATATACATAATACAATGAGAGCTAAATTTAAAGAAGCCGGTTGCACATTTAGTTGTTTGTAGTTTGACTCAGGAATGGTCACACTTAGTAAAATCGTTTAAATTTAACCTAGTGGGATTTGAATTCGTTGTTCTTGGAAACTTTAAACTTTAAAACCTTAAAACTTTAAACTTTAAAACCTGTAGCACCTCTGGTGCTGCACGGGGTCGTGGGCGGCGGTGATCACCGCCAGGTGACCCGTACACTCGTTTGCCTTGTCCTTTTTCCATAAAAAAAAAAAAACTTTACTGCGTATTGCGTTTACGTGGAACGAGCGTTAAGTTCTGCCTGGCTTCCCTTCTTAAGTCATATAAAAAATGAACCTGTATTAAATTTATTTTGATAGTTTTACTTTTCCAAATAAAAAAAAAATAGGAAAAATACGAATTATATTTAATAAATACTTATATATACTATTTAATTCTGTAATAGAACATTGGGTTGGCTGAAAATCCTCCAAGAAAAAGTAAAATAAATTTGTAATTAAAAAAAATATATATAACTTTGATCTTCTTCTTCTTCATCCCAATATTTAATACGCCAATACTGCAGGACATAGGACTCCGCTAAAGATCTCCACGACGATGGGTCGTTCTCGCATCCATCTCGGTGTCAGCACTGCATGAAATTCTCATGAAATAATAAATAACAATAATTGTTTTAACACTTCTCTCATACCTGGTGTTTAGTAGTTCCGCCTAGTTCATATATAAAGGCAAGATGGAGTCCGAAGTGATGCATCACTATATTTTTTCACAGTCTACAAAATACGTGTAAAGAAAAAAATACAAATATAGTTAGAAATTAGTCCCATCCCTACCGCATATCAACACCTGGCACTGCGTTCTAAGAACCATTGTTTATTTTTATACAAACATAAATGTACGCTCGACTCGACAGTGTATAATTCACTAGTGTTAGTGTCTACTATGCGTGCAGAAGTGCGTGCAGAAGTCAAAAATCAAAACAAGCATTTTTCCACCTCTCTCAACATTTCGGATAGGTAGTGTCAAAACACTCCGTTTTACATTTACCGTAGACTGTGACCATTAGCGATTAATTGATGAGAGGAGATGCTCTTTAAGTTGAAATAAGTTGTTATAATTTGTGGGTGTGTGACTGTAAGTGCGACGGTTCTGGATTTGATTTCCACACAAGAGTTTTTATTTAATAATTCCCTGGAATAGAAATCGAACCCACAAAAATCCTATATACTCGTTGTTAGGTCTAACAATGAATTAATTATATTATTATCACATGAAAACAACGAAAACGAGAGTTCTTAGACGATGTCCAAGAGAACGCCAGTTCAAGTTTTATGTGTTATTTAGCTTCATAGTGTATCCCTCATATAGGAAGGTAAGCAGAGGGACCTAGTGTTAAGACACTCTGTTTCCCATTTCCCAAAAATTTGCTATATTATGTGGAATACAGCGAGAATGTTAAATAAAGAGAACAATCAGGAACTAAAACTAGTCTAAATACAATTTAGTAACTAAATATACTTAACTCAAATGATCGTCATCGATCAAGGCCGTATGTAAAACGTATGTCTGTTCGTGTGCGGCGAGTGCCCTTTACAAAGTACTGTGCCCATTATACTTAATACATAAATAGATATTTTATGTTTATTACATGAATGGTCAACATGTGACTGCAATCGCAGTAGTTATGGGTTCATTTCCTACACTTCCTACTCGATCGGATAAATTATTTTCATTTTCTCGATTGCGTTGTTAAATGCCACTCAACACGCAATGTCTCGAACATTATGCGGTGTGTGGGAAGCAACCTTATCTTGGCAACCTTTAGTAGAAGTCTATAGCATAGTTGGTAGATACTCGAGAACGGGGAACACGGGATCTTATTATATAATAGATTACACAAGCGAAGTTGCGGGTGACCACTGGTAAAAAGTTTTGAAAAACTTTCTAAAAGCTCTAGACTCTGGATATCGCCATGTCATATATACCTAGGAACCTAGTGTCAAGACACTCCGTTCCCATTAAGACACCTCTAGTCGCACCTTTCCGCCGAATTCTTTCATTGCCACATTTTTTTAAAATAAATCTCGTTGTAAATTGAAAACGTGCAATGTTTTCGCAACAAATTTCCTTATACCATTTGATAGCTCTTATCACAACCTGATAAGGTCCACTTTACGATAACCCACCGTCGCAGCGTAGATTGATAAACATTATGCTCATTTGCGTCTGAATGCTGGCGAGAGAAGGTATGTTGTATTTGAATAACTATTATAATATGTTTACATAAAAACGAAAATATTTATAATTTCGTTGAAAATATCCGAAAAAAGTGTTGCCACAAAAATGTTGTAGTGTACGTACTGTGTTTTTATTTAATATTTTTTTAATGGCAATTCGTGTTACTCGATTCACGCCATTTTTCGGAGTAGATTGATTAATGAAAAACCTAGAGATGTATAAACTCAACAAATATATCAACTCAACAAGATTTTTTCCCCGAGTTCCCGAAATTTGTGTAGTAAATGAAACAAACTTTTCAGCTTTTTTATTTTAAATGTAGTATTCCGACCCTTACGATTATTTATTTACTTATTGGAACTACTTTCATGTCCTAATAATCATCACTTTAAAGACAATATCTACGAGTACCTATATACATTAAAAACTAATATTTCAGCCAATTCGACAAAATTTTCATAAAGATTTTGTCATAAAACAAGAAGATTGCTTGAAAATTGCGTTTAAATCGGTTAAGCCGTTTCTGACATAGATATTACAAAATTCATTACTTTGGATTGACAAATGCCCCCAATAATAGAGTTTTCAATATATATTTCATGTACAGACAGCGTTTAGTTACGATTTTATTACATTTAAAGATTTATGTAGTTCATAAGAAAATAAGAGTGGCAATCCATGTGTACCATCATGATGGTAGCGAGTTGAAATCAAACCAGTAAAATAGTTGTTTGCGGGATATTTGTGTTTAAAATAGACGCTTGCGCGGATGTTTCTAAATTTGACGAACAAAATTTCAACCCTACACTTCCATACCAATGTTATACTCGTAAAGTTCAAGGGCTCGGGGCTGAAGCTTCTAGCAAACGCTTCTTTAGTAATGTACTGAGAGCATGTATAAAAGTTATGTCAATAAATAAGGAAAAACCTCTTTCTATGTTGCCGTTTTGAGTTTTGGTACCTTGCAGTTGAGGCCCCAGTAGCGTGGGCTCGATGCCAACTCGCGCTGGTGACACAACAAAGCGCTGCTTAGAGTCACCACTCGAAATATCGCGAAAAGTAGGGAACGGAGTATATTACCGCCAGATTAAACCCTGGATGCGGAATACTGCGTGAAGATGCTTTTTAACCGACTTCTGTCAGAAAAGGAGGTTATCAATTCGACTGTATTATTATTATTATTTTTTTTTAATGTTTTTACATCATAACTTTTGACCGGGTGAACCGATTTTGAAATATTTTTTTTTATTTAAAAGGTATAGCTTCCCGAGTGGTCCCATTTTTTTTGTCCATGTCTGATAGTGGTATGTGTGTGTCTATGAGAATCTCACATAAGTCTTAAATTTGCATTAGGTATGTGTGCGACAAATAGACGATTAACTCAATGTCGCGCCAACCGATTTTGGTGATTCTTTTTTTTTTGAAAGAATACACTTTAAGAATAATTTGGTGAAAATTTTGTTAGGTTCCGATTATGAGATCCGGTCAAAATTGAGAAAGTTTGTCTTTTTTTTGGTAAAAAAATAATTATACTGTAATAGTTGCAAGCAGGAACTTTTTAAATTTATGTCAGAAGTGAGATTTCTGATCGTTGCTTTTCTTTTCAACCAAACTCAAAAAAGAGGATGTTCTCATTTTCAACCAACTTTCAAAAAAGGGAGATTCCCAATTCGCGCGAATATTTTTTATGTATTCGTAGTCGGTGTCAAACTAATGCTACAACATCCTTACTACAATATGTAATTACTGCGCCTGTTTGTTCTGCTTGGCACCGACTTTAAAATTATAAAATCTTTGTCAAATTATTTTTCATTTTTAGTTCGTTGTTAAAAGTCAGTTTTTCTTTTTGTTAAAAATTAATTTATTTTTAGATATACTACTGTGACAGTAATCACGTATACTCATACTATATAACAAAAGATAACTAATTAAACATATTGTAAATATGTAAAGATAACAGATAAGATAAAGTATATAATACTTAATTGAATCTTATTGTTATAATTTAATAATATATGAAAAGAAATAAAACATACAACAAGAATAGCCTCCGAAATTTCCTTCCAAATCTGGTTCTTCTATAAGCAGCTTCTATAGTTTAATGTGTCAATCCACACTTAGGAAAGGATAAATTATATTTAAGGAAACGAATAAAATAATAATAATTGAACGTTGCGGAGTTTGCAACCACGCCTCTAGAGTCTAGACTGTAGAGAACGCATAGCTTAGTGGCCACTGGCGAGCACGCCTGGACCGTGTCTAAGAGGCGCGGGCTCAAGCTTCGCTATGTTATTCATTATTTAGTTGAGTTGCGGAAATCAACGCCGCGCGTTGCCTATTAGAGTAGGGACTTTGACTTTAGATTCTCTACAGTGACGACCAAACACGCACTGATTTAAGATATTACAAGTATTTTCTTCGAAAGCCACGATCCTTCCCAAAGTATTTCGGTAGAGCCAGATTCTATATCATTGTAGAACGAAGCTATCTTCGTTTCTGATCGTTTATGAAAACTTGAAAGTCGTGGAAATTTTTTGAATAAAACTTAAACGTAAAAATGAAAATATTTCATATTTCAGTGCCGCGAATGGGAATCGAACCCCCAACTTGTCGTGCCACTGTGGCATCTAAGAAAATTTATATGTTCTTAAATAATTATGTTTAAATCATATGTTGAAAATGTTGATTTTCGTTGATATGTACTTTGTTGCTTTTAATATAATTTTGTTCTACATATTGACAAAACCAACTTTTCTTTATATATTCGACAACAATTTGTCCGGTTAATCCAGTTTCTATTGTATTCATAAATAAATTGCAGGAAGTGTGATGCCTTGGAAAAGACCAGATGACGTACCATTGGGACAGATCTGGAGCAGATTTAAGGGGAGAGAGAGAGATGGAGTGCCAGCCAAGATGTAGGTAGATTATAATAATTCTGTTAAGTACTCTTTTTATTAGTTTTATTAAGACAATGCATGAATCAGAACTCGGTATAAGTAGACACTTATACAGAGGTGATGTAGTGTTAACGGAGAGACCAATTGTGGCGCAAGGAGAGTTCCTTGAGTTCTTACACTCAACACGCAGTTCTTCCAGAATTCGACGGAAAGTGGGGAATAGATGTGTGTTAGTGGGAACGGAGTGTCTCAACGCTAGGTTCCCGGGTTCCCTCTGCCTACTCTGCTATTTGTGGGATACAGCGAGAAGCTAAAATAGAACCTAGTATTAAAACTTTCCATACGTCGCTTGCTTTCCGAATTTGAAACGTTGCATGTTGAAACATCGTATAGGGCATTGGTAGGCGAGTACGGCGTACACTTGACTGGTTTATTATTTATTAAAATAAAAAACATGTCTAAACAGGGGGAGATTTCGGTTGACCTTCGAGACCACAGTATCAAAGATACTGGAGGAAGGTCCCGTAAAGCATGAGGACCCCTCGGCATGAGGACGATATGTGCGAGTTGATGAAAGTTAAAGAGGTGAGAGATGAGGTATACAGATACGGTAGCGTTTGGCAATCTATCCTTACGGGCTATCCCGCTAGGAATAAAGCGTGAAGTCACAAAAACCTTCATATAAAGAAAATGTAATTGTTTGCTCAGGTACCAAATCAGAGACATGGACGAGGCGGATGTGGATAAATATCTCGCTATGATGCAAGAGACGTTTCTACGAGATGAGCCCCTGTGCCAAGTGTTAGGTTAGTTCTTGTTTTAGCTTCACATTGCATCCCGTCAGCATCAGCACGGCATGTAGAGTAACCGGTACCTACCACTTCGTTATTCATTTTCTAACGATTTTTCGAGAAATTGCATGTTTTATGCAGAATCACGCACATAGCATAGTAGGCAAAAAGAAACCGGATACCTGAGATTAAGACAATACATTTCCCATTAAAACACTCCATTCTCTATTTCCTGCGTGTTTTTGTGGCATTGCGTTTCGAGTGGTGGAACTCAACGCCGCGTCTTACCACATTACCAGAGCGAGGAAATAGAAAATATTTTATGGCCTCGAGTAGAAATCCAATTTTATTCAAATATATGTACATTTTATATCATTAAATTACAGAAATCCCTGATGACCCACAATCAATAGAGACAATAAGAAGCAACTGGAACCATTTTTGTTCGCAAAAAATCTGCATTTCATGTTTTACAGAAGAGAACGGACAACGAAAAGAGTTGGTCGGTTTCAACATACTGTACGTCAAATGTAGGGATGATGAGGAAGAGGATATCGAGAAGGTAACTGGTATTTGGCTAAATGTATTGTAAACGCGACGGTTGAAGGTGCAATTCCTACTCGAGACAATGAATTATTTTCATTTCTAGAAATAGAAATAGATAGAGCTCAGCGTTTAGCTCCGGCGGCTAAGCACGCAATGTCTCGGGAATTCGGCGGAGAGTGAGCACTGGAGTGCCCTAATATTATGTTGCTCTGACTACTGCAGGATAGCTTGCGCTTCACACAGAATTCCTATATAAGGCTGTAATTATTTTATGAAATAAAGAAGAACTGCAATTATGATGAGCTAAATAAAACTATAATGATACAGCCACTTTCGAGATTTCTAAAGTTTTGTTCCTATACTAAGAGAGGAGAAATATTTTAGAAAACATCAAATTCGTACCTGCACCTCTTGGATTGCTTATCATATTCATAGCGTTTGAACAGGTTTTAAGGAGGTGCGTTAGACGTTAAAATTTATAGTAATTCCCAAAGTTTTTTTAATAAAATACCTTAATTATTGTATATACCTAATAATATTATGTATTTAACTTAGCAATTTAGTATTAAATTAAATTTTAAATTTAATTTAATATGAGGCCAGTCGTGCCACAGGGGCACAAAGTGTGAAATGTACATTTTCAGTTCTTCCCTGCTTTAGCATTACGCTGTATACTTACTGCGTGTAGCGGGACAGGCAAAGGAAACAGTATCGCGACTAACGGCTTCTAATTCTAATTACCTTTACAGGTAAAAGGAGAACCGTGGAAGAAATTACTCAAGACTCTGATAGCGGCCGAGGAGCTGGTGGACGTGTTTGAGCATTACGGCGTAGACAAGTACTTGACGTCCAGCGGGCTGACCGTGCTGCCGGAGCACAGGGGACAGAATATTGGTGCTAGGTTGATAGAAGCCAGGTAAATTGCGTGGCAAATCTTTAAATATCTGTTTTTTTTCGAATTGATGGTTGTGTGTTATTTTAAGCATCAATAACCATTCCCCAAAGTGAAAATCCAATCCACAGCCATCGCGTTTACACACATCAGACAGTGTTGGTTAATTTATATAATATAAATCTAATAAATTAGCTTCACGCTGTATCCCACACACAGCCACTACACTCACTATCCCACTTTTTACATAATTCTGGAGGCATTGCGTGTTCAGTGTCAGGCACATGCGCAGGTAAATCGCGGCGTTGAATTCCACCACTCATCACGCAATGCCACCAGAATTGGGTGGAAAATGTGGAACGGAGTGTGTTAATACTAGGTTCCCTCTGCCCACCCTGCTGTGTGCGGGATACAGCGTAAAGGTAAAAGAAAAATTTGAAAAAATGACATATTTTCCAGGCGGCACCTTTGCAAGACATTCAACATAAAAGCAGCGTGCACAGTGTTCACAGCTATCACGTCGCAGGTGCTCGCCGCCAAGTGCGGGTACGAGGCGCTGGCCGAGCTGCCTTACAGCGACATGTTGAAACGAGGCATCGACCTGAAGGACTGTAACCATATGACCGCTAAAGTTATGGCCATTAAGTACGATTAGGCTAAGTTTTATGTTAGTACAATTGTACAGTGCAGCACGAACCCATAACAAAAGTATATATGAGTACCTAACGTCCGGTCAAAGTGTTTAGGTCGGCTATGCCTATGCTAACAAGGGGGTTTGTAGTAAGAAAATTGGCGTTGCGTGGGGAAAAGAGTCTCTTAACATTAAGATCTCCATGTTTACCCTATGTCATGGCTGTTAACGTTAAACTATAAATAATGTATAATGTATACATTATATGTTATGCCACTTTACGTTAAAGATGTGATTATGTGCAATATACATTTGAGTGAATTGAAGTGTTCATCTTAAGTATGGAGTAGTGGTGAGAGCAGGAAGCGCGGGTTCAAGTATTTGGTGCATTTGAGATTAAATAAAGGTATAAATACTAATAGCGATGTGCTAAATGGTTCTATGATTTTATTTTGGTATTAACATGCAGAAATTTAAACATTGCCAACTATGCATTAAAAATATAATCATTTCATAGGATAATTATAATTTACTAAAATAAAGTGAATAAAAAAGGTTTTTAATATAAATGTATAATTTATTGTTACAATATTTAAAACACAATATAGTTATAAATAAAATATATCAAAACTCACCAATTATTTTATTTTTCTTATATCTATATCTAAACACTATAAATGCGTATAACACTATCAAAATGTCATGTTCGTTAGAAAATGCATCGTGCGAACAAACATACAAACAAAAATACTGGCTAATGTCTTTGAAAAATATTGTATGTATTAACATGGAAAAACATATATATTTCTATAATAAATAAATTTATTTTGCTTAAAAAATAATAGAAAAAATATTGTTTTCATTGTCTTTTATGAAAATGTTAAATTCATGACAATTTGTAAATATACAATTTTTTGATATAAAAGTATGATTCATTCTTTGACATTTCAAATTAAAAAAAATAATTAAAAATTATATATTTCTCCTGTCAAGGAAGGTTAACATTTTTTGTATTCAATAAATAAATGTATCCAATATTTTCATATTATTTAAACTAGACACATTGCGTACTAAAAACAAATTTATATTTTATATATTTTTCAATTAATATAGATAATATTTTGTTATAAAATTTTCGTTTACAATAAATTAATTTATCTGTATGACGGCAATTTTTTTAAATTTATTTTTAGTACTCTGTTAGAGGATTTTTACAAATAATATAATGATCACGATACTGTTTACAGTATCCATGGTAGTTTTGTCATTGTGATCATCATTCAAGTGTTATTCATATTATAGCAAAAACGCTGAACATTGTAAATACGCATAAAGCAAGATCCATCCTTCACTCACTAACCAATTTGGAGATACATTCCTACGAGTGGGTACCGCATCCGCAACCTTTACGTTTACAATTATCGCCTTTTATTAATTGCACACTCCATTCGCTAATTGCTCTATTCAATTTCGAGTCACTATCTTCTTCTTCAATATCATCACGCTGTATCCCGCACACAGCAGGGTAAGCATAGCAGTGGTGTAACTCAATGCCGTTTTTATAATTAAAAATAACTGAATAACACTTTAGAACACAATAACTTATACATATAACATAAGTCTGTCTATGGGCTTATTTCCGTAATTTCTCGTTGAGCCACTCGTTGGTCAGTTCGTCAATTTCCCTCACTTCTAAGAGACGCGGCGCGCCGACGGCCGCGGCGAGGGCTCGCTGTGTGCCCGCGTACATGACCTACAATAAAATAAAGATAAACATTTACATTTTCATTTTTTCGCTCTAGTACCGAGGAAAAAGCGCGGTGTTGAGTTCCGCCACTCAACACGAAATGCCTCCAGAATTCGGCGTAAAGTGGGCAACGGAGTGTCTTAACACTAGATTCCCTTTGCTTCCTCAGCTTTAAGCGAGATGTATGCAAGTCTGATAAAGGATAAAAAATACCTGTAGCTCCATGTGAGCATCTCGTGGCGTATAAAATATGAAACACATTGGGAATGATGTTCGTCCGTCGTTGTGTTCCATTTTATAACTGAAACAGACAAAATTAAGTTGTGTATTTTACATAACTATAAGTAAATTCAAAATTGACTATCCAATACGAAAAAATGTTTGTATTCAAAGCGCTACTTCCAGAGATTAGCGCGTTCAACTAAAACAATTTTTTTTAGGTAACTAGAAGGAACCTGGTGTTAAGAAACTCAGTTCCCATTAAGACTCTTACTTATAATAAATTTGTATTTGTTTGTGATAAATCTGTATTTTTAACCGACTTTTAAAACAAGGAGGAGGTCCTCAATTAAATATTTTTGATTCGATATTCGATTCATTTAATTATTTTGAATTCGATTTCGATATTGTATTATTCGATTCGATTTGGGTATGTTTTGTAATATGTGATCATTACAGTTATTTTACAAAGAATATTATAAATCCTTACCCAAATTAATAACATTACATTGAAGGCTGTTTCTGAACGAGTAAATTAAATTATTCATTGAGATCAACACATATGACTGTCAGTAAATTCTGTTTATTAAATGAATAATCATGTAGTTCAAGCTAGTAGCTAGTAGTACTAGCCGCTAGTATTTAATAAAAATATTAAATATTTAATTTCTTCGAGTGATCAAATCGGATTTTTCCTTATAATGCTGCATAGAATTAAGTACGTAGTTTTGTAATTTTATAAGTCTCGTATGCCATGCTTAAGTAGAGAGAACCTAGCACGGTTTGCAGAGGGTTAGACACATGAGGGCTTAAGTGGTATAACTCAATACCACTCCTTATTTACCAGAGTGACGAGATGAATACCATGACATAGTACTATATGAGAGCCAATGGTCTAACCACTGAGGACGTTAAAGCCGAGATTAATGCCAGAAAAAAGAAGAAGCGACGAGATGAATACAAGTGTAAGCTTTTCCTCTCTTTGTTTAGTCTTCATTTTTTGATAACTTTCTTTTTATTTCCATTTTTAAACTTTATGCTGCCCGCACTTTCCCCCGCGACATTTAGTTACCTGTAAACAATAAATCTAGGCTGATGAGATGGTAAGATATCCTGAAGCTCTTCTAACTCCACATTTTCCAGCTCTTCGTCTACTTCAAGGGCTTGTTTTTCTCTGTTCACCTGAAAGGTTATCAAAAATGTCTATTATTTGGTATAATATGCTTTGGTAATATGACAAAGCGCGGTATTTAGTTCCGCCTCTCAACACTCAATGTCTCGAAAATTGTGTAGTGAGTGGGGAAAGGAGTATTTTAAGAATTGGTTCCCTCTGTCTGGTACATTTTATGAGGGATACAGTGGGAAGTACAAGTTGCAACTTTGCCACTGTGGTCAAATGGTAATAAATAAACATTGTGTACAACACAAAACACATTCTAAGTGCAACAGATAATGTCAATTATATAAATGTGAAAGTTTGTGAGAAGGATGTGCATTCTTCTTTCATACAAAACTATTAACAAGGATTTAGGTGAAAGTTTACAGTAATATCGATTATACATCAGAAGACCAAAGAATACAAATAATGCTATTTTGCATAATTAGGCTAAAATATAATAATAAGTTTAAGCAGGTAAAGCTGCAGTTAGATAATTATTTGCAACCATTCTGTCACAGTAGAGTAGAGATGAGTTCGATATATCAAAACGTAACTTAAAACCGATATGTTAAGGAAAACATACCGTATCGATATTTGTTTTTATAATAACGTAAAACTTCTGAAACGTCAAACGGTTTTATATACAAACTAACTTCCTCTCTGTCTAAGTAACGTATTCCGAACGGGCGTAAATGAGATAAGGCGAATATCTAATCAACTGATATTCGCTCTTCTCTTTCTGTCGGTATATTCTTCACGGGTGTAAAAGCTAACTAATTAGCAGATTCATGTTTTGGCGGTTTTCTTAGTGAGTTATTATTTCTTCGTTATGAAATCGAACTTCTAAATAAATGAATAAGGTAGAAATTTGGATTTAATATATGATTATGTATTTTAACATTATTTCAATTTAATTACTAAATATTGTTTTTTTAAACTTATGTTTATAGTTTACTAGCGACCCTCTTGCGGCTTCGCCCGCTTTAACTACTGGATTATTTTATGTATGTTTGCAAAGCACTTAAGGTAATGTGAAAATTAATTAAACCCTAATGCAACCCGCAATTTCGTAGTTTCAATATTTTCCAATTGTTTTACACAACAAGGATTTTTAGTAGGCAACGTAATTTTAAATCTGTGCTACTAATCTTTACAAGTACTTACTAAAATATATTTAAATGACTATTTTTAGACATTTAAATGACTATTTTTAAACGGAAGAAATTATAAACAAAAGCCTATCTACTAATAACTACTACAAAAAATATGAAACCAAATATATCACGCTGAAATATTACATTCAACTGTAATTATCCAATACGTGAAACGCATCTAAATCTTCTTTGCATCTAAATCTAAATCTTCTTAGAGGCAGGCGGGTTTTTTTTCGAGCTTTTGGTTAATACTGTTAAAACGACGACACCGGTTGGGTAGGGAAGAGGGTACTCTGTCCCTGATGAAAAGCAAGCACTACATGGCTGCCTGTGAGGAAAATTAAATAGAATGCATCGGCCGGGAATCGAACCCGGGCCGCCCGCGTGGCAGGCACGCATTCTACCACTGAACCACCGATGCGTGTAAGGCAGGCGGGCGCGGCGGACGCGCTTGTATAAGCCGTTTCGCAGCAAGGATTTTTGATATTGTAACAACTTCTAAAGTACTTATTAAAATGAAAAACAGTAAAAGACAGTTTTGATCTACATTAAATGGCCAACGTAACTAATATACTGACAGTAATTATATGCTGACAGTGGGGGATAAGTAAAACTTGACTCGATACTGCTGAGGTGTCAACGGCGTGATGTGTCAACAATTAAATGCGTTTTTTAACCGACTTCAAAAAGAAGGAGGTTATCAATTCACTGTATTTTTTTTAATGTTTGTTACCTCATTTTACTACTTTTGACGTTACTTTTGACTGGGTGAACCGATTTTCCACTTCAAGGATAATTTGGTGAAAGTTTGGTTAGGTTCCGATTATGGGATCCGGTGAAAATTTAGAAAGTTTGTTTTTTTTTGGTAAAAAATTGATTATATTAAGGTTCTCAGGTTCCCTCTGTATGTATGCTGCTATGTACATACACAAGTATGTAACATACAAATTCATTTTTTTTAATCTAGTAAAAAAAATATTAGATAAGAGAATTGCATCACTTGATAGTATGTACTAGGTTGTGGTATGACAGAGTAATTAATACTAATGATTCATTCCTAAACAGTACTTATATATATAGTACATTATACTGGAATTTACCTATGACTGTATGAATAATAGTTTTAATTAATTACTTTAAAAAAAATATTAGGTTATATTTAAATTTAATTTAAATATAATTTAACTTTACAACATTTTATTTAGAACATTATAATTTTAAAACATTGTACATATAAGAAGGCTGTGAAAATAATAGTCTAAGCCTGAATACGAGCAAGACCAAGGTTCTGATATTTGAAAGAAATGAAGAGAGGATGTAATGTAATATCAGTGTGAATGATAAGATATAAGAATAAGTGAAAGAAGTGATATACTTCGGAAGTATGTTCAGTAGAAATGGAAGATACGAGATGGATGTGGTAAGACATATTGCTGCCGGTAACAGGGTTAACAGAGACTTAGTAGGCTCGGATGGAGCATTGATGAGACGGCAAAACGTCCGCACAGCTACTCGTTTGACCATACACAATGCAGTTGGTACCGACGTTGTTATACGGCAGCAAAACGTGGATATTACAGAAGAAGAATGAGAGAAAGATTAATGCTGTTGAGATTTGATTCCTTCATCAGATATGCGGAGTCAGCTTACCCGATCCAATCTGCAGTGACAATACATAGAATGGCAGGTACTAGCGAGGATGTCCCAGTGAGAATGAAGAAGAACATGCTCAATTGGTTTGGGCATGTCGAACAAATGAGTGATGAAAGAATGGCAAAAATTATTTACGATGGAAAAGTGAGTGGTAAGACAGGCAGGAAGAGACCTCAGTTGAAATTTTCGTTTATATCACATATCTAGTATAATATAAGCATAAACTCTAGTAGAATATTTCTTCAGTAAGTAACGCAAAAAGATACTATAACAAACAATTACATACTACCTTCAATATTAAAGCGCTGTTAGAAGCATGTTTCTGAAAGCGAAATTTTTTCAGCACCTCTTTCACTTCGTCGCCTATGTCGCACACATTTACGTTTTGACCAGACATTTTAAATCTTTATAATATATAATTAAATTAAATAGAATGGATGAACCGATCGGAAACTCCACCTCAAAACTATTCATGCGTCAACAAATCATTTGTCAAATTGACAGTGAGTTGTCAATTTGTTATTATAGATAGTGATACCATTATATTAAAAAAAAATGTTTAATATATTTTATGAATTGATAATATTATTTTACTTTTTCGATATGCAATAGTGCTTCTATTAAATAGAATTGAATAGTTTTAGTAAAATATAAATTAAAAATCCAAAAACGCTTGCCTTCACTGTCAGCGCCTCTAGTTACGTTATTAGTGTAAAAATCTTTCATATAAATGTTAGCAATTAAAATCCCTAACGACATTAATGAATTGTCTTATGTATTATTTTGCTAGCAATAAAGTTTCTAAGTGCATAAGAACAGCTATAAAACCACCACATAAAAATATCTTATTTTTTGTTAACCTTTAAGTATGGACGTCGGGTTTGACAGACCCATCTTGTTCTACGAATTCTACAAATCGGCCACTTCTCGGTGACTTCTGCTACTGAGTCGCTCAGTACCTTTCGTATTAATGACAAAATGAATGTAGATAGCAGTGGTTGTGTCTCTGGGTTCAAAACACGTGAGTATTTAACTTTCTAAACGGGGCCTGGGTCTGTCAGACCCGACGTCCATGTTTCCCATACATGAATGATTTCGAAACGCCATATATTTTTATAATATTAC